>VXBP01003469.1:24353-77285 GCA_013400115.1 Rhinopomastus cyanomelas | reverse complement strand
AGGCCACACTGCCTCAGTTTGTCTGCAAGGATGCTGTGAGAGACCGTGTCAAATGCCTTTCTTAAGTCAAGATAGATGACATCCAAGGCTCTGTCCTCATCCATCCACCTGGTTACACCCTCATAAAAGGCTATCAGGTTGGTCAAGCATGACTTTCCCTTTGTGAAGCCATGCTGACTGTCCCTAATGACCCTCCTGTCCTTGATGTGCCTGGAAACAGCCCCTAGTACAAATTGTTCCACCACCTTTCCTGGGATGGAGGTGAGGCTGACCGGTCTGTAGTTACCCGGGTCTTCCTTCTTTCCCTTTTTAAAGATTGGGGTAACATTTGCTACCCTCCAGTCCCTAGGCACCTCTCCTGATCCCCAGGACCTAGCAAAGATGATGGAGAGTGGCCTAGCAATGACTTCCGCCATCTCCCTTAGCACGCGCGGGTGCATCCCATCTGGGCCCATGGATTTGTGTATGTCCAGCTTGCTCAGAGGATCAAGAGAGGTTCTTCTCCCCCTCTACTCTGCCCTGGTGAGACCACATCTGGAGTATTGTGTCCAATTCTGGGCTCCTCAGTTCAAGAAGGACACAGAACTGCTGGAGAGAGTTCAACGCAGAGCCATGAAGATGATGGAGTGGAACACCTCCCTTATGAGGAAAGGCTGAGGGAGCTGGGTCTCTTTAGCTTGGAGAAGAGGAGAGTGAGAGGTGACCTCAATAATGTTTATAAATATGTGAGGGGTGGGTGCCAGGAGGATGGAGCCAGGCTGTTCTCTGTGTCATCTAATGACAGGACAAGGGAAAATGGGTGTAAGGTGGAACAGAGGGGGTTCCACATCAATGAGAAGAAACTTCTTCATGATGAGGGTGACAAGAGCACTGGAATGTGCTACCCAGGAGGGCTGTGGAGTCTGGCTGTTCCAGTTCCAAGACAGACAGTGTTGGAATGGTCTTTGCAAAATTATTCAGTGGATACTGAAAAAATGTAAGCAATGTGTAAGCAATTGATGTAATTCTTATACTGGAAATTTAATATAAGGATTGTGTAAACAGTGGTGAATAAAAGCAACAGAACTCAGAAAGTGTTCAAATAACCAATATACCTTAATTCACACAAGTCCTAACCCAACAACTAGTGGGTTTTTAGGGTAGAAGCAGCAAAGCAATAAGGTCGCCATCCAAAGGAATTCATCTCCTCCTGCAATACGTGTGGATGCACCCATGGAAGCTTTAAAGAAAATAAATCTGTGTTACACATATGAAAACGCAGCTGTTTATGACATCAGAGCTTTCCAAGGACACTAATGTCTCTGCATTTTTCTTTCTCCATTACTTTCTTCTTCTAAGAACAAGCTGCAGCTCCTGTCAGTGTTTCGATCACTCTGTGATTGGGGAATTACCAAAAAACCACATCCTGCTGCACCAGAGTACTGAGGGAGTGCTGATTACTCAGACAACTACCTTGATGTGCATTATCTGCACAGTTCTTAAAACTCCCTGCAGGGGTGAAATCCTTGACCCAGGGAGGCTGGAGGCCACATTTCATCCATGAAAATGGGGTCTTGCTGGGGTACTTCGGAAGAAACTCAGAAGTAATTTATAAACTCATTGGCATGAATATATAGAAGTATTTCTAGTTTGTCAAAATAAATCCTACTATTAATCATCAGTATAGTTATAGCCAGCATCAGTCACCTGAACTTCAGTCACCTTGCTCACCCTCACATTCTGCTGATTCAGCTCTAAATTTTTTATCACTGACAGGAGTCTTTCAAAAAGGTCAGAAAAGTGCATTCAAGGCAAGGACAGTCTCACAAATCCGCAGTTACCACTTCTCCATTTAACCTCACTTCAGCCAAATTAACCACATCCCATAAGAATTTGTATCCTCATCTGTTAGATTTCCCCTGGAAATGATAGTCAGGCTGCTACGGAAAAAACAACAGCAAGCACCAGTTTTCTCAGGGCTTATTTTCTAAGACCATCATTTCCTGTCTTCTATACTCTGTGCTCCAGAGCTGAGGCTGGGTAGTTTGGAGGGTCTGCTCTGCTGTGTGGAAGTGATGGGTAGAACAAGCGAGGGAGTACCTTTGACAGAACGCAAATGGGCTGATTTTCCAGCTGCATCCTTGACCAGAACTGCAGGACTGATTTTGTTCCTCATTCAAACACTGTCAAGACATGCAATAAACTTCAGTTCTAGAATATGACGTATTTAGTGCTTCCAGTGCTTTTTCAGTGCTTAGTTTAGGCACTTAAGTCCTGAACTGGATCTCTTTCTAGAAAAGCTATGGCAACAGGAGAAAGAAAAATCACTTATGTCGTATTTATGAGCTCATTTCTAATAACCATCTGAAGTACAACACTAACACAAGGAACACGGTTAGGCTTGAGGTGAGGAGAAAGTTCTTCCCTGAGAGAGTCATTGGCCACTGGAATGGCCTGCCCAGGGAGGTGGTGGAGTCACCAACTCTGGAGCTGTTCAAGGCAGGATTGGACGTGGCACTTGGTGCCGTGGTCTAGCCTTGAGCTCTGTGGTAACAGGTTGGACTTGATGATCTATGAGGTCTCTTCCAACCTTGGTAATACTGTGATACTGTGATCTCATTAACTACTGTTACAAGTAGTTTTTACAGATCCATGCTGTTGTAAGTCTAAGATTCTAGAATTATTTTAACCCTGCAATACTGGGCTTGGGCTAATTTGCTTTTATATTGTGCCAGAAAAACATTATGCCTGGTTCTTCTCTTCTAATCCTTTGCCATTTGCATCTAATCTCTCATGAGGCCCCACTGTAAGCCGCACTAGTAATATTTCTGAAATTGCCACGTACTAAGGTAAAAATCCTACTAATATTTTTCACAAGGAAAGAAGACATAAATATTACCTGAAAATGTCTCCAAGACAACCAGATTTGTTGTGTACCTGCACACCCACGCGAGGCTACCCGTAAAACTGTCTTTGCTGCTGTCTTCACATTCTCTTCTGTGCATGCTTGGAACTACTTTTGAGTAGCTGTGGCTTTTTCAAGCAGGCTGACTGACACTATTCACAACATGTGGTAGGTAGTAAGGGTTTCCCCAAGAAGACCTTCTTACTTCTGCTTGGTAGATGACCACTAGGAGGGAGTTTCACAAGCAGCCACTATTCCCAGCACTACTGCCCTGCCCCACTTAGCTGAAAGCTGTAAACAACATTAGCTGTCAAGCTTCTGAAGTTTTATGACTTGAGCTGTAGCACTTAATACATTTCTAGCAGTCCCACCATGTTTTGTACATCAAATTCCAAGCCAGATCAGATGTCAGAAAAACCATGGCACTGCTGTTGCTTTACATGAACTAGTTTATGTACGAACACCTCAAACCATCTTTCTTCTCCAACTTTCAGGCTTCTCCAACTTTCAGTCATAAAGCAGATTCAGGAAAGTGGAGCTCAGCCCAGCACTAGCTTCAAAAGGGGCAGATGCTGTGAAGTGCAGCCCAAAGTTCCCCTTATGTACATTTTTAGTAGTAAAACCAAAAGCACATAGTAGAAACAGGCTCTGTATTTGCATCCAAGCACTTGGGTAAGTGTGACAAATGTTGCCACCTCATGGACAGGTGCAGGGTTTGATCAGCTCAGCAGTAGGAAGGAAAAGTGACCACGGAGATGACTCACGGCTGCCCTTTCACACTCTCCTGAGGGGGTAAGTGACAGCTTGGCCAGAAAGAGGCTTTTGTCACTTAGGTTCACCTGGAACTTGATAATTTGGGTCTGCATCCAGAAGCTTGGCCACACACTCAAAATTGGGGAAAAAAGCCAAAAAGCTAATAATAAAGCCAAGTGTATTTTACCACTTCAAATTTCAGAGCATGGGGGTAAAAGAATTATGTTATCTTCCAAGAAAAAACTACAATGGCCAACATAAGACACAGCACAGTTTTGTACAATTATACAGTCGAAAGTCAACATTCAGGTATCAAACATCTGGGGGACCCAGAGGTTTAAGAGGGTGACAGAAATCTTCAGATTCACAAAGACGATAATCCCAAACTGGACCAAAGGCAGCAGAAGCTGTGGATCCTCTACTTATAAACTAGAGACAAACGTAGCCTATTCCTTCACACCATTTCCATAGCTGAATGTCTGGAACACCACACTGGTAATTCACTGTGTTGCCTCTTTTGGGGAACACCGTCACCTGTTGAATGTCTCTCTGATGGACAAGCAGCTGGGCTGTTCTCCTCTGCAGGACACACACGGTCACAAAAGCCATTACACAGTGTCTATCTTCAAGCACATTAATGCCAAATGTCATTATAATGTAACTGGATGAGTCTAAAAGGACCATGGACTGTTTAAACAAAAACAAAACCATTGAGACAGAAAACTTTAGGAATGAATTTTTTTTACAAAAAGCTTTGAATATAAATCTACAATGTTCATGCATGGTCTGAAAAACGACTGTATGATGATCAGTTGGGAGTTTCCTGTCATCGTGATCTCCACATAACAGTATGCCTACGCAGGACTAAAGAGAAAGAAGGATTCACACCAGCTTGATTTTAAATACCTTCTTATGTTTATCATATTTTGCTACTCCAGTCTCCTAAAATGGTGGTCTCAGGAAAAGCTGCTTTGGCAGGCAATTGCAAAGATTCCTGTGGAGAGGAAGTGAAAAGACTGGGCATACAAACAAGGGCTGCTGCCATGTTCAAAGCACTGGGGAGAGTTCATAGAGCAAAATGCAGTCCTAAGTAAATGGGTTTCAGGCAATTTCAGTGTTAAGATAACATCATTAAGAGCAGAACAGATTGTGCTCAAACCCTGCTGTTTATAATTAACACATTGCTTCCAAATACTCCAGGGTCCCTGGTAAACAGTCCTCTGCTCAGATCCACCCAGACCAATCAGAGTACTTTCAGCAGCTTCCATGCTGGGCCAGCACCTGTTTGGACAAATCCAAAAGAGCCAAAATACTCTTCTTTCTGGCCAGCTAAGTAGAGAGATGAACACAGCCTGCCTTAGTCATTGTCACAGTGTCCATATGGCTGTGAGGCTTGTTTTTACAAGAAATCGTACAAGTACTTTATGATGTCGAAGTTCACGGTCCTATAAACAAAAACACAGTGTATTAGAGCAATCATCTTAACAGCACGAAGACTTTAAACTGTTTGGAGACAGCACGTGTGGGACATTCTGCACAGAGAAAATCAAGCGACACCTCCCAAAAGAAACGCAGCTGAGGGTGAAGAATTTTCAGCTTTTAGGGCAGTACACAGTACCTGACTTCCGACTACGTAAACTTTGTCAAGATTCTGGAGGAGAAATAAAGCCACTTTCCAGTAAATGCTTCAGGATTTTCTTTCAACCATTCAGCCACAAAACTTATCGAAGGCCGTAAGGCTGTACTTTGACATGAGAAGCATGACACCCTGATTGGTGATGCAAAGCAGCAATCTTTTGTGCTACTGAATGTTTGATCCATTTTCCAAACCACCTGTTTCAGCATGCACTACCTAACTCCTTCATCTGCGCTCATTGGCACTGTGTGTTCTTTCAGTCTTGATGCTAGCTGACCCATGCTCCTAGCTGAATCTGAAAACTCCAAGAATGCCACTCAAAGGGAAAGATGATTTCAATGTACACTCTTGTGCTTTAATGGCAGGCAGAACTAAGCTGCAGTAGGAAAAACATGTAATTATTTTTTGTCTTTAAACTCATTCTGCTATACAGAACACTCAGACTTTGGGGTTTAGTCTTTGAATAAATAATGCAAATTGCTGCATATATTGACAAGTATAAAATGAACAGTTTTTTAAAGGATGCAAAAATAACCCCTCACAATGCTAAGCAACATTAACTGGCTGCATATCTTATTGGCTAGACTACAATCATGCAATATTCTCTGTTCACAAATCATTCTGTAGCCCACTTTTCAAAAAGTTTATGTGAAATGTATTGGGCAGAAAAGAAGTCCATAAACACCTAAGACACATACAAAAAATACTGTTTGAATCTACTTAATAATCCAGTGACAAAACTAGAAATTAACTGCCACCATTAGACTCATGACATTGTGCCATTCAAGAAAAGTGCTTTGGTCACAAGACTTTCCATAGAAACAAACTCTCACAGTCTAACAAATGCTGCCCTTATCAACTGAATGAAATAAATCACCCTGCCGTAGCAACTGGATTCAGGAGAGACTCTATGACAATTAATTACAGTCCACGAACATTAGTAAGCAGATCCCTAGTTCAGCTACAGAAAATTCAGGAATTTAGGTCCTAAATCCTCAAAATGAAATTAACCCTTACCTTTGACCAAACATGAACATATGATGTGATAAGAACCATGGGAATATATGTCTGCAGAGACTGAACACATGCTGGAGAACAGAGTGAGACATAAGGTTCTGAGGTACTAAAGGGAGAGACTGTGCATGGCCAGCAGTTATTACTCGAAAAGCTACCAGCAAGAGACACAAAGTTTTGACTCTTCCATAAACAAGGGGACTTCTTGGAAAAAAAAAAGCTAACTTCAGTTTTGCTTTAAAAGTACAGAAACTGAAGTGACAATCTGGACAGCTTGAAGGGGCTGGGGGAGAACACAATTTTCTGTCCTGCTCTTTGCACTCTTCAGCCTTTCATGAAGAAATATGCTAGAATAGCTAGGCTTGAGGATGAGGCATCTGAAGATTTTAGTGACTTATCTTAGTGCTATTATGGTAACAGAGAAAAACGCACCAGGAGACGGGCTGCTTCCTCGACGCATACTTTGGCTGAAATGGCAAAGCATTTCCTCCTCCACAGTAAATATAATCTCTCCAATGAGTGATTAAAAACTACAGGCAGCTGCAAGAATACTGTCGAGTTAGTAAATGAAATTTCTTAAAGCACATAAGATCACGCCTTTGACCTGTAGCTAGCACCATGGAGACGAGCGCAAAGCCCATTTATCATTCACAGATTCACAGAACATCAGGGATTGGAAGGGACCTCGAAAGATCATCTAGTCCAAACCCCCGGCAGATCACTTAGATCAAGTCACACAGGAATACGTCCAGGTGAGTTTTAAACATCTCCAGTGAAGGAGACAGCGCTCTGTTCTCTCACTGTGAAGAATTTTCTTCTCCTATTTATGTGGAACCTTCTATGTTCCAGCTTACACCCACTGCCCCTTGTCCTATCATTGCTCTCCTTAAATATTTAACAGAGACTGTGGGCTGGAAAAGATGCTTAATAAAACAACTGTAATGCAAGAATAAAGAAAAGAAAAAAAGGGGAGAACACAAGAAAAGCAGAACAGGCCAACTTTGAAAGCTGTCAGGTGACTTAACTGGAAGCATTCAGGCAGCAGCATATAAATACTTCTGAAATATGTGGGGGACCACAGGGGGAAAAAGCACTACTTTCTTACTCATGTAGGAAAATTCACTCTAGAGATACATATACACACACATCCGATCTAACGGAAAGGCAGACAAAGTGCTGTACTGTGCACTGAGGTGTGAAGTGATAGCATCTCTGTCTACTACTTTCTCCTGTAAGCATAAGCTGCACAGGTCAAGTTTTGGTCCCACTCTTTGGCCATCTCTACCTCCCAGCAACTTTACTGGAGTGAATGAAACTTCCAGGGATGTTAAAGTCACAAGGAGAAGGCCATCATTTCAATTAACTCAAGGATCCTTGGAGTCAGTACATTTTATGACCTGGTCTATGTAATCACTGTAGGAGTCGGAGCACAGACAAAAACCTGGGGACACTTGTACACACAGTGTTCCACGTTCCTGAGCAGATGGTTTGCTGTACTTGGTACCTGTAAGAGACTTTTCAAGGCATCACTCAAAAGAGACTTTATTGCTGGGAATAGCAAACTGACATAGTGAAGCTGTGGAGGTCCTGGGAGTGTGATCCAGGCAGGCTTAAACCAGATGAATTTTCATTCCATGGACTGTTCAACTGCAAATTGAAATTACTGAGTCTGTAGAGTTTACTGACAAGGACACAGTCTATACCCACCCGAGGTTCCACACTACAGAAAAAAGAGTTGGCCTGGGGAATGTTTCTCCTCCTTTTTGACCATGTCATTTCTGGGCTGTGTTCTGGCTGCAGACACTTTATCCAAGATCTGCTAAACCTACTAACAAGCTGGCTACAGCAACAGGTGTGAGGTAATGCTGCTGCTGTTCCATAACAATGAGACGTAGGCTTGATTACGGCACATATATTGCATACATCTCTGTAATTTATTACCATCTCTCCTGATGGACCTGCAACTGCTCTCAGACACCAAAACTGAAGGCACTGAGTGAACAGACCATTGAGGTACCTATGTTCATTTATTTATGGCACTGAATGAACAGAGCCAATGAGGCATCTATGTTCATTTATTCAATCAGTCTGCATGAACTACAGATCGCACATGAAAAACTATGTGGAAGAATTCTTACAACCTGGTAGTTTTTATATCTTCAACAAACATAGTTAAGAAGTAACATTATTTTAATATTTTAATTCCTTCTATAATGTGGCTTTTGGTAATGAAATGGACTGACATTTTACAGCAGTATGATCACATGAAGTCCCTGACCACTGCTAAGCATAAAGACAGTTACTCGTAATGTACACGGTCACTGTAACAACAATTTTCCAAACCAGGATTGGACTATACTTACCTTAAATTCAACATTTAACATAAACTACTTATTCACTCATTCTTAGAAAACATCCATAGATTTCTATTTTGGTCTGCAGAGAGCTATCGACTGAACAAACACTGGGTTTGAAGGATCTTTGAAGTAAGCACACACAACAGTAAATGATCTAACAGTAAATCTCTAACAGGCTCACCTGGCAACAGCTCTGATGAAGTCCAGCGACACAGTACATTTGTAGCGTGGTCCATCAAGCTGGTCATTATGGCCAACCACTGATAACAACTGGAGAGTCACAAGAGAGGTGATCTAGGAAGAAGACAATTATTACTTTAGTCAGTTTTGCTAACATGAATAGCTGTGGCAAATTCATTTGGATGGTTTTGGGTTTTTTCTGCATGTGGCATAGTTTCCATAGTTCTCCAGAAAGCCACTCAAACCTGCATGCTGGTTTTCACGCAGTCATGCGTAGGGCAACAAAGATGATGAAGGAGGTGGAGCACCTCCCTTACGAGGAGAGGCTGAGGGAGCTGGGTCTCTTTAGCTTGGAGAAGAGGAGACTGAGGGGTGACCTCATTAATGTCTACAAATATTTGAGGGGTGGGTGTCAGGAGGATGGAGCTGGGCTATTCTCGGTGTCATGTAGTGATAGGACAAGGGGCCATGGTTGTAAGCTGGAACACAGGAGGTTCCACATCAACCTGAGAAGGAACTTCTTCACAGTGACGGTGACGGAGCACTGGAACAGGCTGCCCAGGGTGGTTGTGGAGTCTCCTTCACTGGAGAAGTTTAAGACCCACCTGGCTGTGTTCCTGTGTGACTTGGTCTAGGTGATCCTGCTGTGGCAGGGGGATTGGACTGGATGATCTTTCAAGGTCCCTTCCAATCCCTAATGGTTATATGATTCTTTGCAGCTAGCAAAGCCAGGAATGTTCATACACTTTCACCATTGCATTCTCAGCACGGGCAGTGAGAGACACAGGCTAAGCTCTTCGTACTTTGTATCAAGAGTTATCCTGAAGTTCTGATCAGAGAATCACAGGCAATGTGGGGAACAGGAGTAACAGGCATGAACATAACATTTTCTAAATCTCTGCCTGACAACCAAGACGGACTTTCACTTTTACACAAAGATGTCCTCTTGAACTTCCACACTCGGAAGTACTCCCGTGCCAAACCGTACCACACCCTCAACAGACAGATGCATTAGTCCAGACGAATCTGAAGGCTGAAAAGGAAAGGCTGGAAGATTGGGCGAGTATAAAGAGCAGGGCCTGTGAGAAATGTGCCTGCAAAGCCAGTGTCTTGACAGAGCCACTGATTATTTCACCAAAAGAGTAATGGACCAGCACATTTTTCACTGTCTTTGTTCCTCCAAGAGATGACTGCAGTACCACTAAAGTGCAGTTACAGGATGTCACTGTTGAGTGCATCCAGTCTGTTCCGCCTCCGTTAGAAAAAGACATTGCGGTTCATTCTCCATCTCCCTACCTCCTTCCTTTCAGCTCCCAAGAAACAAGAGTTTGCCCTGGCTGTTGCTGTAGATGCCACTGACAATTGGAGGCAACAGGGTTACATTCGATGAAGACCTTGTAACTTGCCACAGCTCTGCTGTACAAAAACCCCAGCCAACCAAGACCCACCTCTGTGTAATGCTAACAGCACAGTAAGAGATTATCAGGATGTAGGGTCTGAGTTCAAACCTTTAAGGAAGCACAGCAACTATAAAAAGCAGCAGCAAGTTCTTACCAGTATCAATCAAATAAAACAAATACAGATTTCTAACTTAGTAGTAATAACCCCTGTCTCTTGCTGAAAGTGAACCTGGTCTTCAAATTCATGACAGTGCTTGCAGGAGGTAGGAATAACTACTGAAGTTTTCCCTTATGTGGACACAGTACAACAAAATGACACTCACTTGTGGAGAATATTGAAAAAAGCTATGGTCACCAAGCATGAGGCAGTTTTTGTAACAGCCCACGCTTCGCTTTCTGTTACATGGCATTAGAAAACAAGAGTTCAGATGTCACTCTGAAAAGTCTTTGGAGCTTGGTAAAGGAAAACAAATTCTATTTACTTAGCTTGGGTCTATAAATTACATGAAAAAGTGGCACAGGATTTACAAGTTGTTACCACGGATGGGATGTAAGAGAACAGAACTCAGTACATGGGAAAGGGCTCAGAACCCAGTTCATTAATCACTTTAAACACCTCACTAAACTGGGATGAACATCAGACTTGTTAGGTGTTTCTTTTCCTAAAACTCGTGAACCTGAGAGCACAGTTTTTGATGTTCTTCATTCGACAGAGCCCTGACTCAGCCAGTGAGGAAGCATTATGGTGTAGCCCGCTGCAGCCTGCCGTCACAATTGCTATTGCCCACCCTGGTGCACCATTCCTGGAGAGTCACTTCTGCAATGCGTACTTGCAGCCGGCCTCACGTTCAGAAGTCACCAATTAAAGAATGGCAAGAGACTCCTAAAAGCTCCCACTGATCTCAGCAAAAGCCGAGACAGTTTGGAGGCCCCACAACCAGTTTTATGTGGGATGTAAAAGTGACCTTGCTGCTGTAAATGCCTCAGCAGCACAGCAACAAATCATAACCATCTCTTTTCTAACAAGCACCAAACGCTATCTGTGTAACATAAGGTCAGCAACACAAAAACTGAAGTAGCTTCACTAGACACTAGGTTTCCTTAATGTTTTTGACTCAAGACATTTACTTTGAAGAAGGAATGTACAAGACAAATGAAGCTGCTCAGCAGACTAACACAAACTCACTTAGCAAAGTGCAATCCTTTACACTCACTTTCACCTATCTTGTGTTGATTTAGCTCAGTTAAAACACCAGCACAGAGAAGTGAGTGTGCATACTGCAAGTCCTGATCCCAAGAGTGCTTAAAACTTCAGAAGTAGAAAGAATGTCAGTTTTCAATTCAAGCAGGTAAGAAACAGCTTTATCTCCAAAGAGGCTCAGCAGGTACTAGAAGAACATGTATCCCAAGGGAATAACCACGGGAGAGCTCCCCTGCAGATGGACAAGTGTTAAAAACACCACTTGGGAGTCTCTGGGGCAGAATTCAAAACCTACTTACAGATGCCTAGCCTACGGAGAAAGGCAGAGATCTGCAAAGGGCAAATCCAAAAGCCTGCATGCCAAGAGGGCAGCAGCCTGGACATCTGCTTGCACAGCTTTTTCAGGAAGAACCAAAACCAGCACGAGAACTGTGTCACCTCAAAGCAAAGACTTTTTCATTTTTTTCTGTTTTACACAATATAGCTGGAATTTTCATCATTCTGCCAGTGAGGCAGCCACAGAATTGGTCAACACACATTGGGAGTTCTTTTCCAATAAACTGCTTTGTTAGAAGATTCAGTTGTTGCAGATATGGAATTAAGTTCCTCAAATACTTTGAGCTTAACCTGTCTAAACTTAAGAAAAAAAAATCAGATTATTGTTAAGAAGTTAAGAAGTCTTCCAGGACACAGAAGCTTCAATCCCCACCAGACACAAGAGCTTTGAGCCTCTTCACTGCATATCTGACAGCTAACTGGGTGGGGGTATAACAAAAGGAAAAAAAAAACCCTTTTCGTAGTGTTAAACCATTACCAGATCCAACTTTCGTTGTAACTGCTCCTGAACTGAGCTACCTGGCATAAAGCTGCACTGATGCAAGCAGCGTGTCTCTGTGCCCGAAGTTCTAAGTGCCACCTAGAACACAAATCTTGGAAAAAATGCTACTCCTTCAGCAGTCCAGGTGCTGTAACACTGTGGAGACAGTCTGCTCTTAAATGGTGATAATCAGTCAGAAGTTTGAAATACAGCTAGGAAAAAAATGAATGCCATGACAAACTCATTGCACTCAGCAAAAAACCCCCAATCATGTAAAGACTTTTATTTTAATACCGTGAGTACAGTGGCTTCATTTCATTGTCACAAAAAACACCTGGCAAGTACAGACTAGGAACAAGCAAGAAAAACTGTGTGGGTGCCACAAGAAAGAATATTTTTGAGACACTTTTTTACAAAAGAAATTACAGTTAGAAGAAACACTCTACAGCTCTTCATAAAATTAAAGTCAGATGCGGTAACGTTATAATCCCAGCAAAAGTTAACAAGTAAATTGAATTGTCTACAGAAATAACAGGAAAATCTGAAAAGCTACTGATCTGAAAGATACGAAGGAAGGAATAAGTATCACTGATATGTTTTAAAATAACCTGTGACTGGGCTTCCTTTTAAACATAATCATGTGAGAAATCTGCTTCTGAAAGCTTGGATGCAAAGTGAGACTAATCACAGAAGTGCAGCAGAGAGCTGTTGCCAGTAGGACATGACCACTCAGATTGCTTCTGGAGAGTCACTGGTCAAATATGGACATTGAAATCTCTGAAAAACAATAAGGAACCCACAAGGCTGCTTTTTCCTATCAGCCTGGACTAACAGATGGGCCTTGCATCACCCTCCAAGCAGACACAAAGACTAGCTTTGTCAGAACATGGCTGCACAGAAGCAACAAGGATTCCAGAAGTGAGAGCTGTCTGCTGGGAAAGCCCAGGCTCACTTCCTCGGATATGTCACTGAAATCTCACCAAGTGGTACAGTTTAAACTGGACTAGCAAAATATTACTGAAATACTGTAGCAGGAACAACTTCAAACTGGCAGAGACATACTAGATGATCTGAGAGGTATTTTTTCATCTCCATGCTCTATAATCTTCAATTATCTTGCCCAAAACAGAACACTAAGACCAGTCTATCTTACTTTCACCCACAGCTTCTTGACTTTGAATCTCAAACCTATCAAAAAATTAAAACCTTTCTCATTCCTCAGATAACAGTACTGTATTCTTTCCACAGTCATGTTAAAACTTACGTGCATCCTTGTGCTTTGCAGCACCGTCACTGCACAGCTCTCAAAGCAAACGCGCAGCTTGCTGCACGCGTTCGAAACCAGCCACTGCCAGTCATCACGTTCACACACGTGCTAAAACCACCGCTATGCCACAAGGCGGTTTGAAAAGCAGATGCCATTTAGAAAACACATTTCCAGTAAAATGACTGCCACAGTAGTCTCCTGAAGTTAAAGTCAACGACCCCAGTACAGTTACGTAAGCGTAAGAAAAACCTGCTCAAAACCACTTCAATCAAAATTCTAGCTGGAGCAAGCTCAGTACGTCAGCGCTGCTAGAAAAGCTCATACAGAAAGGTAACAACAGCATGCCACAAGACATTCCAGCCAGCAACCTATCAAAAATTTTTAAAAATTATTAATAAATCAACACTTCTCTGAACACTTAACATTTTAAGGCTTTGATCTTGAGTTATCTTTTGTGCAAGGCTTTTACTGTACGAAAAAAATGCAACAATCGCCTCTGGCCTTCCAGTGTGAGGTCAAACATACATTAGCATATGCTTTACTCAGTCAGCTTGCTTTTTCTCAGTTTGAATAAACCCACTGTTTTAAAAACTATTTCACGTGTGCAGTCAAAATACTTTTGCATTAACAGAAACACTACTAGACAGGGGTATCACAGCTGCTGCTGCCAGTGGTGCTCCACAGACAGCACTTCTGCCCCTCACTTCTGTAACGTGCACACAGGTGGCCACACGGGATGCTACAGTCTGTGGCAAACATACTGACCCAGTCTGCCCTGTAAGCCTTTTCTTCTATTAATAACAGAATGGTTTAGAAAGGACCTTTCAAGACCATCTAGTTCAAATTGCGAAGGGCAGGGACACTTCCCATCAGACCAGGTTGTTCAAAGGCCCATCCAGCCCGGTCTTAAACTTTTGGGCACGGAGTACTCACAGCTTCTCTGAGCAACGCGTTACAGAGCTTCACCACACTCAGCAAAGAACTTCGTCCAAGTATGCACTTTACATCTACCCTCTTTCAGCTTGGAGTCATTATCACCTGTCCTGCAACTACAAGCCCTTGAAAAAAGTTCCTAGCTTTCTTACAGACTCTAAATAACTGGAAGGCCAGTAAGTAGGTGTACCTGGAGTTTTCTCAAGGCTAAACCACAACAATCTCAGCTTGTNGCCAACTCTGGAGCTGTTCAAGGCAGGATTGGACGTGGCACTTGGTGCCATGGTCTAGCCTTGAGCTGTGTAGTGACAGGTTGGACTTGATGATCTATGAGGTCTCTTCCAACCTTGATAATACTGTGTGTGTGATACTGTGTGTGTGTCTTCATAAAGGTGCTCCAGCCCTCTGTTCCTCTTCACTGACCTTCTCTGGATGTGCTGTTTGCATTTGATGTGTCAGTCCCATACTGGTTATTTTTTGCATTTCTCTCCCATTATTATTTCATTATTTGGTGTTGTCTCTCCAGGACCTTGCATGTTATTTCTTTGTCTGTACTAGTATAGCCCAGACAGCAGTTAGCCCCAGCAGCCAAGGAGGCCAGCGGCATCTTAGCTTGTGTAAGTGTGGCCAGCAGAAGTAGGGAAGTAAATGTCCCTTTGTACTCAGCACTGGTGAGGCAATATCTTGAGTACTTGGTTCAGTTTTGCACACTCCAATACAAGAAAGACAGTAACGTGCTGGAGCAGGTCCAAAGAAGGGCAATGAAGCTGTTGAATAAGCTTTATGAAGAGCAGATGAAGGGGAGCTGGGGCTGGTTTAGGGGTGACCTTGTAAGTTAAGGTAGATGGCTGACTCAATCCCAGGGGTCTTTTCCAACCAGAGTGCTTCTGTGAAGAAAAGGTGGCTGACAGGACTCCTTATTGCTGTCTACAACTACCTGAAATGAAGGTGTAGAGAGGGAAGGGTTGTTCTCTTCTTACAAGGAATGAGCAAAGTGTAAGAGTAAATGGCCTCAAGTTGAACCACGGGAAGTTTAGGTTAGACATTAGGAAAAACCTTCTTCACTGAAAGGGTGATCAGGCACTGCAACAGGCTGCCGAGGAAGGGGGCTGAATCACCACCTCTGAGTGTGTTTAAGTCAGGTAGATATGGAGCTTACTGACATGGTTTACCAGTGGGCTCGGCACAGCTAGGTTAATGGTTGGACTCTAAGATCTTTGAAGGTCTTTCCCAATCGAAACGATTCTATGATCACACTTCCCAATTTCCAAGTAATTTCTGCATATCCCATCAACGCATTGACAACACTTCAACAGAAGACCTCATCAGATTGCAGGAAACAGAATTTAACACTAATTATTAATTTGAAAATTTGTTCAAGACCTAAATGTGTTGACAAATTCCAGATGTGATGGCATAATATTCACTGTTTAATTACTACAGGGCAGCAGGAAGGGGAGTTGGGGAAGGAAATCACAGAATCATTGCAGTTATGTGTAGAAAGAGACCTCCAAAGGTCATTTAATCCAACTCCCCTGCAATGAACAAGGACATCTCCAACCAGATCAGGTTGTCCAGACCCCATCCGACCTGACCTTGACTGTTTCCAGAGACAGGACATCTATCACCTCCTTGGGCAACCTGTCAGTGTTTCACACCCCCCATTGTAAAAATACTTCCTTATATCTAGCCTAAATGTTTTAGTTTAAAACCATTACCCATTGAGTTGTCACAACAGATCTTTTTAATAGGTCCCCTGTAAGCACTTGAAAGGCTACAATAAGACCTTCTCTGAAGTCTTCTCCAGGCTTAACAAACCCCAATCCAGTGGCTACTTCTGCTGCTATTTACCCTTTAAAATCCGATGTTGCTTAGACCAACTGATCTTTCTTTCAAAATTTTTATACCCATTTAAGGATTTTTAAATGCTCTATCACAATGTTCCAGATAGCTACAAGAGAGCTTATCAGGGAAGGAGATTTCTAGCACATTTTTCCCCAGGAATTACAATGCAACCTGTGTACTTTCAGTCTTGAGTAAATAATGTACTGGGTTGAGACGCTGTCACTGAAGCCATCACGTTGTATCATAAAACCAAAAAGTTTTTTCCCCTCTAACATGACTCCCACAGAAGACTTTTTCAGACTCTGATACAAAAGGGAAAACTTGCTTCAGTTTCCCACGTAATTCCACTCAAGACTGAATTACTTGAATATACTGTTACCTTCCAATTAAATATGTTTGTATTTGTTATTCTGCAGCTCTGTATTCACTGGCTCCTCTGACTGAATTCAAGGTCAATCTATGCAATTTACCAATTTTAAACAAGCGACTCTTTAGGCTTTTTCAAACCCTCATCATTGGCAGATCAATCATTTATTAAGGCAGCAAAAACTTCGTTCTCTTCCTTCATAGAATCATTAGGGATTGGAAGGAGCAGTTACTAAAAGACGATCCCTCTCTTTTTAGTAGCAATGTTTACTTACCCTCAAGTATATGACCTTAAATTTCATGCTGTTGAATCCACTCAGTCTGTATCATGCCCATCATCTTCAAGATATTGTTTGCTTTGCATGCACTTACAGCAGAGAACTGTAGTGAGCCCAAGGCACGTAACTCTGAATTTCACGCTGCAAAGCTGTCTCAGTTTCTACTACACAGGTCGTAACAACTCACACAGCACTTTCCCCGCTGTATCCATCGGTGTTCACCATGTGTGTCTCACCCCACTCAGCCTTACGCCTTGTGCCCTGTTTACACTAAACAACATTTGACAAAACTTACGCTACCTACTACACAGACTTATTCAAGGCTTAAGTGTGAACCTTTCGCCTTTTTTTCTCTCCCTCTGCTCCCATTCTGCATCATCTCACCCTCACCTGTCCTCCAGACTACAGAAGACATTTCTGCACACTAGAAGCTGCCTTATTTCTAGCACATTACCCTGCAGCTGCTTCCTTGCATCTTTTCTCTTCAATCTCAAGAGAAGCAAATATATTTTCCTCCTTCAAGGAGCAGCTCCTCACCTTGCACTAGAATTCCTATTTCTATTTCACAATCAGCTTTCATCAATTAACAGTTTGTCATGTAGGGTTTTTTATTTGATTGGTGATTCTGACTAAGTGCAAATTTTGACTCATCAGTGCAGCATCCTTTCATCTCTGTACTTGCTCATTATCTTTAGTCTTCACACTTTCTCTTCCTAAATCCAGTGCTTTCCAAAAAAAATCCTACTTTCCATTTTGTTTTTTTAATGGGGGCACTGAAACAGGACCCAGGAAACATCACAAGAAACTAAAAAGGCAATTTTAAAAAGCAAACAAGAAACCCAGAAAGAGATGTGTTGTTAATCTGTGACACACCTTGCCGAAGAAAATTCTAGGTGGTGGCAGCAGTTTTTACTGATTTAAGATGTAACTGGACGTATTCATGGAAGGAAACACAATCACAGGCTCCTAAACGCAAAGGACATCACCTCTGTGGGAAGCATTTAAGCCACAGGTAATAAGCTGTAACTTTTGCTGGACTGAACTCATCCTCTGCTTGCTTGCATGTCTGATAACACCTGAAAGCAGTGAGGCAATTCTACTGTCATGGGAGAACTAAACCAGTGGGTGAGCCAACTTTTGGTGTGACTTAACGCAGCTGTTTGAATGCTACATCTACCAAATGTAAAGCACATCATCTGCATCTTCTACACCCTACTGCTTTATGTTTCCTCTTTCTCTTGCAAGAGCACTCCCACTATTAATTACTGTATTGTCTCCATACTCTACAGTCTCAAAAAGGCATGAAAAATCCAGCTTCCCCCAGCATCTTCTGGAAAACTTGGTACCTCAAAAGCATTTGCACAGATTAGCCCTATCCACTCACTGTCATAGTAACATCACTTTTCTAAAGTGGTTCAAAGATTTATTCTTGTGGAACTACTATTAAAGGAAGTATTAATGAATTTGCTTTATCTTCATTCTTTTTATTCAATATAAAAATTAGGAAAAAATCTCTTTATTCCTCTCAGCACATTTACTTTAGCATTAATCAATTTGCCCAAGGAGAAAAAGGAAAATAAAAGACAAGACACAACAGTCTTTGTCTTGCTTTGTTCATCACTTTAAAATGAAAGTGTAACAGATTATAGAGATGCAGGGATAAATCTGAGTATCTGAGACAGCTCCCTTGCTTTGAGAATCAGTTCATTACTTCGTAAAGCTCTCAAACACACGCAGGAAATCTGGTAAATGTGGTATTTTCTGAGAGGATCACATTACTTTCAGTGCATGAAGCTGAAAATCTTTCCAGAAACTTAAGATCCGTGGAACCAATCACAAAGGAGTTTATTTCGATCCTCTAAACCAGGCAAAGCCAGGGCCTGAACGTACCTGCGCAATCTGCCGGGAGGCGCGTGCGTATCTAATTTACTCCATAACAACCTGGGAAAGGCTCTCCTAAGCAGAAGGACTGGAGATACGAGCTACAGGCAGGTAACTCAAAAGTACTTGCCTTTCTATTTCATAGTTTACAACCAGGGCAACTGACGATGCTAACAGATGGTCAAGAAACACTTGGGGAATGATGCTTACAGTTAATTTGATTACTTAAGTCACGTAGCTTCATGAAGTGGACACCAGACAAAGGCTGGCTGTTTTTCAAGGCACAGGCAACAGGCAGCCAACAGAAGCATCCTTCTGCCACTCCCTGATTCATTTCTGCATCAGAGGTCTCAGGTTCCAAGAGCTTTTGAGAAGATGAGGAAGGTGACACAAAGATTGTTTTCTAGAAGCAAACCTTTGTGGAAGTGTTCAAGAACATTTGAACCACAATTCTAGAAGAACGCTATAATACAGTACAGTCCAAAGTGAGTCTGTTCTGGAAAATAAACAATTAAAAACCAGATTTCTTTTGTATCTTGAGATTACCAAGTCAGATCTTGCACTGTCCATAGCACCACACTGCAGCCCAACTACTTATGAGAAGCACTACGGAAGAGCACTATATAAAACCTGGTACACTACTGAGTGGATCCGTAACAGGAATCACAGAACGTTAGGGATTGGAAGGGGCCTCAACTAGGTACAACTTGTATCAATCACTAAAGTACATAAACACATTGTATTGTTAAAAAATGAAGCCCCCTCCAGGGCCCAATAGGCTGTCTCTTCACAGCACTGGCAAAAGATGCTTGGGCAATTACATAATAAAAGTGTAAGCAAGCATACATGATGACTCCTAGTGATGTCCAAATTCAGGGACTTCAGTAAACAGGCAGCAAATGGTTCACACATACCACAGTGCACCAGGGATTGGAAGGGACCTCAAAAAAACATCCAGTCCAATCTCCCCACCACAGCAGGATCCCCTAGACCAAGTCACACAGGAACATGGCCAGGCCGCTTTTAAATACCTCCAGAGAAGGAGACTCCACAACGCCCCTGGGTAGCCCATTCCAGTGCTCTTGTCACCCTCGGCGTGAAGATGTTCCTTCTCATTGATGTGGAACCTCCTCTGTTCCAGCTTACACCCATTTTCCCTTGTCCTATCATTAGATGACACTGAGAACAGCCTGGCTCCATCCTCCTGGCACCCACCCCTCACATATTTATAAACATTATTGAGGTCACCTCTCACTCTCCTCTTCTCCAAGCTAAAGAGACCCAGCTCCCTCAGCCTTTCCTCATAAGGGAGGTGTTCCACTGCCTTCATTACCTTCACGGCTCTGCGTTGAACTCTCTCCAGCAGTTCTGTTCACCACTACTCTCTGGCTTCTGTGCTGCAGCTAGTTCGTATAGATCTGACCTATTGAAATGTGACATTTCATGTTGCTGTATTGTCAGACTGATGTTAAAAACGTTGAATTGTGACATTAATGCACCTAATCAACACAATGAAGGAGAAATTTGTGATGAGGTTGCGCATAAATACCAAAACATTAGAAACAACAACAGTCACCAGCTCACAGCAAGAGCTGCACATATGGCTTTGAGTGACACAAGGGTTTACGCCTTCAAACAGGTCAGATTAAAAAATAACCATTTAAAAAATCTGGTTTTACTTTCACATAAGACAGTACTTAGAATTTGATTTGATTCATGATGTTGGATCTTGGTCAAACCAACAGTTACAAAGCTCTCGCACGGCGGTAATTGAGAGGAATGGCTATACTCGTGTTCGAAACTTCCCAGATAAAATCAGGCAACTTAATCACAGAATTCTAAACTGGTTAAGGTTGAAAGAGACCTCTGGAGATCATCTAGTGCAACCCCTAAGTTTAACCTGAACCTCCTTCTGCACCTTTCTGCACAAGTAACCGTGCGCAGAACAGAGAGAACGCCAAGAATAAACACAAGTTCCCATGTGGCCCACTGTCAGCATGCAGCACAGGGGAAGAGACGACTCTACGAAGTCACTCTTCCAAGTAGTGGGTGGGAAACTGGCAGATCTGGCACCTCTCCTCTCTGAGCATCTTCAGTGAGAACATTCTGTTCTGAATCAGTAAATCTATGGCTTTTTGGTCCTGCCATGAGCAAAAGGCTGACCAGGATGAAGGTTGTCACTTTGGAAGCCAATGGATCACTCTAGTTGCTTGAAAACTAATAAAAACCAAACCCTATTGAAAAGCACAAACATTTGTTTGGTTGGGTTTTTTTACAAAACGTAACACTACAACCAAAGTTAGGTACACTACAATAGAGGCTACGCGTTTCTACAACACACATTTGTTAGTCTTTCTATAGAAAGCAAAGCTTTCAGTCATCCATTAATCCACAAGTCATAAAATATTAAAAATTAAGGTTAAAGGACCCACTAAATAAGTTAGATGCAACTCCAGAAGATACCCATAAATAGCTTTTCACCTCTTAAATAGATGATTCTGCTAATCAGTCATAACTACCAGTTTTCTATCTTTTATTCAGCTACACTCGGTTTCATCAGATGAAGAACATGAAACATCATCTGTCAGCACAAAACATCATCTGTCAGCAATTAATTGGAAAAGAAAAAAATCCCGTTCTTCAAACACAACAGTTTTTTACGCTCTTGCTGTCACCCTTTAATGCAACTGTGAAATTCTGCTAGTTATACTACGTACTGCTTAGCATTTCTAACCTGAAAAAAACCAGCTTCTGACAGTCATGGGTTTGGCAAGCACCATGTGTTGGGGAAAAAAAGAGTTAGCAGTGAACTAATGAATCGGTGTGCTGGCACGCCCATCAACGATGCTGGTCGAGGAGTTCAGCTGCACTGCGTAAGCAGGCAAGTGACAGGAGGTAAGGGAATGGTCAGGTCAGAATGAGAGAAGGTATCAAATATTATTTCACTGCATGCAATCCACAGAGAGAGTTTTGCTTTTTGGAGCACTAACCATTACGTGTTCCAACGCCTGCAAAAGGGAGGCACTGCTTAAGAAGCATATGCAGGTATACAATGAGTATGCCTCCTGCCTCTAATGGCAGGAGAACATCACTTACGTGAACACAAGCACTCAAGGACACAACCTCTCCACAGATTCATAAAAAAAAATCTTGCTATATGCTGAGTTAAAATTTGTGCTGTAAGTAAACAATGACGACGTAGGAGCTGTCACAAATCATTTAAGGCACAGCAGAAACGTGCTGAACAAGGCAATTTCCACACAGCTCATGAATGGATTAAAAGCATAAAAGAACCTGTGCAAGGGGTCCTATTCTATTCTCAGTGGAAGACAATGCAATCAGGAAACAGCTTCTCAGTCTTCCATGACTAATTAACTTAGCTATTTTTGCAGTTGATGCTTGTGATTGCTATTGCATGTATTTTTTTTAATAATCATTGTGTCAAGACTTTTCTGTAACATTCAGTAACTATACATGTGAATTCTTTGAATATTAAAATGAAATCAGCATTAAAATTCCCTCAAGAGTACTATATTGATCACAGAACTTTGAAAAATCCATACAGAAGATCAACGTAAAGGTGCAAAAAACCCAGGAAAGAATCAAGCAGTCACTGAGGTCTTGATCTCATGAATGAACGATGGTCACTCCCCTACTAACAGGGCCATTGCCTTCTTTAGTGAGAAAACATGGGAGAAAAATGAAACTGAAAAAGCAGAGGAAGCAGTCATGGTTCAGCAAAGACACTACACGGGTCTAAGGAAAAGCTACTTGTCATTCCAACCAACTGTGCTATATCCTGAACACTTTTCCACTTCCTTGGAGGCCTTTCACGTAACTTTACCCAACAGATAAGTAGCTTCCATGGCTGTTTTCTGTATTTAAATGTACACAGTAGCACTTGCATTGCATCCCCTGAATGATTCAAAAATGGTATCAAAGAACCAACTGAGCAGAAAGCATTTGTTATCATGCTGCTAATCCTCACTAAGAGAAATTCAAGGGGCAGAAACCAACACATTGTCTACCTTACGCTCTGGTTGAAAGAAAACCACTTACATTGGGGCCCCTTCTCTCTCTGCCTCTAATGAATCAGACCCACTTTTCAAGTTCTCACCACATCCTGTTCAAGACAGCACAAGAAAAGTGGGAGCACTGACAGGTAATCAGGGCCAGGAGTAAGTTATTGGATCAGGACATCCAGGCAATTCTACTGAGGTGCCAGGCATCCTCCATCCTCTTAATGGTTTTATTTGATTTAACTACCAGAAGAAACACTTTGGAAAGCAGCAGAGCAGATCTCTCAGCTTGACCAGTGTTCACAACTAAACTCCCAAAGCTATCACTGTCCTCGCACATCTGGTCCTGCAGAACCACTACATATTGTTAAAACTTGACTAATTTTGTGTGGAAAGTGTATCAAGCCTTCTTAATATGAAGAATAATTACAAGTTCCCAATCTCAAGAGCAGCACTCCTAACAGACAGTTTTGCATTTAAAACAATTTCACAAAATACCCAAACACGCAAAAAAGAACAAACATTTGTACCAAGACTTCTCTGTAACTGTTCTCTTTTTACTCTACACGAGAACTGTGCAATATGAATGCTGCCATAGTAACAACTCACTCTATGAGCAAGAGAGAAAATAATTATTCCAAACCTGCATATCATGAACGCACATGCACTAAATTTAGGGCTACCCTTTCCCCCCTTGTTATCTTTCTTCTTGCAATGAGAAATAGATTTTGAATTTATATTTTACAAGCCAGCCATAATTTGGCTTGTCCCTCCCACGTCTTTGTATATTTACAACTCTGGAGTGCATGACGTGAGGGACCTGGTTGCTTACAAAAAGAAAAAAGGGATTAATGAATCAGAAATGCTCTTCCCCCTCCTGAGTTAAGTACAGAAGAGTACTATGTAAATGCTTCACGCATTTAAAAAAATGAGCCCTAAGGCAAGCAGAGCACATGCTTAGTATTCACTCAGTACACTTAAACAGGAACCCTTACATTTATAGTAAACCAAAACTTACTCAGCCCCAAACATAAATTAAACCTGATTTTACTGTTCTGTCCAAATACTCTTTGCGATTTTACGTTTGTGAACATATTTTGTATTTTAGATACAAGGGGCTGTAATATTCCCAGAGTAACTGCATGGATCTGGCCATACAAATCCAATTAATCTCAATAGGAGTTGTATGGCTAAATCCCTGCGCTCGGCTTTGACATTTTGGAAGCAGTGGGGGAGGTTTTTTGAGTAGTGAATTATACAAAACCCGGGTTTTCCAAGACGAACAAAATACCATGTACAGATATCAACAAATATAGTCGTGCAGCTCTGTCAAAAAAATCACAGTCTTAGCAAAGCAGGCAGTGTTTTCCACAAAATGTTATTTTACAAAAAATAAC
This sequence comes from Rhinopomastus cyanomelas, assembly GCA_013400115.1. NCBI lineage: Eukaryota > Metazoa > Chordata > Aves > Bucerotiformes > Rhinopomastidae > Rhinopomastus > Rhinopomastus cyanomelas. The sequence continues at coordinate 53,057 of VXBP01003469.1, read as the reverse complement.
AGTATTAGCCTGCAGTCTATGAGATAAAACTAATCACATGTACATCCTTGTAGGATAATTTATTCTTATTCTACTTCCAGTTTTGATCTTTTTCATGCATTTGCAGTGGATCTGCCTGTCTGATATAAAATGCTGAAGAATTCAATGAATTTTGTGTTCACAGAGGATATCCCAAACACATAAAGTTCATGTTTTTAAGAGGTCATATTAAAGAAGTGACTTGAAGGGCTGTTTAAAGAGACAAACTTTCTTGGAGAAGAGAAGAAAGTAAGTGACCACTTGGACATTAGCCAGGTATGTAAAATATTTAACAATTAAGCTGCAACCACACTACACTTTCTTTTGTCCGTGCATGCATGGTTTGACTGGCTGCTCACAGGAAGTAGCCCACATGCTACTTGAAAAATTTTATTTAGAAGTTGGTATATTTCTAGTTAATCATGACCATTCAGCACTCAGCAGTGCTGAGTATCACAGCAACTCCTTCAAGCTGCACATTTAATCTCTTTGCACTCTACACACCTGCTCCTCCACTTCTCAGTTAGAAGATGCTCCACTCACTGTGCCTGGGTCTTGATTAGGTCTTTGCTAAATGACCAGCGCTCAGGTCAAACAAAAAAACCCAGTTTGTGCTGTGTTAAGTCTCCTAAAGAAAGGGTATGAAGGCAGATAGCTGTTTTTGTTAGATTTGTAAGACTACCTTGAAACCTTTGCTTTATTATCAATTTCAGCTAGAACTAAATAAGCCAAGAAAAGGCACAAATGATATGAACTGACAAGATATGCAGTTGAGCAAACCAAGATAGAAGATAACCAAGAAATTAAAAAGCACTTTGACAAGGAGATGTTGTAAAAGCAAGATGGACCATCATATTGAAATGTATGATGTATGTGGCAGGGCAGCCTTGCCAGTTATCCTCAACATGTAGTACTTCTGCTCCACAGACAAAACAATGGTTGGATGAGGAGGAATTTGGTAACTAAACAAAATATGTTTATTTCAAGTTTGGATTTTTTTTCTTTATTTTGCTTTATTGTTACTGGATTTATTTTGCTCTAGTGTTTGGGGGTCTGTTTTGTTGTTGAATGTTATATGTTTGTTTTTTTAAAGATATAAACCAAATCCTTGTTTTGAAGAAAAATCTAGAAAACTGAAATAGGCATGAGATTCCTGTACAGTCTCCTCTCACCAACCTTCCTGGTGGTCTTTAAAATAGCAGCTTATTGACAAAATCGAGGTTGAAATGCATTAATTTCATAATTAATACAGTAACAATTAATTTAGTCAGGATCAGCTGCTTCATAAATTAATTATTAGTTCTTAATTCACAAAAGTAATTTCTATTCAGTTGACTGCTTAAATGACACCTCACTGTGAGATGTTTTGGAGGACAGTCATAATCGTTACCTAGGTTCTTGCACTTCTGCTGGAGAACAACCCACAAAAGACAATGCACCTCCCTGCTTTTCAGCTGGCTCATCACCAGTTACAGTTCCCAGTGGCAGAATGCTGCCTATTCAAAACAGCATGATTAATTTAACTAAAAAGAAAACCACAAGCAGAGAGAAATGGATTAAAAAGCAACAAAACCCTACATACATATGGTCTTATCTGAGACTTGCCTTGTTAACATTCCACTTTTTCAGCCACAGGGTGAAGCACTTGCTGGTACTGCCCGAGTGCAACTGCTGCCTGCCACACTATAACCTGAATCCTTCCCCTTCCCCAACACAACCAAAGCTGAATTCAGGTATTGTTCCTCCCCTTACAAAGCAACTGAAAGAAAGGCACTGCCAGGTTCCCAGAAAGCTGGGTAAAGGCTTAACTGCATTTAACCCTTAGAGCTCCCTGGAAGCAGCCATACGACAGCCTCTGGTGCCAGGGATGCAACACAGCACTGCACACAGCCCCAGGAATTCCCACGTATTTTTTTTAACTGTTAAATGTTGCACTTGAGAAGGCTACAGACTACACAGGCACCAAGCATGGAACCAGTGCTAGTAAACTGGAGGGTTTCACTTTCATCAGAGCACTCCATGTCACAGTTCTCCTACCAAGACCTAATGGCAGGACTAGAGACGTAACGTGCTATTAATAACTACTCATGTTATGGGTTTTTTCCCCTCAAACAAGTAAGTGTAATTAACTTTCCAAATCTGTTCCCTGTGTTCTCTGTAAGAGGAGAATCCAGTAATGCAATGGACCGTCAGGATGGCAGCTGTGCCCAAAACCACACTTTTTACCATTTCAATCACATGAGCATTATTCACAATAAATACACTCTGCTATGTTCCCTGTGCTCAGAATGGAAAGCAAATACAGCAGCATGTACGTTATGTTGATGGGTGTCTGGCTTACCACAGCTGCAATTGGGTATTCAGACTGGACAAAGAAAAAGCTGAGACAAAGAAAAATAAATTATCTCAAGTACTGGTGAAAGTGAACTGGCAACTCTTATTTAACCAAGAGGTTAAACTTATATTTGAAAAAGAAACAAACACAAAGCACCGGTGACTTACACTGGGTCGCCCAAATTCCTGACATAACCAAAGACTCCAGTGACACAAGACATAGTCCTAACATTAGGATTTATCACAGCTGCATTTTTATCCAAAACACAAAGTCTCTCACATTAAATTCAACAAAGAATTAAATATGTCTTCTTTCCTTGAACTTGAACTGTAGATTCTTACAGATCAAAGCATCCTGGCTTATAAAGTTGATTGGGTTAATGTCTGCTTTCAGATACTGTACTCAACTACAATCACATTTTAAACCATCAACAGACACAATTTTTTGAAATGTATTACCAAATAGATTAAGTTTCAGAAGCTAGAAACTGTAGTTTTCCAGATGCCTCCACTTAAAAGCAGTGGACTACGTGAGGACACCCATGACTGTGTCAGCGACTTCAGTCTACAGAAGGCCTGACACGCACGGGCACATCTGGAGCCTTATGGCCACTTCAGGTGTTTCTCCACAATAGCTCTCCTTTGTCCTAACATCACAACAAAACAAACATCAAACAACAAAAACCTCAGAAGAAAAATGGGCAAACTTTTATTCTCCTTGTTTCCAATTCCTGCTTCTTCCTATTTAAAGCACATTAGGGGTTTAGCCTAAAAAGCAGCAGCTTTTCCCTTACTAGCTCAGCAAATCCAGTTAAAAGTATTATAAAGATGACAGTGATTGACAGCTACAGGATGACACACGTGACGCCCATCGCATCTGCCAATCTGTACTTTTCTCCTCGTTCATGCAGGTTTTTTCTTTTCCAGAAGAATACGGTATTTATTAGTACAACATTTCCAAATGCAGGAAAAGTTGATTAACTAGCTTCTTCATACTTGTTTGTAAAATAAGAATTAATCATTTTAAAATAAACTCAATCTTAGTGTTTCAGTACTCTTATTCCTCTGAATATGACCTTAAGAAAGCCTGTGATCTGATGCCACAGATACTTCACATGGATAGCACTTTTATAGGTAATACTGATAACAATATCGTTCTGCTCACGCGGCAGAGGAAGTTGAATCATGAAATATTCAGTTTTAATTAAGATTACTGTATCAAAGGCAAGGCTTAACGCAGAATTGAAGTAAGGATCAAGGTTAATGCCTATTCTAAAGCAAATTTACATAAATTATGTTTCACTAGTGCACCACGAGTCTTATTTTGTCAATTTATACTGTGTGAGATTACAGAAATTAGAGATGGAAAATATCTATTAAGTCATCTCCACTCTCTTCCCTCAAATTCTTTCCTCCATTTTGTGTCCAAATGCTCTCTCCACTATAATTTTCAACAGCTCGAGCAGTGGGGCATTCCACTGCAGCTTCGGGGCAGTCTATTATACACTTTGACATCTCCAACAGAAGTTTTTCTGGTATGCAAAGCTAAGATTCTCCTTATCTTATTTCATTACTCTCACTTAGACCTCTTTGGACTCCTCTAATGAATCCTTGAAGCCTATAAATACTTTCAGACATTTCCATCATCCCCTGGTAGCTATTTAGCCAAATTAGTGAAGGGATCATCTCTCTTCATCTGAACATCGCCAGGCACACAGCTAGCTATAAGTAATAATTACGTGTGTTCCTTTCCTTTCATCTTTCTTCACAAGTCATTCCCTTTTAGCCTTTAATTTTTGCCACTCTTCACGCTTACATCTTCTTTTAACTGTTACTACTTCCCAATTATTTTTCTTGCTCTGAACAGCTTTATTTCAGCTCACTTCCACTCACGCAGGCTAGACTGAATCTACCACTTCATCCCGACGTTTTGCTGATGTGTGTGGTGTGGGATTTTATAGGCTTTTTTTCTTGGTTTTGTTTAGGTTTTTTTAAGAAAACATCAGGCTCAAATCTCTTCTCACCTCACGTGAAAATACCACATAAAAAATAAAATAACCTGCAATAGAGATCAGCAGTTTAGCTTACCAGAAACGTTTGGCATAAGTGCCTAACAAAATGAAACTGTTCACACCAGTCTTATATTTGAGCATTTTTCCAGTTCTTCAGCACCATAAACTTCGAGCAGTCTGAATCTCCTTTGGCTTTCAGAGTTCAGGTAATTAATCTTTTTTGTGTCTGTCTCTTGTAGCACCTGCATCAACCGTTTCACTAACAAGAAAACTAAGGAAGACTTCAAGTATCATTTTTTAATCTCCTGTCACACTGACGTTTCAGTCACAAGCAAGTGACAGAAGTTACAAAAGCCTCACCTGAGCCAGACTGAGATGGCACAGCTCTCATCAGACAGCAGTCTGGCTCACTGCAGCACATTCCAGAGACCAAGCACAATTAAAATTCAGGAGATGAAAATACAATATTGGTTCGAGTAGATGTTAATCTAATGACAGAAGTGAGAAAAGGCAACTTCTACTGAGGAAATATTGCCATAGCTCTCCATCTACGTATCTCTACCTCTCCCAGCCGTTAAGAACTGGCCGGCTGAACAGAAAACCTGCTAAGTGGTCAAAGAGCACTCCACAGGGTAGTGCCATGACATGCTTTTTGCTTTGTCTAGGAGGGAAGGAAGAAGGGGGGCCAAGCACATGCTGACTCTCAGACCAGCCTACCATGCCACTGCTGCAATCAGTCACTGACCACATGTTGCCAGTTAGCCAAGCTTCTGACTTCATTTCTGGTAGCCTGCTGCATTTTATACTGCAAACTGATAATTTAAACCAAGAAATGTTTTGTAAGAGCTAAGTACCTAGGATGAAGCGAGCCACTGTTGCTGTTAACTAATAGGCAGTCAGCTAAAAATAGAAAGACAGATTTTTCAGAATACAATTAAAAAGCAATAGAGAGAGATCATGCCACTGATACCCCTCCTTTACCTGTTCAGTGAATCAGAACAAATTACTTCAGTCTCCCAGTCTTCTAAACTGTCAGTCTAACATCTTTCACAAGTACTAAAGTCACACAAATTATTAAAAAGCTTTTCTCTACACCCTCAGTGTTATACATCCATTAGAGGCCACTCTACGCTAGAAAATATCTGTGGTAGAAAGTCTTCCTAGGCCATATGTCAGTAATAAATAAAAAAGACTGGAAAAGATAATTTTGTGACAACAATCTTCAGTTTTCTCTCATGTTTGTGTGGTAACCTTGTAAGTCAATCTGTTTACTGTCTGTATCAACTACAGCAATTTTTTTAAAGTATATAATTAATTAGTTTATCTTTTGATATTCTTTTATATTTCTTGCCTAGGTACCTAGAACATGGAACATTCTCTTACTCATTTTATGTAGGTCACAGATGGTCTACAAAATATCCAGCACTCTTCAATTATTAAACTAGATTAACCCGGGTCTTCATCTTCTCTATCTATGCCTTCTAATAAATATTCCAGCTATTATCCCTCCAAACCCACCAACCAGAGTCTGAATTCGGAACCTTTCAGAAGACACAGGTGTTCTGGTCTTTATATTCTGCTCCTCAGTACTGGAGTGTTTTAATACACTCCTGAAAGGATGATGATTTTCCCACTCTTCATTTGTATTACAGTTCAAGAAACATTTATGGAAGGTGAGCAGGCAGAACAAATGTATGTAAAAACATGCATGCTGAAAGAGATCTTTCAATGTTCTACATGAATTGCTATGGAAACCTAACACCATGTCTTGTTAGAAAAGGTAACAAAAATTTATTTCCATGTTCAGGAAAAGGTATTAAACTACCGAATTTTTGGCAATGGGGTTTTTTTCCCTCTATATGGACAGCAGCAGTTTAATTAGAATTAAACACGAATAAAACATCTGTTCATCCAAACTACATTTCTCATCAGCTGTTTCAATTTTAATTCCAATTAAAACTGTGCCCACTCTGAACAAGCTAAGTCATATGCTTACATTTTACCTCTAAAACACTGAAATTTGAATAACTGAATGGCCTTTTAAAAAATTCTTCTAAATTCCTCTTGCAAAGCCTACACCTTGTCTCTTCATATTTCGGAAGGCAGAAGAACCTACCTTTCTTGACACATTTGGCTTTCTCATGTGACAAAAGATCTCTCTCAGACCATTTTCCACAAGACACTGAGCTGTTCTGCAGTTGCTGTTACTGGAAAATGGTTCAAGGACGTATGGTTCACATTGTGACTTCAAGGATGAAAAATGACAAATCATCTTCACAGAATTCTGCAAAATAAGTTGCTACCTGGAAAACCCTGTCATTGAATAGACAACGTTTCAGCACTTGTCCTCAGGAATAAGTGAAAAAAACCCAACCAGTTAAGCAGAAAGGGATGGCAAGGCCAGCACCAGCTTGCCAGCTGTACAGCACAACCCTGAGCACGCTCTTACCAAGTATAACACTGCAGCTTAACTGGCCAAATTAATCTGCAGCATAAATGAGTGGGAAGGTGTACAAATCTATGCTGCAATTGTTTTGACATGGAAAGTGACATCCAGAAAGAGGTATCTGATGGTGGGTTTTTTGTTTTACAAACAATTCAGAATAATTACCAAGAAAACATATTCCAGTCCTTCAGGATAGAGTAAATACTTGCATTTGAGCCAGTCTTGACTCAATTCTTAACTGACAGCTCAAATCAGTACATCAGGACATGGCTCACTCTAACCTAGTACAGATTCTAGAACTTCTGATAAACAGGTGGGTTTAGATGCTACGTCAGTGTGCACCAGATGATGCTCTCTGCATTCTTATGTCTAGAATCTGTGTATAAAGCATTTTTCATTAATTAGAAAAGCACACTAAATTACTAGCTTTGACACGGTTTTACTTTCTGCCCTCCTTCACTTTAAGTGAGAAATTCAATAGCGAGGTGGCAAGGATAGAGACTTCATGCAGCACCCAACACACCTTCAGACAGCACGAGGTACAGCTTCTGAAGTAGTCACGTTTCAGGGCAGATTCACCTGTCGATTAACCAAATCAACAGGATTCTTTCTAAAAACACAGTTTTCTAAATGAAGCTTTTACAAGGGTAAGGTACTGTAGCATTTGTTTCAGCTTACTGTGTCACTTGTGTTTTCAAATAAGCAACAGCTGCAACGTTTACTAAGAGTACAAACTTTTTGTAAGCAGTACTTACCCACAACCTGCCATCAATTTTCCACCATGCTTCTCCTAAATATTTTCCACATTTTTTAATTACCATAGATGGAGAAAAGATGATATGTCAGTTCCTATCCACTGCTAATGTATTCAGAGGTATTAATTTGTCAACAAGCTTCATATTTTTAAAATCTTCTCTTTCAAGTTAACGGTAACGCGGCTGCTTCTTTTGTCCAAGACACCACAGCAAGCCACACTACCCTGCACCAAACGCACACAGAAAGCTGCAGTGGGTTTTTCTGGAAAGAGTAGAAAGTCAGCAGCTAGAAATGACTGCAGCTGACAGGGCAGACAGTAGAAGTATTCACCAAAGTGATCCAACAGATTTCCTGATGTGCCACTTTGCTACCTTGTGCTCCAACACTGTACATGCTCTGGTGCTTTCCAAGCTCATCAAAATCTGGAGTCCCTTATACAAAGCTACAGGTTTATTTCACATGTAATAACCACAATCTGTATTGAAGTGACAGGTGGGGTGCAGGTATCTCAAGAGGACATAATCTAGAGAGAGAGAGATGCATGAGCACATTAGACAGGGAGACATGGCACAAGACTTGGATCAGAACTGATCCAAGAACACAAAATTGTACCCAACTCTACAAGCAGTGGTTCTTCTGAACCATTTTTTGTGCTATTACTGAAGTTGCATTACTGGATGTTCAGGGAAGTAAGAGACATATTTAGTAAGTGAAAGCTCACAGAATTAAGATTGACAGGGGATCCGTGTCCTTAAAATTTTGGTGAAGTAAACACTAAGGAGCAAGTAAAGCTCCTTGGGCTAAAAGACAATGGCATCAAAGAGCAAAGCAGGTAACACTGGCCTTGAGCAGTCTTAAACTGGGATTAGACATTGATTCTGGTCACCAGGCAACTGAAGAAAGAACACAAGGACTAATTCTAGTTTTGAAAGTGTATTTCACTGTACCAAGTTCTACACAAATACTAAATAAAGAGATGATTCATTCCACCAAAAAGGTTGTGATCCAAACTGTCAGGAAAACCAGACAAGTTATTTTTAAGAGACACATCAAATTTATGAAGTGTTAATGACGTCACCTGGGGTTCAAAAGGTTCTTTCTAGTCTTAGATTTTGCTAGTCACATAATCAAGAGATTTGCAAGGGAACTAATGAACTCCACCCCAATTCTCTGGCTTATCTTATCCTAGTATTGTGTCCTGACTTACTCCTGTGAATAGCTGGTGATTCTGGAGCAGGTTATGTGCATACACTAAATGGTTAAAGTGATTAAAAAAATTATCATTTACAGGCTGTTTTTAGATATATGTTCTCAAAAGAGGTTGTGCAGTACTTGCTTAATTAATCTTCGCTGTCTTAACAGATGAACCAGATGTACTATTATGTTCTTTGTTCTTCCCTAAAGAGGGGATGAGCCGATTATTTATCTCCAAACAATAGGAGTTCATGTACCACAGCGAAGAATTTTTTTTTGCTGTGGGAGGCAATCACTAACAAGCTTCAGCTGCAACTGCTTGATGTAAACACACTGCAAATTTGTTCCTGGAGTATTAAATGATGTTCCTTCCATCAAGCGCACGAAACCAATTTCTGAGTATGTGAAGAAAGTGATGGAAAGGAGTTAGGAAGGAGGAAGGAACATGTTTCATCTTTCCTGCACTCACGTTTGCTTTGTTTATACACTAACACACTTGCATAGATAAGTTAAAATGTGAAGCTTCAGATACTGTTTACAAATACTGCACTGAGAGAAGAGAAGCTGAAGAAACTGTTGGTTGACACGATACATTCCCTACGCTATAGGGCAGGCAATCTAAGGCCCGTGAAGGGCTCAAAACAAAAAGGTAACAGTTAAGTTCACAGAGCCACAAGAATTGTTTGCGAAAGGTATTAACAGATTCACAAGAGTATGTAAAACTCTAAAACTAATTGTTACTGCAGCAAACTTGCATACTTATCTCAAAACTGCAATTTTTTATTTGATTATATCTGAAAAGTACAAATTTATTGTAGAGCCATTTTAAAAAAAACTTTAGCATGTAACTAACTACTGGTTTGCGTGAGCCTGCACGTTATTAGGGAGATGTGACTGCAATATAGAACTAAGATTAAATAGCAAGAAAGCTTTTCAAATTAAGCAATTTTTCTAGACAAAAGAAAAACCAAACACAGGAATTCCCCTTATCTTCCTAAGAAATTCCTTCCCACACAATGACTTGCCTTGACATAACCAAAACTTCTTCCACGTGACTAGTTTTCAATGATTTATCACAATTTTTCTTCTTAAATATGCTGTTTTTGAGAAACAGATTAAGTGCCAAGCTGTTCACTGTTACCAGAAATAACCTAAGTTCTCTGCCTTAAATTAGTGAAAAGAAAAATTAATCTACAATAGAATTGGATTAAGAGAGCCTCCCAAGAGATTATATAGCTGTATTAACAGCATACCTCAAAAAAAATGAAAACAAGACCAAAGTAGGTCAAACAACATAACATAGCTTAAGCATAATTAGTTTTACTAAAAAAACCTTTTCTGTATCAACTTAACCTAGAAAGGTTCATGCATATTCGTTTCTTCACAATTGTAATCAGGAAGTACTCTTTGAACTAGGAATCTTTTCATTTTTATTCACAGCCACGCTGAGACTTAAAAAAATAAAATAGTCAGTTATTTGGTTAAGAGTAATGTTTTCTCTTTTGCTTTTGCTTAACAGCAGGCTATCTCAAGCTGCCGCAGCCAGAGCTAAAGTGCTAACCTATGTCACCATGCTGTGCATCACATTAAGTTCCTATTTCAGCTCATGAATTTCTGCCAGATTAGTCCAGTGACCAGTAACAGAAAAAGTTATTTTTATCTATTATCATCATTTTCCCAAACCTACTGATGAACAAATGACTGCACTTTCTAATCAGTACGTCCTACAAAACAAAGCTTGTCCAATACATATTCCAACCGTAAAAGGATACAAGCATTAGGTTCAACTACGACGGTTATGACACGAGCCTATCCAAAGAACGCAGACACAAATTTGCTAACCACCAAGAAAGCTGTTCTAACAATTTTTAAAAATCTATTTGGTACAGACATCATGAGGTCACAGGATCAGAAGGCTGCAGTACAAACCAGACCTGCAGAGAACAAAGAAATGACGTGTGAACGCTGCGTGTGGCACTGCATACAACTAACAAACACTCTGTGCTGACAAGATGTATCCGAGCATCTTTATTCGCACTCAAAGGAGGAGGGAAGCTTCTTTGGACCAGTAATGAGAATGAGATAAGGCCAGGGTCTATGGTTTATGCTCAATCATCCCTGTCACTGGGAGGTTATGAAGCAAAGGTCTTCTGATGGACCAGATAGACAGGTATTCCATAAATCTTAATAGTTTTTATGAAGAATAAAGGATGAAAAAAAAAAAGAAAAGAGGCTTTTAAGACCTCTTCCATCTAGTTTCATTATTTCCTTTGTAAAAATAAATGCCTTCCCCTCCAAGAAATTCTAGGAGCATAATTCTGAGAATGACAACTCCCATGGCCAGACTGGATTAAGCTGTGTAATTTTCTGTACTTTCCTCTGAAGAGGACAGTGAAATGCAGTCATCTGCAGATTAAATCAATAGGGAAGAAACAGAGGCTGATCACATCCTCTCTTGTAATTTAGGTCTAAGACACAACAATGAGTTTCTTTACATCCCAGAAACACTGCTTAAGAAAATCTACATAGACAATTGACAACAAGAGACGTTAACTTCTGCAATCACCTCAGTTCTTTGGAACTTTCACAATAAGGGGAAGGCAAAGAGAAGAAAAATCAAAATCAGAAGAAACTTTTATTGTTACAGCATTTTGCTTGTTTTTAAAAAAATTACTGATAAGATAAAATAATCTTGTGGAAATGTAACCAGTACAAGAGCATGTTCTGTGTATTTCACACATTTCAAAATAAAAACATCTCCTCCTGATCTTTGTTCTGCTTTGCCATAAGGACCCTAGGGAGCAGTGTTACACAAAGAACTTCTTTTTAACCAAACCTTTTTTCTCTTGACATTTACCTATCTGCTCACTTTTCAGTGCAGAATATTCTATCAGTGTTTAACACTCTGACCAGGCTGCCAGATGTAAAAGGTTCCTACAAGCAGTCCCTGCAATAGCAAGGAAAGCTCTAACACAATCCAGAAACAGCTGATCTGGCAAACATGAGTAATTCTTATTCTGCCAAAGAGTTGATGAGCGTAGAATAGAAAACTCTGTATTTTCAAACATTAACAAAAATCTCAGTTTGCAGAAGAAATTTCAGTAGAAATTGTATTTAAAAAAAAACCAAAACTAAGCTGCCAGTATTCCTCTTTATCACAGTTGCTGCATCAAAGGGATCTAACAGTGCACTGACAGAGCTCATGATGTCAGTGTACCTGGTGTCCATAACAGCTTTGCTCTAATAAAAGCAAACCATTCATCAAATGACTAGATCATGAAGACCACATACCCTTCCAATCCTGCAATCAATATTTTGCCCTAGCTGACAGCTTACAAAAAAACCCCCACAGTTTAAACACCAAATTCTCATCTGAGAAAGCAAGATGTAAAGTATGCTTATAACACAACAGGGGCAAATCCTGCAGGTAAATTGCCACACACATAATACTAGCTGTTCCTTACCCCATCTATCTGTGTAAGGCAGTCAGGAGTGCAAGACAAAAAGGAAAGCTCTCAGACTTCTGCACTGCAGGAAAGGGCACTGGTTTTTTGTAATGAAAGGAAATTACATTCCTGTAGCTCCCTCCAGCTGCAAGTATGCTGTGTACATCAGTGGTTCTGTGTTTTTCTAACAGACCCATATCATATTGGCACTTCACTTGCTACTCTAAGTCTTGTATCTACAGACTTTAAATTCAGATAAAAAGCTCTTGCTCTGGGGCCAAAAATCTGCAATGCTATTTACTGCTTTGCCAGATTAGAAAAACATAAGCTCGTTAACCTTCAATGCAAAGTCTTACACATGTGTGACTACACGAGTTTTAGGAATCCGTGGGACTCTGACGGAAATTCAGATGCTTTTCTTAAACTCTGTATCAAACATGTCAGACATTTCTAATAAATTAATTCTAACTGTGATGTGTAAGATACCTGATGCGTCACCATGTACCTATAGAGAGAAACAGCCTTTGTAGAAATCCGTTTACAAATGCACTATAGTCAGAAGTGAACTCTCAATATACAACTGTGTGAAAATAATTGCTGAATTATTTCAATTTCAATTCATTCAGAACCCAATTCTGAATGTAGAGACCAAACTTCAATGCAAATGTACACAGAGCAGGTTACAGATCTGTTACCTATTCAGTAATTTGCAGCTGTAAGTACATTCTGAGAAGCTGTCATACCTCCCTGCGTCGATGCCTTTCCAAACATTCAGGGATATATTAACAGGACTAAAATATGCCTAAGTATGCAAGGCAAAAGGTTTAATTACATTTCACGTAACATCACAGCTCCAAACTACAAGTAGATCTACTCAATTCTCTTTGTAAAAAGTACGTTTCACAAGAAGCAAGAGAAAACGTCTAGAAAATTAAAAACCCCATGAGAACTGAACTGATTTGAAGAAGCAATTGAAAAATTATTTTGGTAGAGGAAAGAGTACTGGTTAATTCTGTCCTGTAAATAATAAAAATACCGATGAGCTTCCTGGTTGTGATATGAAGAGCCCTTGTCCTCTTCCAATGTAAAATGAGCTGATTTAAATGAAATCATTACTGATAATTCTCTTGTACGAGTGCACAAATTCACTCACGTGCCCTGTATCACAGCACCTTTTTATAAAGCTAGTAATGTTGGACTTCTGTCTAAATGGGGAAACCTAAAATGAAATACTACTCTTCTACAAGCCATAACAGTGCAGAGTGTCAGAACTTTTACAGAAATCCTGTTATGACAGGCAATATAAAGTTTCTTTGTGTCCCTCCATTCCATAGTAACTGCACTTGCACACAATGCACATTTCAGACTGCACAGTGGGTCCATGTGGACACACAAATCACACTCCTGGTTGTTCCCTGAAAAAAGCATCAACTACTGCAGCATAGGAAAGGAAACCTTGTGAGTTATGGTTATTGTTGTAGAACACAGACTGCATACCCCACAGTAACACTGTTTTTAGCATACTGTAAAAGCATGCTTGCATTTTCTCACCATGAAAAATATTTTATCCTTTAAAATACTTCGGTCACATGCTCGACCTTGCCATATATCCAACCAGAATATCAGCTCTACAAGGATTTTTAGCCTCTAAAATAGCTGCAGAAATCAATAGTGCTTTAACCTTCATCATATCTTGGTTAAAACCCCAGCAAATACATAAAATTGTACAAAAAAAAATTCAGTGATGTTATGGTGACACACAACGTGTTAAAAACCAGTGTGACAAAATAGACCTCCTAAGAAAAACTGATTATTCTGAAGGAAAAATTCCCAGCTCTACAGGTGGAAACACTTAGTCTCACATGCACTATAAAGATGAAGCTTCTGAAAAGAACACATGAACTTTTTGTTTCAAAAAGGTGCAAGACAACTTCAAGGATTAATTAATACTAAAAGGCAAAAGTTAACATGACAATTCAAATTTCAACTTAAAATTCTGTTTAGTAAAAATGAAACATTTACAATAAACCCTAGCATTAAACAGAAAATAGAAATTTGCTGCCTATTAGCATAGAAGTTTCATTTCTGAAAAGCTAATAAACAGAATTTTCATGTGAATAGAAATTATGAACAGAAACAAGAAGCGATAAGAAATATCATGACATCAGCAACATGACAGATCCTAAAGCAGCTGCTAGTCCTTCTTGAATCTCAACAGAGATTGTTGATCAACTTCAAAGCCGAGGCATGCTATTTTCTGATAGTACATGGGGAGGATTATTAAGTGTTTCGTTCACATACAGCCTTTCAGTTTACAAATTAAAGAACAAAGGAAATTAATGTTCAATCAGTTAAGAAGCCAAGTAATTGATTTAAAACATTTTAAACTCACGCACAATTCAGGAATTATTTCCAAGCTGTACGCACAAACAAGAAAATAAAAGCTTGCGGCATCTAACAGTAAAATGTATTCATGCTGCTAAGGGTAACCCAGCACCTGAACGTTTCCTTTATTTGAAGAATATATTTACAAAAAAAAATCAAAACAGTGCAACAGAAATTATTTTAAACTAGTCAAGAAAACTTCAATTCCTAGATTAAAATGCTTCCAAAATATATTGTAAATTCTGCTGTATTTTACGCAACGTTACACTAGACGCGTCAAGAATTCATCATTTAAAATTATTGCAAAATATGTCTTTACAATTAACAAATATTTAGAACATGACATTTGGTTTTGGTAGACTTAATTTCAACTTACTTGCCCATAGCCAGTTCAGGTCTAATGCGGTAATTTTATGTCTTTACAGCTGAACAGGCAGGTCCTCGGCCCGAGGAAGATGGGCACTGTGCTTTGACAGCAGCGCCATCTAGCGCAGACTGGAAGCTGGGATCACACATTGTTTGAACCGCTTCGTTCTGCAGTTCCGTTAACCAGTATAAAAACTGACTGGTTCTCCTCTCTGGAATGCATGTTACATATGGAGACACACTCATTTTGAAAATACCCTGTAAAGCTGTTGCGAAATACATTCTAATCTTAAGTATACCAAGATGCTTATGATAGCCAAACAGTAACAGAATGTACAGCAAACATCCTATACACAGAGTTTACTACACAGTACTCCCACGCTTGCCACTGACGTTCTCTTTCACAATACTTAAGTTAAACTGAAATTATTCCTTTAGACTGGCAAAGTTCAGGCAAAGCTCCAAATTTCACAGTTGGAATCAGTCAACTCTTTTGCTTCTTGATGGGTTTTCTTAGGAAGAAAGTCCTCACTATGAGGATGGTGAGGGAGTGGAACAGGTTGCCTGTAGAGAAGCTGTGGATGCACCACCCCTGACATGAATAAGGCACCGAGCAACTCAGTTAAGTTACAGGTGTCCCTGCCTATGGCAGGGGGGTTGGAACAAGACTACTTTTGAGGTCCCTTCCAACCTCAGCCATTCCACAATTCATCTTATGCCTTGATGGTTGCACTCTTCCCATCTTCAAAATTTTGCTGAAAGATCACAGTAGCAGTGACTTTAAACACCAAAGAAAGGCAGAGAGAGAACAAAAAAAAAAAGAGAACAAAGAAAGGCAGAAAAAGAGAAAGAGACTTTCGCACAAGAAGTACCTACATGGTGGATCATCAACAGATTTAGAGCACAAGTGAATTCAAGCTGTTCACTACTTCAATTGTATCTTCTGCTGTGAGATGACGAAAGAAAGACAAGAAACAGGACCAGCATGCCAGCATGCATAAGAGAACCTAAACTGTATTACTAATCCATTCCTAAACACCACTGAAAGCTAATCTGGGTGCGACCCACAAGCTGAAAAATCATTCATCTAATCACAAAAGGTAAACGCTTGCATTAACTGATTTCTGAGATAATAAATTCCCATTTCTCAGGTCATGTTAGAGCCATTAAATAAAGCAGCTTGAGAGAACATGTGAAAATACACAGTTTCTGCTGCATCTGTAAAGCACCTGGGTCCCCATGACTCTTTACAAAGACATTCCCATGCCATGAATTAAATAAACTTCTGTCTTCTCACTTTTCTACTGCCTAATTTTACATCCTTGATGAAATTTGAGACCTAGCAAGCAAAAGTAGAAAACAATTCTGTAAGTCAGTCAACTACAACTGGAAAGCAGGAAAGCAACTGAGATCTTCTAAGGAAGCTGTGAAAGATCCAGATGTCAAGCTGACAACAGAAAATTATTTGGAAAAATGCAGAGCTCTAGAGGAACTTCTGGAGTTACTTGGGCACCACTAATCTCTGTAGTTACACTGCCATCTAGTGAGAGGAGACTCTGACTCCTCGCTAACACTCCTCAAATTGGCCCAACATTATCCATGATACTTGTATCACAGCTAACACCCTTTCACTTGTAAATATGTTAATTCTTCCTTCTGCTCCTTCCTCACCCCTACATTTCTGTAACACCCATTACGAGGTCACTAAAGTTGGCCACAGCACAGTGAACATTTACGTGCTTAACCTGAAATGCAAACCACGTAACAGAGTTTAGGGAGAAGTCAAGGAACTACAAACAACTCACACTCCAGAAAAAGTTTGCTACTGGAAGGTTTCAGACCATTACACAGAAGCCATCTTGAATTCATAGCTAGTAATAAAGATTAATATTACTCTGAGCCTTCAACTTAAAATTACTCATGGTTGGTTTTTTTCATTACACTTAACCAGAATAACAGCTTGGAAACAACGACATAAAACCTTTTCAAAAATTCCAGTCAGTAAAAAGAAATAGAATAAGTAAGTACACACTTACCTGAGAAAATATATTTGCAGTTGGCACAACTCTGTCATCCACAATACTGTACAATATTGCTAGCAGTCTGTCCAGGGGAAATGGCTTTGGCCCAAGGAGGTGATTGCTGGTCTGCAAAAGAAACAAGAATTTCAAGCCAGCGGAACTTTCCTGAAACACTGCATCTTTTTTAGTCTCTGAGAAACATTCACACAACCTACTAACACATTATGGAAAACAGTGCTCCTCATCCAGGTGAAAATAAAGACACAGAGCTCTGTTTAACATGACAAAATCCAAACTACACAATAAACAGGAACATTTCCTAGTTATAACAGAGGATATGAGGCCAAATTTCCTGTCACTGGAATTAGAGATTTTCTTGTCCTACCAAATTATCTTGCATGATCTAAGAGCTAAAGAAGAAAGGCTACATTTTATGGCATTCTCAAGGGGAATGCTTTTCTTCAGTTTATCAATAGTAAAACAAGTTACACTCTTAAAAAGCTCTCCTGTGAATTTCACTTTCTAAAAACCATTTTTAAAAAACAACCCAATTGACACTGAACTCACAGTTCACAAGTGTTTGTTCCTGATTTTTAAGTGTTAAGCAATTCTAGAGAAAGCACATCACAGGGCAGAACTGGTAGTATTGCAGGTGACAGTGCTGGGCCTACAGAGATTTACTTACGACCCAGAGCATCCAAAGTTCTGAGAAGGAAAACACTTGTTTCCTTTTTAGTTTGTATTTCATTCACTGTACTTGGACATCCAGTTCCCCTTTTGTGGAGGTGCACATTGATTTATTTATTATCAGTGCAGCCAAGATTAAGGAGGGATTTCCAAAGAAGTTTTGTTTCACAATGCTTCTGAGAAAAAACACTTCTCAAATATACCACCAGCAGCTCTGTGGTGTTAGTCATCAGTAAGTGGAACCACATTTATTCAACAAAACAAAAGAGCATTTTCAGTACATTTTAGCTTTTCAAGTCCAGGAGGGGTCCCCAAAGCTACCTCTCAGCTAACAAAGCAAGCAGTATGAAAAACAATGGAAATGTAGTCACAATTTTAGTATAGCTCCCTGAGTCAGACACAGGTGTAGTTTAAGTCACGAACTGTAAAAAACCCCTGCCCCTTTGCTACTAAACATGCCAGTTCCATGAATCATATTCTTTACTACCAGCAGAAAAAGTTAACATTAAACAGAGTAATTAAAACATGTGCAACCCAAGCAGCTAGCAAGCACAATTGCCACGTAGCAATCCCTGAAGTTGGTTTTTTTTAGTAAACAGATGATTTTCAAATTTCTTGCTCTCGGCAGTATCAGCTCTGCTTAGACAAAACAGTCTCTCATTAGTTCAGCGACCAGTCTAGGCTCAACCCACAACAGAATTTGTGAATTTTAGAGAAAGTCAGAAGAGTTAATTCTAAGACAATGTAACTCTGAGAAAAAGCACTTCATTTTTATTTCTTTCACAGAAATAAATTCCAGGGGAAATGGGAGTGGTTTATAAATTCCTTCAAACACAACACAGTAGAGTGTATGAATTTTAAAAATCTTCTGCAAAGAGATAAGGTGGAATAGAATAGTATTTATAAAAATCTAAGAGATCCCTCAGTTCACTTGAAAAAAGTGATAGCTTCCACACTTACATGGCCATCAGACCAACCCTGTGCATCCACTAGCACCTTCCCACCTCAGCAGTATGTCTGTCTAATGCTTCAAAATTGCTCAGTTGCCAGTGTCTATGCTCAAACATTTCATCTCCAGTGTCAGCTTCACATTCCCACTGTTAAAGTGGCCCAAGCCTTTCACTGTCCCACAACTGCAAGCCACACACTCACACTGCAAAAATGTCACAAACAAATAGGAGAACCAGGAGCACTTCTTAAAGAGGAAAAGCTTAACCCAAACTAATAACCTCAGCTGGCTGAAATGTCAAGCTTTTCAGCACACTCATAGAAGACAGCACTACCCACTTTATGTAGCAGAAAGCACTTCTGAACATCTCTAGTTGCTATACAAATGAAGCACGTTCAGTTGTAAGCCACAAATTGTGATACATAACAAATTCTAGACTACAATTGAAGCAGACATACTAGAAAAACTCTTTTCTAATGAAAAAAACCACACCAGCACATTTAATCTTCTGACAGACTGACATCTGAAAAAGCAGGCTCCTGCAAAAGAAGCTTGAGCAGATGATCTCTCACTTGTCACTAACTTGGAAAAACACTGTTCCAGGGCATCTGTGCAAGGAAACCAAACGAACCTCACGTTTGTCAGAAATCTACAGAATTATGGTCATTTTCTCCCTCTCAATCACAGGATTTTCTTTTTATACTAAGGGAAAAAAACAGCCTCTGGACTGGACAGATTTAAGAACTAAGAAAGAGCTTTTTAGTTTGGCTGTACCTACACTGAGATGAAGTAAATCCTTCCATATAACATTAGCTTCCTGCCAGGCAGGTATGTACAGCCAAACTGGTTTCCTAGGTCCCCATTACAGCCAGTAGAAATCTAATCAATACAGTTTATGGTGCAATACACCTATTCAGGTGTATTGAACACAGAACCCACTTTAGAATGGGACAAATCACACCTTACACTCCAATGACTGCATTGACTGGCTGTGCCCTGTCTATAAAAAGACACTAGAGCTTAGAGGCAGGCACCCAGTTTGAGTTATGTGAATCTGATCTACAAATCTGTGTTTGGACACCCTTCTCTGAGGGAAGGTACAGTGACACAAGCTGTCACACCAACTGAAGAAAATGAGCCTTTGTTTGTGAACATTGCATATGTAAGCCTTCATCCCTGTATTTCACTTTTCCTCGTTACAGCAAAATACTCAAGCTCACATCTCAGTGACTGCATCTCTGCACAAATACTTAGAAAGCTTACAGTACAGAAAAAGGAAGACAGGTCTGGAAGATCTCAGGACTTTGCAGTCCTGTTCCACATGACTGCAGTTACCAAGTCTCAAATTTTCAAAACCAGGTTGTGCTCCAATCTACAAGCAGTTTCAGCTTCCAGAATCGATACTTACAGTGAAAAATGTAAACTACTTACATGTAAACTACCACATCAGCAGAGAATCACTGCTCTGTAACTAGAAACAAAGGTACTCCTGAAGTGCCACACAGTCCTCATGATGTTCATTAATCCCCAACATATACTCCTGTTTCTTGAATGCAGCCAGAGTTTAAGAGATATTTTCTGTTATGTGTTTGATTTACTAGGATTATGAAGTTTCAAGTAACACTATTGTTTAAGACAACAAAGAGGTACAATAATTATATCATTTGCAGTCTTAGAAGTCTTTCCTAATCATGGAAGTTACTTACAGTGAACTCAAGGTCCAAGTCAGTTTAATGTAAAAGAACAAGCTCTACACTAAAGACGATAAGGACCTCAGTTTTTGTCAAATTCCTATTTTCCCATTTCTTTTATGTTCCTAGCTGTATCCATCACACCACTCATATTGGAAATCAACCTCCAAGAAAGAATAAAACACTTTTACCTGCAGAGGACGCAGGAAAGAACAACATTTTCTGCTCATTGAAATTGTTTATCAACTAATTAAGATGTGGAGGCATTTCAATAAAAATACAGCAGTCCTGAAAATAATTAATGCTCTGGAAGTTCTCAGGAGTTTACATGCCAGAGACAAAAACACACATAGTGTACAGCACACGTGGATTCAGAGACTTTTGCATCGAAGTTTATCTACCTACCCAGCAGTGCAATACACTGCACTGCTAAAGCAAAGCTATACTCACTTACACTTTTAGATGCAAAAGCCACACCCCTACAGAAATAACAGAACCTCAGAAAGTCTTTGCACAGCCATGGACTCTGTCCTATTGCAGGGGCTGGAGAAAAATTAGGGAATGGGCTATAATGCAGCATCAGAAGCAAACGACTACTAGGCTAAAAATAATATTACTTTTTTTCCTCATATTATTTATAGTGCCTGTAGCATGGAGTAGAAATTAGATAATGATTGTTTCAGCAGGAATTCAGGGCTGCCTGCACCGGTCTTCCTTTAGGGATTGGTATCAAAATAATTAAGCAAGTTACACATGTTTACATTATATTTCTATTTTACTTTGCAGCTTTAAATATACACAGCAAACAACTGTCAGTAAAAAGCAGCATAACCACTGCAATAAATGAAATGTAGTTATTTATAATTATGAGAAGGTTAGTTAATAGCCTGCTGGAATCCTAGCAATAGGCCGGACAGCAAAGCCTCAGCACACAAACTTAAGCGCCTACGCCCCACTGCACCTCTGGGAATTGGCAACTTGACTTTCAAAGCTACTTATCACCTATTATTCTAACACTCTTGAGAGAAATTCTGATTTCTGGCTTTTCCATTTATAATGTCCTTTACCAGCTTTATGAAGCACACTTTATTATACAGGAAGTACAGCTTTGGGGGATAGATCTAGGCTGCAGTCATATTTCAATAAAATAAAAATGTGTGTATCGCACAGAAATTTGTGTCAAACAAAACAAATGCAATTCTGTTGTTTCTAGAGTAAACAAGGCAAAACAGAAAGAAAACATTTGCTGTTACCAAGCTCAGGTTGGAAAGACAAAGCACATACCTTCTCATGCTTCTTCATGGTCTTTCGAATCTTTCCATGATGCTGGAAATGACAAGTACAAATATTTCATGTAAATTATTACATGCTCTTTTTATAGTGAAGACAACGTAGCCAGAATTCTGTACTACGTATGGCAGTACACTAGTCTGGGTCTGCTTTTTAACACATATCCATTATTTGTCTATGATTTTACAAGCAATCTTTCCTACTAGTAGCCCTTGCTACTAGCAAAAAATTGTACAAAATTACTCTTGTCCAACTTTTCGGTTCATTGCGTCCCAAACGCAAAGCCAAAAATAGGCAGAATTATTTTCCTGCTGTAATCAAGAACTGATGAGAAAAGGCAGTAAAAATTTGGTTTCAATATAATACATATTTTGTATAAGATAGTATATTTTACATATATGATTCCTTTCTTTCTCTTTCCCAAGAAAGTTATAGTTACTTTTTTAAAAAAATCATACCTAAAATCCATCTGAATTTTTCTCCTTTTATCCTGGGTCAGAAAGAGGTAGATACACAAATGGCACCACAACATAGCCCAAAGCAAACACATAAAAAAGAAACAGTTTTAAAGTGGGAAACTCAGCATACTGGAATCCAGTAAGCAGCACTAAAAAAAAAAAAAACCCCAAAATAAAAAATCTCAATACCTTCAGAAAGAATCTTTTATCTGTCCTAACAGGATTGTAAGAGGCAAGGTAAGCAGCAATTAGAAGAAACTTGGAGTAATAAGGAAGTTCCACGTGTGTATGTGCAGAAAGTCCTACAAAACAAACACTTTATGAGTCACCAAAACACACTCTAGCAAATTTCAAATTAAGCCTGCTAGCACTCCTCTCTTCCTTCCCTTCAGCTCTACTGCAACTAAATGAGTATGGCTCACATCTCAACCCAACTATCACAGATTAAAAAAAAACCCACACAAAACAACAAAAAAACCAGTGAAGTGCCAAGGAACAGCACAAAGCAAAACAAAGCTAACATTCTGAACTCTTTCTGGACTCTTCATACAAGCTGTATTTGAAGCATCACAGATTCATAACTAAGAAATGCTCTCTCTAAAAATAAAATAAAAAGTCATTCCAGGCTATTTTTATTGAAGGAAACTTTCTCTGATATCGAAGAATGGTGAAGAGATGTGTTTAAATGCAACAGCAAAGCTTCTGTCCAAGAGCCAACCTTCAGGGTGCTCCATGCTGTGCCACTGTTCATCCAGGAATAAAGAAGCAGTGCTGCACTTCTGAAAAATCAGCTCAGCACCACACAATTTTTAACCACATTTTTATTCCCTACAGAAAATATTTTCAGAATTCTAGATGTGCTGCAGTAGACCCAGTCTGCTACATGTACACTTTGTTAAGATTAAAGTCTCACCTTACAAACACAAGAAAATATAGTCTACCATGTATTCCCCTTCCCTCTTTTTACTTTCACTTTGTGTTTTTTACCTTCTCTCTCTTGTCACCAGAGCTGCTTCTTTAACACAGCTTATGTGCATCAAACCACTTCACCAGTTGTCTAACTATGGAGACCACTAAAGGGTCTCTCTTGTGCTTTCTCTGCTTACAAGTTTTGACTTCAGCAACTTTGTTGTTTTAAGAACCATACCTTTATGCTTTAATCCACTAATATCAGTAAATAAAAGAAGGATTTAAACATATTTAAACTCTTAAGTTTCAGAGGCTTCAGTGTGATGAGAAGCATCCTAGATGATAGCTAGTAATAAGTTCCTCTCATATAGGCAACAAAAAGACAATGGTTTTCGTTTAACATGCAGTTAAGAGATTTTGTACTGCACATGTTAATTACAAAATGTAACACCAAACATGTAGGTAATGCAATTTGGTACAGACATATCTGTTTCTACTCCATTCTTCTAATGCATCATGCATTGAACTGTTCCATTATTTACACAGCAAAATTTATTATAACTGCTTTTTAAGCATGTTATTTTCAAATGCTGCTTACCAACCAGGCAGTTTTTCCAACTACATATACCTAAATACCCTAAAAAATACATTTGAAATGAAATCTTTTTTTGTGGCTGTCAGGTACAAAAGTATTTAGTGATCGCCTGGGCACAGAAGAATGGAATCAAAGCTCTGTGGTCAATGACTAAAAGCTTCTGATCACTGTGCAAATATAGGAAACAGTCTCATGACAGCAATTATCTTACTACAATTTTAAGAAGAGTGCTACCTATAAAAGACACGTAAATGAAAGCTGACAGACACACGTACTTAATTTTCAACTTGTCTGAAATATGACATCAACAAATCTGTAGTCCTCCAAAGAAAGAACAGAAAGATTTCTTGTAATTCTGACATTTATATGTGACAAGAAATCAGAACATGTTTTGCTATGGAATATGCTAATCCAGTGCAACACACCAGGTAGACCATTCTGCCAGTTGGCACACAGAGGTTTGGCCATCACGGGTGAAGCTGTTTCTCATCCTTTCTCACTTAAGAATTACTGATTTAAAAGAAAATTGCTTATACCCACAAATGACTTTAGGAATGGCTAGTCCCAACATACATGCTAAGGGAAAAAATAGAAGTTCCTTGTAAAACATCTTCTCAAAGAACCTTAGACTGAACAGTAACTACATGCTAACAGGTAGCCTTGTGTACAGTTTCATTCCTGCAGCATCAGGTAACACGCAGCGACAGAGTCAATCTGAAAACACACGCGTTTCGCGTTACGGGCTCCTGCAGCATGAGTCTGTACCTTTCAACTGGCCAGGTTCTCCACTGTCAAGCTGTAAGCGTTCCCACTGCGAGCTAAAAGACAGACAACGCAAGTATAAACAAAGATTAAGTACTTGTTAATCTCTTAAAAGAAAGCTACCTGCTTGGTATTTGTATGTTTCTATTCCATGACACTCTCTAGGAACAATTAAGAATACCAAGCTTACATGCAACATAGCTTGCATGTAAACTTCAATTATGTGCTATGTGTATTTAAAAAAGCCTCTGGAAAATAATATTATATTAAAGTATAGAAGTAAAAGTGAGACCAAGTCATTTATAAAAGAAGGATTTCTTTCAATTCAGCTATCACCAGTAAGCAAACATCACTAGTGTTCTAAGTTTCAAGAACAATGCAGAACTGGATACAAAGTGAAAACAGTGAGAGTCTTGGGTTTTTATCTTCTTTGCAACTGATTATGACACAGAACAATATTATAATTACTAAATAAAGTGCTTTTGAAGTCTACATAAATAAATAATACACATTCTTCACTGAAAAACTCTTTAGACATCATGAAACATTTTGTCAGTGATAAATGTCTGCAGGTAGTTTGGCACTTCTCTAAACAGCAAAAAACTTCACCTTAAAATTTTCTTAAGGAACAACATCATTAAGATATACAATGGTTTTAGTAAGTTTACTGAAAGCTGATGCAGTACTCAAATTGTAATGAATGATCAGCAAAGTTTTTATCCATTGCCTATTTTACAGGAGAAAAAATGGTTTCATTTTCATCTCGTTCAGGCAGCACAACAGCCAATAAAGTTCTATTATTGTAACTTTGAAGGTGAAGAAAAACTCAGATTAATTACAGTTCTGTAGCCAGAAATACTGATATGGTCATTTTAATTCCTTAAGCATTTACTGGCACACAGAGATAAATCCTAGAACTATAATGTGGAAAGCTGACATTCATAATTAAAAAACAGTAAAGATCAAATTCATCATACAAAAATTGTAAAGAAGGAAAACTAGTTATGTGGAGACAATTCTTAAGCTATTTTGTACCACAAACTTACATTACACCCTAATCACAGTAGGCAACTGCATAACAGAAAAAGACAGGAAGATCCAAAGTAGATTATGTCATGAATATCAATATTGAGTACAACTACATACTTGAGGTAAATAGAATAATCTTTCATTGCACAGTGAAGTCAACCTCCTATATAGCACAATCAATTCTCTTTTTGAAGGAACAATCACTCTTTCAAAACATTTAGCAGAAACTTCCATTACACACCAAAGTTCAGTTACCAGAATATTACATGGTCCCAATGGCATTCAAAAGAAAGAAATCGTGCTGTTCATACCAGGAAAAACAAATGCAACTCTACTGAATTATCTCTCTCCGACGATGTATTATCATAATCAATCATCTTAAAGATGAAGACATTAAATCTGAACTGATTATTACAATTAACAATGAAAACTTTTTCTTTCTAGCATTTCAATAAATAAATAAACAAAGAATCTAAAACCATCCCAAGAGAAACTCAGTCTATTAGCAGGCCATCAGCTTCTAATTCTGCCAAAAACAATTCCATAATATGGAAATCCATGATAATTCCATATATGGAAAACTTTGCTTGGACAAGAGTCTAGAATCCCCAGGATTCAGAGTGATTCACAAGGAGTCAGAATCACCACAGAAGTAGAAACCTAGCTCTTTTAAACAAAACTAAGGGAAACAGGTATTCAAAATCTGAAATGTTTTGTAAGAATTTCGAGGCTTGAATGCAGCCCTGATGCAGCAAGAATCTGCTAAGTCAACTTTGTAAGTGTGTTTTAAACTGCGCCCATGTATTTTGTTGATGGATTCTCATGCCCTGCAGTTTCACATGTGATGGAAAACTGATCCATCTGCATGGCCATCAGTTAAAAAGAAAACACATTAACATATTAAACACTTCATATGATACAAAGAATACTTGGTTTTAAAATTTCCTCCTTAGATACTCTAACATTTTATGGCAAGAAAGAAATGCACATTAAAGAGAAAAAGAGATTCTATCTAGCAAAGAAGAAACAGTAGCTATCAAACATAACTCACAAAGTAAGTATTTAGAGAGGAAGCAACATCAAGAAAACAAGCCCTCATGCCACACCAGCCCCCCACCCTGGGTTACCTGGATACTTCCCGGAGATAAACAGTCTGCATTGCCTTCTTCAAATGAGGTTCAATATTCTTCCAGAGTTTGCGAGTATCTCGTTCATTTGCTGTAGAAAGCCAGAATCTCAGAATCAAGTCGGTTAAATGTTTAACTCACACCTCACTCAAGACTAAAACTCTGACACCTGAATAGTCCCAGGCATGACACTTACAGGGGAAACAAGTTTTCACAGTACTTCCATCTAATTTCCACAAAACACTACCAACAAACGTCATCTGCTGCAAATGCTGGCTCTTGTGTGCAACTAAAACAAGCAGTGCTACTCCGACCAGAGACATGGTCACAACATGAGGATCAAGCAAAGTCCTACACAAAATGCATGAGAGGGTACTTGCGCTCTCGTACACGCCACTCAAATGAAAGACTGAAGCTTACCTTCTCCTCTGACCACTGGTTCACAGTATTTAGAAAAATTGAGTGCTGCCTACAGAAGGGAAATAGTACAACACACTTAAAAGGTGATTTAGCTACAGAATCTAACAAGCCACATAGTTCACTGCTTCGCAAAACCAATGAATTATTTCTCAGTCAATAATTATGCCACTTGCTTACAAACATTGTATTACAACTTTTCTACAGATGGCAATACAAACAGAAGTCATTTAACACAGGTTACTTGGGGTTCATCAAAGCAAAGTCTGTTTTCTACATGCAGGGGTTGCATCTTTCTTAAATAACATAATAATTAAGCATGATAAAGGCAATTTCAATGCTTTCATGAACTTTTACACTCCATTTTCAGCAATTTCAGGAGCAGTTCAGCATGCTCAAAATAGGCCATACATACTTAAACACCCAGAATCATAGAATCATTAGGGATTCAAAGGGACCTCAAAAGATCATCTAGTCCAATGCCCCCGCCACAGCAGGATCACCCAGACCAAGTTACACAGGAAAAGCAGAAATGTTCTAAGCCAAAAAACCACAATCAAAAAATCCCTCCAAACACTGTGAACATATTCCACATTCAAATGAACTTAGATAAATCTAAAGTAAGATCGAGACATTCTTGACAAAGTTGTAATCTAGAATCTTTCCTAAACCTGTTAAATCATGGCAGAGAACTTTGTAAAATACAAATCTTCACATTTCACTTCTCCTTTTGTGCTACTGTACCTTATTAAATCTGCATGCTGGTATGCAGAACTCAATGCAGTAACTTCCACATATAAATCCAATGTAATTCCAGAATGTATCATTAATAATCATACATAAACACATATATATTTAGAGTCTTTATTAGCCACCGTGGAGCTGTTTGATAACCTACAGACAGTTACATGTGTCTGTCACTACCTCCCACAGATGAGACTTTTAGAGCACAAAAAGCATTTAGGATGAAATTATCTAAATCTTTTCTTACTGGTGGTATTTCCCATCCCCCCCACCCCCAACAGTAAAACTAAAGCTAAGGAAATTATTTTGATAAGCAGAACCAATCAAGTACATGTCTAGAACTGTGACCCTAATTTCTATTTGTGTCTCCATCAGATTTCAGCAATCTCATTTAAATATTAACTCGTATATTTAACCAGCGTCAGCTACAGTTTAGCTGTGTTTTCCTGATGGAAATGTAGGCGTTGAGATCATCGCACGAGGAGCACTGATTTTTAAGGGGGTAGATTTAGACTAGATGTAAGGATGAAAGCTTTTATGATAACGGTGGTCAAACACTGGCATGGGTGCTCTGAGAGGTGGCAGATGTCCCATCCCTGGAAATAAGGTCAGACTGGATGGGGCACTGAGCAACCTGATCTAGGTAAAGGTGTCCCTGTTCATTGCAGGGGGTTGGACTAGGTGACTTTTGAAAGCTTCTTCCAACCCAAAGCATGTTATGACTTTCGTTTTGTCCATAGTCAACAAGAAACCTAGACCCTTCAGAGCTCATTCAGTTAAAAGCACACAAAAACAAAAATTCTAACAGAGCTCATCTTACCAGATGATGAAGTTCTTTCAGGTTTCTGCAGACCATGTAGAAGACACCAAGCAGAATATTGATATACGCAGAATAGAAATCTGTAGAATATTCTGGGGGATGATTCTGTGACAAGATCTTCTGCAGGTGTCCTGCTTAAACAAAAGGAAGTTTCACTTATTTAAAGCTAACTTAATAAATTCACGGCATTGTACATAGGATCATAGGATGTTAGGGGTTGGAAGGGACCCAAGAGATCATCGAGTCCA
>VXBP01003469.1:2367-21534 GCA_013400115.1 Rhinopomastus cyanomelas | reverse complement strand
GGAAAGGGACTTGGGGGTCCTGGTGCACAGCAGGATGACTATGAGCCAGCAATGTGCTCTTGTGGCCAAGAGGGCCAACAGCATCCTGGGGTGGATTAGAAGAGGGGTGGTTAGCAGATCAAGAGAGATTCTTCTCCCTGTCGGCTCTGCACTGGTGAGACCACACCTGGGGTACTGTGTCCAGTTCTGGGCTCCTCAGTTCAAGAGGGATGTGGAGCTGCTAGAGAGGGTCCAGCGTAGGGCAATGAAGATGTTGAAGGAGGTCGAGCACCTCCTTTACGAGGAAAGGCTGAGGGAGCTGGGTCTCTTGAGCTTGGAGAAGAGGAGACTGAGGAGTGACCTCATTAATGTCTTCAAATATTTGAGAGGTGGGTGTTAGAAGGATGGAGCTGTGCTCTTCTTGGTGTCATGTAGTGATAGGACGAGGGGCAATGGTTGTAAGCTGGAACATAGAAGGTTCCACATCAACCTGAGAAGGAACTTCTTCCCAGTGAGGGTGACGGAGCACTGGAACAGGCTGCCCAGGGGGGTTGTGGAGACTCCTTCACTGGAGATATTCAAGACCCAACTGGATGAGTTCCTGTGTGACCTGGTCTAGGTGACCCTGATGTGTCGGGGGGATTGGACTAGATGATCTTTCAAGGTCCCTTCCAATCCCTTATGATTCTAATCTTCACAGAAATCAAGCATTCATTTATCCTTTTGTCCACCAACAATCCCATAGTCCTATATAATCTATCTTTCTTGCTGCCTTTCACTCTAGGAAAGGAAGTGATGCAATGGATTTGCTCTTACAACTTTCTGCTGCAACATCAGCTGCGTAAGTTTTACAAAGCTTCAGTTGAGAATCCAGAATTTAAGCAACTGGAATCTCAGCATTCAGGAACGCTGACAAGTTTGTTTGGAAATTACTTAAGAATGAAGGTGTTTCTCTAGCATATCTAAGTCTTAACCTATATTTATTCGGTTGCTGAATGCAATCCTAAGCCTAAATTTTCCAGTTTTCGCAGTCCAACAGTTTGTTTCTGCTTCTAGGTCAGCAAAATAACGAACATGGGCAGAACGGACAAAAGTAGTTGCCAGGATTAAGAATACAGTGGTTTACTGCAATCAGAAACATACCATGACACAATTCTAGTGGAACCGTCAAACTCTGTGCCAGTATAAAGCACATCCGCAGCTGCTGAGCTGTGCAGCTCCAGCCACAATTAAAGAACTGGTGGACCACTGGCCATCCTCAAGCCAGCCAACAGACACTGTTGTCAAGTGTCATATGGGAGAAACCTAAGGAAGACGCATGTTCCCCAGATTTACACTTCTGATGCTGAATTCACTCAGTGTGGTTGGTGTTCTCTGAATCAGCAGCTGACTCAAAGACAGACTTTGTATTTTCTCTGACAAACTCTGCAAGGCAGTTGTTTTATGTATGTGTAGCAAGCCAACAGAAGCCATGTTGAAACTTCTCCTTACACATTGTAGTCTGTCTGAAATTGATTTCTGCCGTTATTACAAAATTTTAAATGAAGAGGAGAAAATTTTCAGATTCTTCTTAAAACCAAAAATTTTCTAGAAAAGACAGCTATGTATCTGCCACCAGTCTCAAAAGACTCTGTGACAGATCACACATCATGAAATAAGTTACTATAAACAGAATTCTAAAAGAGAAAAATTAGAGGTGTAAGAAAAGTCTGCCAAATTCTGGTTTGGTGTCTAGTTTTGACCACTGCCAGTTATTTCCTGGGGTGAAGAGAGATTATTTTTGCAACTTCTCTCATCTAAAGAATCACTCATGTGAGAAAGGAGGATATGGTTCGTGTTGAAACAAGAAATGTTATGTCATATTATTCGGGTTGAAATAAGAAGTGTTATGCAATATGATTCACTATGAATTTACAGAATCACAGAATGTTACAGGTTGGAAGGGACCTTGAAAGATCATCTAAGTCCAACCCCCCCCTGCTGGAGCAGGGTCAGCCTACAGTACTGTCTCAAGATGTCCCACATGGGGCTCAAACCCATGACCCCAGGAATTGAGAGTCCCGTGCTCTACCAACTGAGCCAACCAGGTGCCCCAAAACCAGCTTGTGCTAATGGCTTGCGGTTAACGGTTTGAGATGTTGCTTGACCCGCATGTGCCCTGCCTAGAGTTGCTCAGGATCAAGGGAGGACCAATAGGAGACATCTGCCTGTCGGTCTGCAAAAGATCCAACAGTACTGCTGAGCTGATGTCTGGGGATGAAATGATGACTGGAAATGTGTTGCCACTCCTGGGCCAAAAGCCGTGGCTATAGATGGGATTAGGTATATGGAATTATGTCACAGAGCAGCAAGAACTGATAACAGACAATGCTCCAGCAGATAACACTCCCAACCCATCGTATATCACAGGTGCTTTGATGTGCAGCTTGCTTAAGTGATAATAGTAGCTAGTTAGCAGGAGATGGTGTTTAGAGGAACTGTTAGCCAACCACTGCTATTGTGGAGCACGTATCAAATCATATATAAGGAACTCTTGTGTGTCTAATAAACTAACATCTTGCTTGTATCAAGCAGCGTTTCCATCTCTCAATCGCGACATCTGCCTTCACCCTGAACACCAACAGGAGGAGGACATGATGTACGAGGGACGGATAAAAGCTCAAACCTAACCGCTTTCGGCGTGCGTGTTGGCACCGCATCCAGCGCTCTTTGCCTATTATCTCACAAAATAAATTCTCCATCCAATTTTAATATAATCTGGTGTGGATGGCTCGTTTATAATGAAATTGGCTCGTTTTTAACACTCACTCACTCTGATTTGTGAGACTACATCAACGAATAACCACTTGCAGTCAGCCTCACTATGCATACTCTTTTTTTCATCCAGACACTTACCAACTCTTGAAGCCTGAGAAATGCTGGCAGGATGTTTGCTTCCATCTCCCTCAGCTGCTCTGCTCTATCCAGTACCTTTTACAAAAACAATGATCTTATTATAAGTCTGCTTCCAGGAAGCCCAGGTAGGTCTCATTTAAAAGAAAAAAGATACAGTCTCCAGACAAGCAATATTCTCATGCTTTGTAGCAGAAGGAATTAAAATAGAATATTAAGAATATCACTAACAAAGACACCATACCTTTAACAACTGCGGGAAACGTCGGGTTTTGTCCACAATTCTTATGTTAAAAAAACTGCATGTAGTACTGCAGCACTGTATCAACATGCTTACTGTAGGGCAGATTTTTTTTTTATCCCCTCGACGTGAAGTTATTTTCAAAAAGTCATCGTCTGGAATTTACACCACTGAATTTTGAAAAAAAGTTTTCTTGCTACAGTTTGCACCCTCCAAGTTTACAGAATTTTTTGTATTGTATGCAAACCTGGCAGAGCACAAACAAATACGCAGCATAGGTACAGGAAACCTTTTCTGTAAACAACTAACATATTTTGGAGCCTAGAGGAAAACAGAATAGGAGCAAGAAAATGAGCAAAGTTATCCTTTGGCAAAAAAATTCTTATTCCCAGCACAATTAAAATCTTGACAGGAATGAAAAGAAAAAGAGAACAGAGACATATTACTTCTGCGTGTTATTTACTACTCACAACACAAATTTAATTTCTGAAGTTCATTATTGCTTCTGAATTACCGCTTTAGAAAGAGAAAATACAGGTCTCTAGAAAACTGTGTTTTTCCTATTCTTTTACATTGCTTCCCCACATCAAAACATTAACACATCTATCATTCTGCTGCTCACTCTAAGAAAAAGAACTTTATGTGGACAACCAAGAAACATTTTATGAAAAGAGTATTTCAAATTCACACTGTACAGAAAAGCAACCAGAAGGAGTAGTATATCTGCAGTAACAGCTCACACTCCTTGGGAATTTCTTTACAACACAACGCGATTTTATATTAACATCTGCATTTGAGTTCACATAATAACAACTTCAGGGATGAAGGCTGCTTTAGACTACTGACCAAATAGAAGCTACATATTTTTACTAACAAATTGCTGCTTATTGGACCACTGACACACAGCAATACAAATACAGAACACGAGGCCTTAAGGTTTTGACCCAAGTAGATTTCACTTTTTAGTTAAGAGAGGAAACAAAGTAGAGTTTCTGCTTAGAGCAGACAAAATGTACTGAGACACCAGCTGGTGGAGTACTTCAGTTGGTTCACAGAAATAGCCTACCTACAGGCCTTTACATGTTTTTATCTAGTTTTAAAACAGATTTGTTACCTCTCGGATTTTCTTTTACAAACTATACACTTTATAGCTGCCTACCAATTTACAGTAGTAACAGGAGCATGTTACTTCTGTGAAGTGCTAAATATTGTAAATGTATGAATGACTACACGTTACATCAGTTTTGATTTTTCAGGTAGTTAGAATCAATTATACTTTTTTTCATAAATAATCACAGGCATTCTGTACCCATGCTTGGGTCAAGAGAAGCATTTAGAATCCTTTGCTTGAAAGTCAACATTTATCTTAATTTGCTCTGAGTCAACCGCGTTGAAATATTAGATTATTTACTACTGAAATGAAACGGAATAAATTAGTACTGACAGTTTATGTTACCAGCAAGCTGGTCTTCCATCAGTCTCAATTTAAACCACTCTACAATAAATCGAGATGACACAAGTTAATATACATTAATTGATTTCCCCCATTCCTGTCTGTTCCCATGAAGAAGATAACTGAAATTCTAATTTAATACTTAATTCTTCTGATTCAGCAACTATTTACATGATACAATTGAACCTTTCTAGATATTTAATGGTTTTCTTCCTTTAACCATTGTTCAAGAACTTTCTAATTTTCTACGTGAAACTCATTTTCTTATAACACATTAAGCATTCTTTAATTATACGAAATGGCTTTTTAATTCAAGTATTAATCTGAAAGTAGAGTAAAATTTCACCATCTGAAGTATTTCGTAAAATTCCCTGAAGGTTATTGTAGTGCTAAATTCTGGTTCATTTGGAATTGAAGGATCCCATTTACCATTTGTGACAGTAAATTAAAATCAATTATCTACATATAACTTCTTATCTATTGTTAAGTACTGGTACATTTTTTCTGCATTCAATTTCTAATAAGTATGTCAAACTTATTAACCTCGTGAGCTGTACGAAAGAAACTGTGAGATAGTACTGTTTCCATTAAACATAACATCAAGTTATTTAACTCAGTGGTTAAGTATTTTTAAATAGAAATAAAACTTATTTAACTATAACCTGTGAAACAGAATGAAAACTGTAATTACTCAGTGCAATTACGAACTTATTGTTTAACTACAAAAACCCAAAGCAGTATGCCCAGTGATTGCTCTGAGAAAAACACAGAATGAGTACCCAGGGTCATTAACTTTTCAATTTTGAACGACTTTCACATTCCCTTAATCAATCTTTTCTTTAAAAAACCCTTCACTCTTCGTGCTGGGTTGAAATTTTGAGCCCATGTCTTTTGTTGGCCCACCATGCACATACACTGTTACCCATCACTAACACCATGTGCGTTCATATTTTTAAGAAAATACAGCTAGGAAAAAGGTCATTTTGAGGATTTATGCCATTTCTCCAGACCTCTGAAACCTGTTTCTATGTTCACCACTCAGTTACAGATGTGTGCAAATTTTTACTGCTTTACGTGGTTATCAAAAAATAAACAAAAAACAAAACTCAGACCAAAACCTAGCATTCGAGTGCTATATGGATTAAATAACTCCTATGATCTAAACTCTGATTATTTTTCCCCATGGTCTACCTGTTCATTACACTTGAGTATATAATAAAGTTTTTCATTGCAGTACTTTTTCCATCTTAATTTTAAAACCACAGTTCTTGTCTCTGAGGGCCACAAGTGTAGCTCAAGATGCAAGATCTCAACAGCACTTTCAGAGGAAACTATCCATTTTAGTTCTTTAACACTTCTACCTTGAACCTACTCTACCCAAGCAATTATCATTTAAGGGCTCCATAGCTGACTTCTGCACTGCTTCCCACCTTTGTTTTCTCATCCATGAAACCATCAGCTAAGTGTGACTTAGCAATTACAAAATAATTACAAGCTGTCTATATTTAGGGATTTCATAATGTTATTGCATACTGGTTTAATTATGCAGTAAAATTTATGTTCATTATTAGTTATGCTATACCATTTCTGTGTACAGAAAGTTTTAAAACAACAAAAATTATATAACCTCATATAAAGCCAGTAAACCAACAGAAAGAATCTAAACAGCATCAACAAACTCTGAATTAGGTCCACAGGGAAACTGAGTGAAAACTTATCTGCAATACATCTTTCACTTACAAATTACTGACAACAGTTACACCCTCAACTGAAATTAAACCAGAACACTAAAGTTACTTACAACGTATAATGTTTCATCCTGAAGCTCTTGACTCTTGACAGCTTGTTTAAACAGACGTACAAAGTCATTGAAAGTATCACAAGACACGTGAGAAGTCTGTTCTGTCTCAGAAGAACGGCTTTGCAACTGGATGAGAATTTCTTCTAGAAGAAGTCTTGAAGTAAAGTATTCCACACAGTTCACAAAAACATGAGGAAGCTGATGAGGATTTAAAACAGATACAAGTCTATTTAGCTTTTCCAGTGTAAATACACCAAAATCAAGCTTCCACTTCCAGGTGAGACACAGAGAAATCACACACGGACAATGGAATATACAGCATGATCCAAAGAAGCACAAAAAATCTTGCCAAAAGAGAATGGTTATGCACGAAGTCAAAATATTATATAACACAAAGCGAAGAAAGATCTGTTGAATCTTCATACAAAAAGTACAGTGTATCTTCTAGTTATGTTTCAACATCGTGCACAATATGCTCAGCAATAAACTAAAACAGCATTTAGATCAAAGAATCTAAGCTAGACCGTTGTAAAATACTACGGTGTAACATACTCCAGTGCAAATTACAGTGTCTCGTTACCACGAACTTCTCAAAGTAGTATTACAAAGTAAGTTATCTAGAAGAGCACACCACTCAAAATTACCCTGAATGTTTTCAGCATTCATTGCATATAAATGATAAAGTGCAATCAGTTGGTTTGTTCAGCATGTCTTTTAGAAAACAGATCTTTTCAGACTAAACACAATGTGAAAAAACCCTCATGACACAGCATGGGAGGTATTGCATGGAAATAGATAGAATGTACTTCTAAAGTCCTACTTCAAAAACATTAGAGAGTCAGGGTCATTGGTCTATAAGTAATAAAGATGGTACAGACTACTAAGTAGAAACAGTATGCAAACCTACATAAAGCAAAAAAGATAGCTTTCCAGCAACTCTGTTTTTAAGAGACAGCTTATTTGCATAACTCCATACTCTCTGGTAAGGTATATGCTCTTTTTTACACTGAACACTAAAACCTGTGGAAAACATTAGTCAGAGATACATATGCATTGCAAAATTAAGCTTCTGTTACAAGAATGTGCGTGTCTAGGAAAAAACCAGAACAGAAGAATCTAAGTACTTCATTCTAGTCTTTCTACTGACAAGATACGGCTTTATGATTCAGCAGATGTGGGAAAGTGTGCATATATGCTGGCAATCCTCTCAAACATCACGTAATAAAATGCTTTCTTATGATTTTTGAACACTATTAAACAATGGGACTACATATCCAAAAGCACTTATTCTAAGAGTTGTACCTCCACGGCAGAATGAAAGCTGGATGCGCCGATGTGATTCGTAACAACATGATGTGTAGGAGACACCTATGCTTGGCAATTTAGAGTTCTGTAGAAAAGAGTTACTGCTTAACTCCTACTCTTTTCAAGGGTCCGGACACATCCTTGGATATCTTGCAAGTGGGTAGCACAGTGTTAGAAGCACTACACAGAAATGCTATCCTCATGAAAAAGGATTGTGCCACTTCCTTTCTCCCTCTGTAGAAATGTTAAGGAAAATTTAAAATAAAAACACTGTGTCTTGCATAAAACCCAGTGCTGCAGGCCTGTGTTAAGTGCATTCTAGACACGATTAAAGTATCAGGGCCACAAAAAACACAAGTAGCAATTCATGGTTTAGTTGTTAAGAGAAACCTCTGTCATTGGATTTAGATCCCTGAAGTACAGGACCATAAGAGTAGGTCAGAACTGCTGCAACAAGGTAATCATGGACTTGGGCACTAAGAGTACAGAACTCGACGCTGCGGT
Organism: Rhinopomastus cyanomelas; assembly: GCA_013400115.1. Classification (NCBI taxonomy): domain Eukaryota; kingdom Metazoa; phylum Chordata; class Aves; order Bucerotiformes; family Rhinopomastidae; genus Rhinopomastus; species Rhinopomastus cyanomelas. The sequence goes on along the minus strand of VXBP01003469.1, from coordinate 13,359 downwards.
ACAAGAAGGTACCCTACAAACTAATCAAACTATCAAAACAGAAAGAGCCAGGAACACCTACGCCACACAGTTAATTGTGTGGTGCTACTTCCCTGTTACCTGGTGCAAAATTACATTAGACTGTCAAGGAAGATTGATCACCAAGGGCCACCCTTACATCGATAATCTGGGACTTCAGGTGGACTTTAGTCATTATAATACCTCCTGGCCACAAGCCACTGCCTCCAGGGAGAGCCCTGGGACCCTCCTCTTAGGAGAAGCATGGAAGCCTGGCTTGAGAAGATGGAGAATGGAAGAGTTCCACAGGACACAGTTGGAGTCAGGTGTTGCCTGGCATAAAAGATGGTTCCTTAGCACACAAACTGTGGGCAGGCTTGTAGGCAAGCTTTCAGAAAAGCTTTTGGAAACTTTACCCACCAAGAATCGCCTGGAAGATCAGAACGCAGATGGAATGTTGCCTGGGACCCTGCGGTGGTAGCTACTACCCTTTTTCCCCTCTTTATTTTACTCTTTCTCCCTTTTCCATCACTCTCTCCTTTCTATCACGTGCCGCTTTATGGGCAAAACAATAAAATCACACTACTGAACTGAAGCGTAACCTCCTTGGTGTGGCTGCCTTGCTTTTGCAGTAAAAGAACCTACAGGAGTCCACCTGCGTGGACAATGACAGGGACTAACAAGAACACAGGTAATAACAGGTTTAGACAGAAATTTCTGTGATGATGCCCTTGAACTTATGAGGACTTTAAAATCTAGTTTGCAGGGGGGAAAAAAAAAAAAAGAATAAAATGTGCAGGAAGATACACATTTGATTGCAGAAAAAAAGGAACACAAAAGTGGCAACAACCTAGTACTTAAAAGTCTTCTGCCAGCTGTTGCCTGCAATGGCATGGTGACCCGGTTCAGGAACGGCACGGCGACCAACCTCAGGCCTCACGGGCCATCGGCTCACAGACACCAATGTGGTGGATGGCAAATGGCGTTTATTGGTGACTGACACAGCATTATATAGCTTGGACTTACAACGTCACTTCCGTCTGCTCACATCATAAGCTCAACGCTATTGGCTATACGGAGAGGGGCCCTATATTTCCAAACAGCGACATCTTCCGACCGCCAGACCCTAACTACCTACACTTCCCCCCTCCCTATGCTTAACTAAATAGACTAAAACATAAGAAATTTTAAAAAGTATATATCATAACCTCGTGATAAACTAAAATATAACTAAAACATAACTGAACAGACTAAACTATAACAAGCATAACTCGCGGTAACAAGCGTATATAACTCACGACAAGAAGCAAAAGGCACACACTGAGCGAGTACATTCTTAAAGCAGCTGTTGGTGTTCTACAAACATGATGTTAATTTTCTCTAGCCGGCTCTTGACAAATGACACGAGTCTATTTAATATACAGGGCCCGAAGATCAACATCACCATGATCATTGCAATCGGCCCTATCAAGGTAGATATCAGGGCAGTTAACCACGGTGAACGGTTAAACCATGATTCAAACTGCCCTTGTTGGGCTTCCCTGTCACTTTTTCTTTTTTCTAGACCCTCCCTAAGTTTGGCCATGGTATCTCTGACAACCCGTGTCGTCTGCATATACACAACATTCCTCTCCTAGTGAAGTACATAATCCGCCTCGTTCGTAGAGATCCAATCCCCAATCTTCTACGATTTTGTAAAACTAATTCAGACAACGACCTCAATGATTTTTCCAAAGCACTGATCGATTGTTCGAGCCAAATCTTCATCCACTGTTATTCTGAGGGAATGAAACTTTTGGTTCTGTTTGACTAGTGAGGCTATTCCTGTTCCTGCCCCTGCGGCTCCTATGGCTAGTAGGGTAGCTATGGTCAGAGCAGCAAAGGGTTCTCGCTTTTGTATATGATGAGAAACTGAAAGGGTTTGATGATTATATATATATTCCTCAGGATGGTATATGATTCTTGGAATAATCATTACTTGTATACAAAATTCATGGCTTCCATTGAACAGTTTAAGAGACATACATGGGGTAACCCCAGTTTTTGAACATATCCATTTGGTATTATTGGCAGGAACCAGCCATTCAGCTTTCAATCCCTCTCCTAGTGTGGTCTCGTTTGTACATAAACGCCTTTTTTCAGGGGGTACTTCGCCGACATCTACCCTGTCCTGATACATGTTGCATCGTTATTCCCGGGCTGTTCATTCCTGTGTTCCATAGACATTGTGTTGGATTAGACTCATTCACTAGTTCTGGTTTAGAGGGTATACCTACTGCTTCATAGAAGGGGGCCTTATGTCATAGCAAAGCCAGCAGTTTGCTGTCATATTTGGCTTTGTGCAGTTCAATACCTGGTACGTTGAGTTCAACGGCTTCCATAGGGGAGGCATTTCAAATTCTAAAGTACTCAGAGTCTCGGTGTTACTGGGAGCCACATCCTTGGTATTACTCTTGGTATTATGTATCAGAGGCCTAGATCACAGTATCACAGTATTACCAAGGTTGGAAGAGACCTCATAGATCATCAAGTCCAACCTGTCACCACAGAGCTCAAGGCTAGACCATGGCACCAAGTGCCACGTCCAATCCTGCCTTGAACAGCTCCAGAGTTGGCGACTCCACCACCTCCCTGGGCAGGCCATTCCAGTGGCCAATGACTCTCTCCGTGAAGAACTTTCTCCTCACCTCAAGCCTCAATTTCCCCTGGCGCAGCTTGAGGCTGTGTCCTCTTGTTCTGGTGCTGGCTGCCTGAGAGAAGAGAGCAACCTCCTCCTGGCCACAACCACCCCTCAGGTAGTTGTAGACAGAAATAAGGTCTCCCCTGAGCCTCCTCTTCTCCAGGCTAAACAATCCCAGCTCCCTCAGCCTCTCCTCATAGGGCTTGTGCTCAAGGCCTCTCACCAGCCTCGTTGCCCTTCTCTGGACACGCTCAAGCACCTCAATGTCCTTCCTAAATTGAGGGTCCCAGAACTGGACACAGTACTCAAGGTGTGGCCTAACCAGTGCAGAGTACAGAGGCAGAATGACCTCCCTGCTCCTGCTGGCCACACCATTCCTGATGCAGGCCAGGATGCCATTGGTCCTCTTGGCCACCTGGGCACACTGCTGGCTCATGTTCAGGTGGGTATCAATCAGCACCCCCAGATCCCTTTCTGTTTGGCTGCTCTCCAGCCACTCCGACCCCAGCCTGTAGCTCTGCATGGGATTGTTGTGGTCTGTGGATTAAGAACTGGGTTAGGCCCAATTGCTTGGGGTGTTTGTAGCATGATCCTGATAATTTGTATCACTACTCCTGGATCTTTGAAAGCGGTGTGAATAAATACTGACCACATTTTCCCCATAGCCCAACCCGTATTAGTCAGGTTTTGGATCTCCAAATTCAAATGGATACAATTACCTTTTTGAGCTATCATTCCATCGCGTGCAAATTTTGGATGGATACACCCATTTGGTCCCCATCTTACCTGCAAAAATTTGTCCTCTTTTTCTGATTTCCATCTATCACTTGTTACAATGGTCTCACATCCCCAATATCCACAAAACCAATATCCTGGAGAGTTACAATAACCCTTTCCTGGGTTTGAACTGCGGCACCAATATGTTCCCCATAACGATTTAGATTTAGGTCCTCCAATCATGGGGAATAAATCACCAATTGTAATCGTAAAAGTCGGGGCACCCACTGTTATGTTTTCCTTTATCACCGACTGCCTGCAGGGTCCCATAGGACCCACCTGAATGGCTGATGGTGATTGTAATCTGATTCTGCCTTTTCTGTAGTAACAAGCCCCAGAATCAAGATCACACAATGGCATCACAGCCCCACCCTGTGGAGGCTATTTTGTCATTGTTTGGATTCTGCCAGTGCGGGGCTCGTAGGCTTAGACAGGACGCTTGCTGGCTTGTCAGCTTCTCTTGCCACTGGGGTATACAGGTTACGGGGGTGTCCGATGATCCGGTCCTGTGAACAGAAACTCACAGTTTCCATTAGTTTTTTTCTGAAGGTCCAGTTTAATACACTTAAGCAGACACCATTTGACTCTGCCATCTTTTCTGACCGCAGCATACCCTCACCCTGTCAGAACTAATTTCCACCCTTGTTCCCAGTATCCCAGCTCATTTCTAACTATGACTGACAGGCCTTCTTCCAGCGCTCAAGTGGCCCAATGTTTTTGGGCGGGGCAATTCACCGCATCTTCTCTGGGGAACTGGTTTAGTGCTAATAAAGCAGTTGCTAGCAAGCGTGCCTGGTCTCCGGAGGGAATGGTGTTGGTAAAACCTTCTGTTTTTGCTAATACCTCCAATTTAGATTTCAAAGTTTGATTCGTTTGTTCGACTATGGCTTGTCCTGTGCTATTATACGGAATACCATGTGTCAGGGTGATACCGCATTTCAAAACAAAAGCCTGGACTGAACTTAAGAGACAAAATTCGGACTGTTGTCCATTTTGATCTGATTTGGGACGCCAAGCCATGCCATAGCCGTCAGCCAATGTTGAATGGTCGCTTTGGAGTCGGTCTTAAGGTGTTGTGTGGCTACTATACTATATGTGTCTACGGTTACCGCTAGCCACGCTCGAGGTTTCAGCAACTGACAGAGCGTAAAGTTCGTCTGCCACACCTCAGAAGCCTTAAGACCTCTGGAGTTGACTCCACTGGACCACAGTGGAGCTTTCTGACAGTGGGGACACGTGGCTACTATATGTTTTGCGTCAGTGACTGAGATCCCGCATTTCTTTGCTAACATTTTAGCTCCTATGTGGACAGACTCGTGTAGCTGGCGGGCATCTCTTAACGTCCACAGTCCTTTTGCAGCAACGTCTGCTTTGTCATTACCAATTTGGAAAAACCCTTTGATTGAGTTGTGGCTGTTGAGGTGGATGACTGATATGGTGCCTTCTCAGGAAAAGAGTGCTTCTTCTAGCATTAGAGCTGCTGTAGATGTTGACACGCCGAGCCCTGACATGGCCAAGCAAAGCCTGGCCACGAACATTGGATCGGTCACAATGTTAAGGTGTTCCATTGGGAACAGTCCACACGCCAGTACTACAGTCGTCGCTTCCAGCTGCTGGACTGAAAGCGCGCAATCAGTCATTTTAATGCAGTGCCATTCTTCTCCTTCATTCTCAGGCCATCCCGAGCGCATTGAGATGCATGTCTGCTGCACCGAGGGATGCAGGTGTGGGCGCTGAGAAACTCAGGCCATCCTGGACTGACATGCTTTCCTTCCCAGGTCTCTAAATTAGAAGAAGATCCAAGGCCCAAACTGGAGTGGTTTCCCATTCTATTTTCTCAGGTTCTGCGAGGGCATTAATGACACAGTTTGTATGCACCGACTTGCATAACCTTTTCTGTGTATAGTTACTGTTAATAAACCTTTCTGGAGTTTCCCTAAGCCATCGATTGTCTGGTGAATTTTATCCGAGATGCCATTGAGACCTCACTGCTTTGCTTTCCTTTCTTTGATATTGAATTGTGGTCCTGAGCCCACCACAAAATTGGTGCCAAAACCCGGGAGCAAAGCACTTTGAATTTCAACCCGCTACAGACACCAATGTGGTGGATGGCAAATGGCGTTTATTGGTGACTGACACAGCATTATATAGCTTGGACTTACAACGTCACTTCCATCTGCTCACATCATAAGCTCAACGCTATTTGCTATACGGAGAGGGGCCCTATATTTCTGTACAGCGACATCTTCTGACCACCAGCCCCTAACTACCTACAGCCAGCACTGACAGATGCACAGGCTCAAGGCCAGGACTCTCTACATCATTCTTCAACAATTTTGTATGAAGCACACATTTAGTCACAATGACCCACTACTCCTACATAGCTTAAATTCACATATGGTCTTTGAAGAGCAGGTTACTTGGCCTGCAATACTTGTAATTAAAATAAGTCCATTCATGAAAAAGTTCCTACTTCAAGTAACATACAGCAACTCCAATATTAATCAAGGATACAACTCATCTCCAAGTGGACAACACTAATTTAGTTTCCTTCCTCAACAGTTGAGGGCAAAAGTTCATAGTCTTGGCTTTCTCAGATGTAAGGCTCCAAATTCAAAACTATACAATGAATTCTCTGTAGTTGCTACCTCACATACTCCAATATAATCTGTCTTAGCAGTCCTCAATCTACTTGTTTCTTATTCCTACACTGTCTTCCAAGAGCAGGAATCCAAAGGAAGTTTATATTGGATGGCAAAGCTGAAAGCAATCATACAGTCCTAACATTTCACAGAATGGCTTGGGTTGGAAAAGACCTGTTCCAATCCTCTGTGCCAAGGGTAGGGCCACCTCTCACTACATCAGGTTGCTCAGAGCCCCTTACAAGCTGGCCTTGAACATTTCTGGGGAAAGGGCAACCACAATCTCCCTGGGTAGCCTGTTCCAGTCTTTTACCGACCTCAGAGTGAGGAATTCTTATGATCTAATCTAAATCTTACACATGCTGCAGAAACAGTCTCTATTTTCATCCTAGAGGTTCAATGTAAAACCCCATTGTAAGCAACAGCTGCATGAGACAAGAGTGGTAAGCAAAATCATTCACCAGAGCCACCCATCCCCATCCATCGCTGCCCAGTGCTCCTCAGTCGAGGGACCATGGCTACCCTCAATCCCCTGCAGATGAGAGAGCAGGGTGGAAGGCACCAATACTGCTGTTAATTCTCATTTCTGAAAACAGCAACAGTACTGGTGGGAAAGGAGAGTAAGACCCATCCCATCAGTAAAAGACCATGCAATGCCAAGCTCAGTAAACACAAACACACTTGGAGAATTAATTTTACTGCTTTAGAAACTGTGAATGCCATCTCATTTTAGCACTTAGGCTGACATTTAAATAGATCATACACAAGCTACTGAATCTAATGAAAATTAGTTTGCCTACACAAAACAAGTAAGACAGAATTCCACTACTGCAAACTCTCCTTGCTGTTCTTCATACACTCACTCTCATCACAAACAAGTGAAATTAATTTAAACGACAGTTTACAAGAAGTTTCTAAAACCTGCACTGTGACACTCGGAGCAATAATCATTGTGAGTACCTATTTAACTAGCTCAAAAGACCACGCTAAAAATAAATCCTGTATTCAATACCCAATGTGAACACTCTTACCTGTAATGTGTTTAGAAGAGTTTGCATCACGTAGGTCTTTCCGCTAGAGGTATGTCCATAGATAAAGATGGATGGAAAACTGAAATGCTGACGCTAGGAAAAGAAATAAAGTTGTTAATTTTTTTTTTGTTCAACAGGTAAGAAATTTATGAATGAAACTTCCCTCCTAAAGAAAATTTTCTATTATGCTGCACTACTAAATATAAAATACACCAATTATTATGAAATCACTGTGATCAAGTTTTATGTTTCATCTTCACTGAAATGCTAGAAGAATCAAGTACCGCATAAAGGTACTCATTCAACTGCTATAACATTTTTCATGGAAAAAATACAATGAACCAACTAAACAAACACACTTACAAAGAACAAAAAATACACACACAGAAACACAGTGGGCTCATAATTCAAATGTAGTAAACCAGGTAAAAAATATTAACAAGCATGAACTGTAACCTTCTCATTGTCCCACCAACTGCAAGCACTGAAAACTGCTTTTCTTTCTGTTAGCAAACAAAAAACAATTAAGTGGTTTGGTGGAAGAGATGGTAAAGGAGCTGGTTCTTCTCCCACCAGACACGTTTGACAGAGTTTTCTATTTAATAGTACTAATGTTGCACATTTCATGGTTTTATTTTTTTTAAGATGCAAGGAATAAAATTTAAATACTGTAATTTGATGTCATTATTATTACACAAGATTACAAGCTGTACCAAAAACAGACACTAATATCCATTTTGTTAACAAAATAAAAACGGGGATTTATCAACTGCTTTTAAGTTTACAGATACCAGTCTCCATTCTGTCTTACCACAGCTTTACCGAGCAGTAATAGCATTGGTAACAAGCCAGGGATTTCCAAATTTTATGGCCAGCAACACAACTACTAAAAACTGGACAAATTTCATACACTTAGAATAAAGATATGCAGACAATTAACAGGTCAAAAACAAACACAATTTCTACACTGTTCCTGAAAAATGAATGTCCCATAACTTTAGGGGGAGAAGACAGAATCACTTTCAGGTACTGACAGGCAAAAACTGAGCAGAGTCATGGAGAAACCCAACTGCTGAGACAAGAAGGCACAAACAGCTTTAAGTCTCTTCAGGTTCTTCCAGATGCTAAACTGCTCTCCATCTTCACTTACTAGAATCTACGTAACACCAATGTTGAGGAGGAACAGCAAAAGCAAAACAAAAAAGCCAACACAAGAGACAATTAAAGTACGCTCATGCAGACATTACAAAAATGCCACTAAACTTCTACTCTCCCCTCTGAGACAGAATGTCTTTGCTGTATTCAAGAATAAAATATAAAAAGCACTACCTCTCCAAATATTGACAGCAACATGGACACCTGGGATTCTCGACAGGGCACCAAACTTTCCAGCTGAAGCAGTCTAGCTGCTGGGTAGGCTGGATGCTCCAGATTAGGCATTCTGAGGTTCTTGTACTTAGACTCCTAAACATCCATGTCTCATTTGAGGTGAGAGACAAAAAAATCAAGTGATCTGGGAAATAAAATTTTTATTTAATTATACACAAAGGAGGAAAATGAACAGAAAAAGAGATAATTTCTAAACATTCTAGCTCAGGGTAATTGTAAAATTGTTACAGACTTATGAGACTTCCTCAAACTTTATTATGCAAAGCATTAGACAGACATTTTCACTCCAGGCAGAATAAAAAAAAAATAAGAGAATGGCATACACATGGTATAAGCAAATCGATGTAACAAAAAACTGTCATAGCTTTATTAAGTCAATGTAACAAATCATAAAACAGTTTTGGCTGGAAGAGACCTTCAAGATCATTGAGTCAAACATTTTCCTAGTCCTGTCATCACTAAACCATGTCCTTCAGTGCAACAGCTACCCTTCTCTTAAACATCTCCAGGGATGGTGATTCAACCCCCTCCCTGGGCAGGCTGCTCCAATACCTGACAGCCCTTTCAGTAAATAAATTCCACCTAATACCCAACCTGAACCACCCCTGGCACATCTGAAGGCCATTTCCCCATATCCTATCACTGGCCACTAGGGAGAACAGGCCAAAACCCGCCTCTCTACAACCTCCTTTCAAGTAGCTGTAGAGAGCAACAAGATCCCCCCTCAATCTCCTCATCTCCAGGCTAAACAGCCCCAGGTTCTTCAGCTGTTCCTCATATGATACATGATCCAAATCCTTTACTAGCTTGGTAGCTGCCTCTGTACCCTCTGCAGCACTTTAATGTCCCTCTAGTAGTGAGGGGATGAAAACTGGACACAGTACTCAAAGTGTGGCCCCGCCTTCCTGCTTCTGCTGCAACATTATTCCTGATACAGGCCAGGATGCCATTGGCCTTCTTGGCCACCTGGGCACACTATGACTCATAGTGAGCCAGCCCTCTATTAACACTCCCAGACCACTCTGCCTGGCAGTACTCCAACCGCTCCAAACTTGTAGAACCGCTTGGGATTGTTCTAAACCAAGTGCAGGACCCAGAATTTCTCTTTACTGAAATTCATGTAATTGGCCTTGTCCAAGCAATCCAGCCTATCTAGATCCTGCTGCAGAGGTCTCCCTACCCACAAGCAGACTCGTATTTCCACCCAGCTTGGTGTAATCTGCAAACTTACTAAGGATGCATTCTATCCCCTCACCCAAATCACTAATAAAAATGTTAAACAGTAGTGGACCCCGCACTAAGCCCTGGTGGACACCACTAGTGACCAGCCACCAACTAGATTTAATTCTGTTGACCACAACTCTTTGGAGTCAGCCATCTAACCAGTTTTTTTGCCCAGCAAAGCCTATACTCATCCAAGCCAAGAACAGTCAATTGTCCCAGAAGAATGCTAGAAGGGGTTTCACTCAGAGGGGAAAAAGGGTTCTGGGGCAGGACCTAGCAAGGTTCATTCAGAGGTCTTTAAACTAGATTTGAGGGGGGGTGGGATAGTTGATGGGCGAGCACCAGTGGAGCAGACCTCTGATCTTAAGGAAGAACAGATGACCTCTTGCTATCCTAGGGTGAGATCGGAGTGCTCAGCTTGCTCCCCGAAATGCCTGTACACCAATGCACATGGGGAATAAGCAGGAGGAGTTAGAAATCTGTGTCCAGTCAGGTGATTATGATTTGGTAGTGATTACAGAGACCTGGTGGGACAGCTCGCATGACTGGAATGTGGTCATAGATGGCTATGTCCTTTTTAGAAGGGACAGACCAGCAAGACAGGGTGGAGGAGTTGCCCTCTATGTGAGAGAACAACTGGAATGTATTGAGTTCTGTCCAGGGGCAGCAGAGGATGAGTTGAGAGTTTGTGGATGAGGATTAAGGGGCAGGCTGGCATGGGTGACACTGTTGTCGGTGTCTATTACAGGCCCCCAGATCAGAGTGAGGAAGCTGATAAAGTATTCTGCAGCCAGCTGGCAGCAGCCTCACAAGTGCAGGCCCTGGTTCTCATGGAGGATTTTAACTACCCAGAAGACCCACTCGGCCAGCCACCCACAGTCTAGAAGGCTCCTCAAGTGCAGTGGTGAATATTTCCTGATGCAGATGGTAGAGCACACCAGGAAAGGAGCACTGCTTGATCTTGTACTCACCAACAGGGCGGGTCTGGTTGAAGCAGTAGAGGTTGGGGGTTGCCTTGGTTGCAGCGACCATGAGATGGTGGAGTTCATGGTCTCGTGTGGTAGGAATAGCTACCAGAACCACAACCCTGGACTTCAGAAGGGCCAACTTTGCACTTTTCAAGCAATTGCTAGGGGACATCCCATGGGACAGGGTACTGGCAGGTAAGGGAGTTCAGGACAGCTGGCAAACATTCAAAGACTGCTTTCTTGCAGCACAAGAAATGAGTATCCCAACAAGGAATAAGTCAAGG
>VXBP01003468.1:47014-75336 GCA_013400115.1 Rhinopomastus cyanomelas | reverse complement strand
TCCCTTCCAATCCCTAATGATTCTATGATATACTGTGTAAACTGTGAAATACAGTGCCCAGATAAGTAAAGAGCAAGGCAAAAGCTGTTGGTGCTACTCTGAAAATGGAAAAAGACAACGTGATAAAAATGCTTTGTGAATGTTTACACATTTTAAAATTTGTTTCCAAGTCAGTCACCAGCAGGTCTGTTAACCAGGCCTGGGGCTGAGATTAACTAAGTAGTTTCATTAGTATGCTAGTGAGTCAAAACAAAAGAGAGTTCAGAACCACTTACAAAATTGCAGGCAAATAAACCAAAGACTGCCTTGATTTGGGGAAAAAGCAACAAAGTGCATGCAATTCACACAACATAAAAAGTCAAACACCAAAGCACACAGAGATCAAACACATGTTTTTACACAGCTGGGCCAAGCTGTTAGCTCCTTCTCCTCAGGGGGAAGTAACCTCTAGCAGTTCTTTTTATTGTGGAAACAATGTGTCCACAGCTGTCCTATTTTCCCTTCCTCAGAATCAGTGCTCATTTGAGGACAAGTTCCAGGTGCTCCAAGCCACATGGAACTCCTGCCCAGAACTCTGCTCCACAACCTACAGATAGGGGCCTCATCCTCCAATGACCTACACCATGAGCTTGCAGGAAACCTTTTCCTATACTGCTCTCTGGGGTTCCAAATTCCCACTCTCTGTCCGTCACTGCACTCAACAAACAAAGCCACCGGCAGCATGTTCAGTCCAGTGACACATATTTCATCCCTGAACAGAGACTCCACAAACAGGAAACTTTGTCCCACCATTTTTACTGCTCACCCAAATATAATTATTTGCAGAAACATCAATTGTCTCAAACCTCAGAGGCGGGTCCTGCCAAACTTAAAATATAACTAAGTCAAACACCTCCTTGATTTTTCTCCAAAAATTGTGTTCTTGTCACACAAAATCCCCTTCACCTCTAACTGGTGTCAGCTGAACAACTCCTAAACACAGCTGGCTGTGGGTGGCAGCAGGAGGCCGAGTTGGTAGAAAAATTCTGGCTGAATAAAATTGTCTTGGAAGGCAACGTTCTGAGGCTAGTGATAGCTGTCTATTCCGCATTCTCAGGGCAATTTTCCTTTAACATTTTTTGTAACCAAAAGAACAGTACTATTCAGCAACAGTTAGATGAGCTGCAGATTATATTGTCCCTTACTGATGTGACCACACAGGGATCAAGTCTGTTAACATTAGTCACAAGAACAAATTCTAGGCTAATAAAAATCTGAGCACATTTTTACTCTAGTTATAGGGGTTTCCAAATAGCAAACACTCAAGAAGCAAAATATTCTCAATATGAAATCCTTTAGGTAGTAACTCTAACATTTATGTTCCTCACTGCTGATGAATCTTTTTCACTACTCCCTTGATTTTTTTAAGGCCAATAGTTAACAACTGAAATAGTTATTAACTAAAAAATAACCACAGAAATATTAGTATAGAAATATGTTTTTCTACTTGCTGACTATCTCTCTGCATATAGAATCCTGTTGATGCTTTTTACAATACCAGTGCATGGCCCTCATCCAGCAACGTGTGTCTCCTGCAGTAGAATGGCAATTTTGAATAACTCTTATTGCTGAAAAAATAAGGTAACAAAACATAGCAAATTACATTGAATTTTCCCTCATGGAAGTAATACAAAACTAGTAAAACTGCTGAAAGGACCCCTCAAAAAGAACATTTTTTAAAAAACACTTTGTAAGTCATAACATTCCATTTTGTGACTACTTTGGAGTTTTTCTTGAGATAAGAGGAAGAACTTGCCAAAACAAAACATTTTTTAAACTGAACTTCGCCTTTCTTTCTGTCCTTCCTGCAGAAGCGATCCCTAACAACATAGACACCAACACAAACAATAAATCAACAATTCCCAACTACAACCATCAACAATGACCAACCTGCTACCATGAACATTTTGAAAAATGTAGCCAGGATGGTCTTTTAGAGCACTTGACACCTCTGGGCTGCCAGTATTTGTGAGAGGACTACCTTCAGTGCTATGGCTGGCTGGTAGAGCCTGAGCCCAGGAATGAAGGGTTACACCTTCTCTCAGTGGGTGTAGAGGTCCCCCTGATCAAACCCATGGGCAGCACCCAAGCAGCAATTCCTGCTTGGGAGCACAGGTGAAGACAGCATGGTCTTTGTTCTCTGCAGTGAATAAAGAACATTTGGATATTGCTTGTTCTACTCCTCACCTGACCTTCAGCAAAGCACCGGTTCAGAGCGATACCATGTGTTTCAGTGGCATCTATTTGAACATCTATTGACCAAACTTATAGCCTTTTATGAGGGTATAACCGGGTGGATAGATGATGACAAAGCGGTGGATGTGGTCTATCTTGACTTCAGGAAAGCGCTTGATACAGTCTCCCACAGCATCCTCGCATCCAAAACTCGGGCAATGGGACCAGTACTATTCAATCTATTCATTAATTACTTGGATGGGGGATTAGGGTGCACTGTCAGCAAGTTTGCTGATGACACAAAGCTGGGAGGAGAGGCCAACACACCAGGAGTCTGTGCTGCCATTCAGCAAGACCTGGACAGGCTGGAGACCTGGGCAGGGAGAAATTTAATGAACTATAATAAAGGCAAGTGTAGAGTCTTGCATCTGGGCAAGAACAACCCCAGGTACCAGTATATGTTGGGGACTGACCTGCTGGAGAGTAGTATAGGAGAAAGGGAACTGGGGGTTCTGGTTGTCAGCAGGATGACCATGAACCAGCAATGTGCTCTTCGGGTCAAGAAGGCCAACAGCATCCTGGGGTGGATCAGAAGTGGGGTTTGAAAGCAGCTCAAGAGAGGTTCTTCTCCCCCTCTACTCTGCCTTGGTGCAACTACATCTGGAGTATTGTGTCCAGTTTTGGGCCCCTCAGTTCAAGAAGGGCACAGAGCAGGTTGAGAGAGCCTAGCACAGAGCCACAAAGATGGTGAAGGGAGTAGAACACCTCCCTTATGAGGAAAGACTGAGGGAGCTCAATCTCTAGCTTGGAGGAGAGGAGACTGAGGGGTCACCTCACTCATATTTATAAATATGTGAGGGGTGAGTGTCAGGAGGATGGAGCCAGGCTCTTCTCAATGTCATCTAGTGATAGGATATGGGGCAATGGTTGTAAGCTGGAACATAGGAGGTTCCAAATAAATATGAGCAGGAACTTCTTCCCAGTGAGGGTGACAGAGCACTGGAACAGGCTGTCCAAGGGACTTGTGGGGTCTCCTTCTCTGGAGACATTTAAGACCTACCTGGATATGTTCCTGTGTGACTTGGTCTAGGTGATCCTGCTGTGTCAGGGGGATTGGACTAGATGATCTTTTGAGGTCCCTTCCAGTCCCTAATGATTCTAGGATTCTAGGAGGAAAAAAAAAAGATCAGAGCTTTACCCATGTGGTAGTAAAGGGAAGAGACCAAACATCTCGTTTATGATCACAGTGCTACCAGCTTTTACCTCCTACTCCACAGTGCCAGAAAGAATAAAATTATCTCTGTGGTCAAATGCTAATCCCATTGTGTCAGACAGGGTTAGGGTAAAAAACCAAAACATACTGTGTGAAGCCAGACACACTCATAAAGAGAGTGCTTGCAGGTCCATGATGCCTAAACTCAGTTTAAAATAAAGGACTTTGACGCATCATTACCAGTCAACAGCATGCTTGCTCTACCCTCATGGTAACCCATTCAGTTTGTGAATTTCAGCATTGAACAGGATGAACTGGACCCATTTCTGCATCTGTACTGACAGTTGTGCTGAGAGACTAGAGCTAAGAACCTGCATTGATATTTTCCAGTCTTCAAAAAATATTCTTTTAATGTTCTTCTATGATGAAAGAAAATACTTTCTTTCCTCATTATTTGTATTTCATTAGCATAAAGTAAAAGTGTTTCCATAGAAACACTAGGGATCTGTAATTTCTAAATAATTATTTCTCCACAAAGAAGCCAAAAGGTTGTTTTCAGATAACAATGTGAAAATCTCATATTAATAGGGAACCATGTTGGGAAAGAGAAAATATATGTAGACTTTGAAGTCAAAATTGTAGCTGTAAATTTGTAAAGATAAATTGGGTAGTTTAACATTTCAATCATAGAAAGAAAAACACAGTATTAGAAACCTAAGTCAAAGATATATTGAGTGTTATTTCACTATATTCAGTGATCAAATGAATATGTCAGCGTAAAGCACGATGGGTCAGTATATCATCTGTATATACTAAAATCACTCTAGTTTCTTTGGTTTTCTATTAATGTGGTTCATGCCTGTATCTTATTTTTGTAGCCTCAATATTAAGAAAAGATGCATTAAAATTTTAACTTTCTGCTTGTTCAGTGTAGAAGTTTTCTATTTCAGATGCTGAACTGTAACAAGGGGGTTCTGTTCACTGAGGTAGCAGCTCTAATGAAGTGATAACAAATACTAATTTGGATATTATTAAAAATCAAGTCTTTCAGCTGGGCTTTGAGACTCCTTTAAAAACACATCATCTACATGAGTTTTAAAAAGACAAGGATTTCTCTGAATTACATGCTCAAGGGATCCAAAATGCCAGACAAACAAGGACAACAGAGGAAGAAGTTCTCAGAAAGATATTTTCCCAGACTAAGCAGTAAAGAAATCACTAAGAACTTTAGAGTTGAAGAGGAAGGGGATTTGAAGTTGAAGAGGAGGTGGGGATTTTTTATTTGTTTCACATGTCTCATCTTTCTTGTGTTATTTAGGTATAGAACATAACAGAGATATGGTGACATTTCTCTGCACATATGTCATTTTCTTCAAGGAGAAAATTACTTTTGTAATTTGGCTGTTTAACAATTCACTTGGCTAGGAAAATGTGTCCCTATACTCTATGTACATAATGCAGTGAAACAAGGAATATCACACAATGCAAGTGAGGCCAGTGAACTCAATGCTGGGGCCAGTCAGCAGGAGATGGAGGTCAGGTGTACTCCAGAAACATTAGCAGCAGGAGGAAAAATAAAACAAACTGAATGAAGTATCTGGCAGATCTCAAAAGCAAGCGCTCCGACAGTGTCTCTGACTAGACACCCACATAATGTTGTGATAAACTGCTCTTTCTCAAAACCCCTGTTTTAAACACTGTGTGCCAAAGGGGTAGATTTTTTACAGAATCACTGAGTTATTGAGGCTGGAAAAGGCTTCTAAGATCAAGTCCAGTCTATGACCTGACAACACCACATCAGCTAGACCATGACGCTAAGTACCATGTCCAATCTTTTGTTAAATGCCTCCAGGTATGGGGACTCCACCAGCTCCCTGGGCAGTCCATTACAGTGTCTGATCACCCTTTCCATCAGAAAGTGCTTCCTAACATCTCCCTTGGCACAGCTTCAGGCCCTGCCCTCTTGTCCTATCACTGGCTGCCTAGAATAAGAGCCCGACCCCCATCTGACTACACAACTCCCCTTCAGGAAGTTAGAGAGAGTGATGAGGTCCCCCCTGGGTCTCCTCCAGGCTAAACAATCCCAGCTCCCTCAGCCTCTCCTCCCAGGACTTTCCCTCTCGTCCCTTTACCAGCCTCATCGCTCTCCTCTGGACCTGTTCCAGCACCTCAATCTCATTCTTGAAGTGAGGGCCCCAGAACTACCCCCAGTACTTGACATGAGGCGTCACTGGTGCCCAGTACAGAGGGAGAATTACATCCCTAGTCCTACTGGCCACACTATTCCTGATACAAGCCAGGATGCCATTGACCTTTTGTGCCATCTGAGCACATTACTGGCTCATGTTCAACTGGTTGTCAACCAGTACTGCCAGATCCCTCTGCCAGGCTGCTCTTCAGCCACTCATCCTCCAGTGTGTAGCTGCAGGAGGTTGTTGTGGCCACAGTGTAGGACCCTGCACTTGGCCCTGTTAAACCTCATCCCATTGGCCTCTGCCCATTGACTCCGCCTGTCCAGATCTCTCTGCAGCATTTTCCTCTCCTCCAGCAAACCAACTCTTTCCCCAGCTCGGCGTGATCCATGAATTTAGGAAGGGTAGATTCAATCCTCTCATTCAGGTCATCAGTAAAGATGTTGACTAGAACTGGGCCCAATGCTGATCCCTGGGAGACACCACTGGATGAATCCCACCCAGACCCATAGACTTATTAAGATCAAAGAGGCACAGCAGGTCACTAATTACTTCATCCTGGATTACAGGAGGGATGTTCTGCTCCCCATCCCTGTCTACAAACTCAGGCAAAGAACCTCTTTGCCTCTGAGTCTTTGTCTCAACCTTCCCTGGCTGGGTCTCTCACCAGTTGTGTCAGAAAGTAATCTTCCACACACTCCAGGAACATCTGGGACTGTATTGTGTTTCCAGAAGACTGATAAAATTGAAGTCCCCCATGAGAACAAGGCACAGCAATTTTGAAGTCTCTCACAACTGCTTATGAAAAATTTTGTCTGCTTCTTTATCCTGGTTGGGTGATCTCTAACAGATTTGCACCACAAAATCACTCTTGCTGGCCTTACTCCTGGTTCATACCCATCAACCCTATCATCACCCTCCTTAATTTCTATGCTTTCATATGCGTCCCAAACATAAGGGTCACTCCATCACCTCTTCTTCCTTGTCTATCCATTCTGAAAAGTTGATACCCATCAGTTGTAGCACTCCAGTTGTTGGAGACATCCCATCAGGTTTCTGTGATGTCTACCATATCATAGTTTTCCTGTCACACAGCAGCCTCCACGTCCTCCTGTTTATCACCCATGCTGCACGCATTGGTGTATAAACATTTCAGAGAGGGAGAAGAGCGTGCAGTTTTCAGTGTCGAGGGGTGGTAGACCTTCTGGTCATCTGTGATGACACACTGCTCTACAAGCGTTGGGCTACTACACCCAGAGTTCTCACTAGCAAGGCCAGTTATCTCCCCTTCTCCCTTCATATCTAGTTTAAAGCTCTGTCAATGAGCCCTGCTAACTCCTGCCCCAAAATCCTCTTCCCTCTCTGGGACAGATGCATCCCACCTGCTGCCGGCTGACCAGGCATCTCATATAAAAGTCTGTGATTGAAAAACCCAAATCCCTGCCTGTGACACCAGTCTTGAAACCATGAGTTCACCTGATGGCTCTGTCTGTTCATCTCATCATTTGTGATTGCCACTGAAGAGATAGAGGAGAAAACAGCTTGCACTTGTGATCCTTTAAGCAGCCATCTCAGGGCTTTAAAATATCTTTTAACTGACTGTGGCCTTCTCCTAGTAACCTTATCACTACCTACCTGAAAAACTAGTGAGCTAATAATCAGAGGGATTTACTAGAGTGATAATTTAGTCTGTCACATCCCTAACCTGTGCACCAGGGAGGCAGCAAACCTCTCTGTGAAGTGGTCAGGACAGCATATTGGGCCCTCTGCCCCTCTCAGGAGCAAGTCACTCACCACAATGACCTGTCTACTTTTCTTTTTAGACTCAGTTGTGATGGTGAGTCTATGACAACTCAGCCTTTTTGGACCGTCTGGCCTAGGTGAGTCATTGTCCTTTCCGTCTGCCAACTCTTCCTGCAGAATGCCATACCTGTTCTGCAAGATCAGTTGGACTGGGGAGGCTAAGAGGGGATACACCTGCTTCTCTGAGCAGGGATCTGTTTCCATTACCCCTCTTCCTATTTCCTGATCACAAGAGGGGAGAGGATCCTCTGATTTTTGTTATTTATGTGGAACCTCAACCTGCTGTCTTGCCCTCAGGGAGCAACCAATCTATCTCACTGTCACTCTCCATGCTGCTCCTCAACCTCTCCATTTTGTTTTTTAGCACCACGGCCATCCTGAGTAGATAATTCATCTTACACGGGTGCTGTCTCCAAACATCATTGGAGAAGAGAGACAGGCTGAGGCACTGCCCACAGCTGTTTGTCTGCACAGCCACGTGGTTTTGGGGAGCTGCTGTCTGTGCCCCTACACTTTTTCTGGTGCCGATTTTTGTCCTAGGTCCAATCACTGCTGGTTAAAAAAAAAAAAACCCAAACCAAAAAAGACAAAGCCCTATGGTGGCTGTGGCTCCATCAATGCCTGGCCCTCCTCTCTCAGGAGCTCAGCTGGCTCAGTGAGGCGGGGATAGCTCCTCTTACTATGTGGAGTCTGGCTGCAGCAAGTAAAACCCCTTTCACTGAGTTTTGCCCTGAACTGTCACAGGGACTGTCCGGCTGTGAAGGCTGGCTGCAGTGTCTGATGTACAATAATATTTTTTAATGTATATTGGTGATAAAGGACTGACTGAAATTAGGTCTCCGACGTGAAAATGGAGTCCCAAAATGCAAACTTTTGGCTGAAAGCCAGACTAAGTTATGGTGGACTGTACAGAGAGTTTCCCAATGAGAGAGAAAATGTTTACAAGATGAGGATGACCAGGTGGTTTATGAAAGGTATCCAAAGATCCTTTGAAGTGGTAAATGAGTGCCTGTTAAAAATGTCTGCACAAGGAACCAGAAACTAAGGCCACAGACTGCCACAGCCCCTACAGACTTGAGCAGTTACTGTTACAAGGAATTGCTGTTAACAAAAGCTCGCTTTGAGCATGAGTAAAAGTAAGGGTGCTATGTACATACACTAAAAGTCCTCCTTGCACAGCTGTTTGAAGGAGCATAGCAGCTGTGTCCCTCAGAAAAGAGCGTGAGGTGGGACCAACACATGGCTCCTGGCTCTGAAAAGCCCCCCAGGCATCCCAGTCCCTGTCAGCTTCACAGTAGGTGAGAGGTTACTGAGCGTCCCACGCCCACACACTGACCTGGCCCACAGGAAAAAGTGCAACCAGCTGCAATAGCCAAGAAAACTTTTTTCCTGGAGATAGTAGGTACAGTATTTTGGCTCAGACCCTTTCTGTCTCCTTAGCAAAACTATGGAAAATGTAAAACACGTGGAAAAGCTTTGTTATCTTAAACATTGAAAAAGTCTTCATTTTCAGTTCAGTGACTCTTTCATAAGCTGCATTCACCACGACCTTCCTTAATTTAACAGCCTAGTTGGTACTCTGTCCCACATCTCTAATAAAAACTGTGAAAATTGAGCTATCTGGATTAAAGCTCTATGTGCCCAGCAAGTCAAATTTGAAAATAAAGCCATTCAAAGAATATAAATAAATTAAACAGGACTTCCTCCATGAAACAAAACTCATCCATAATTCAAAGAGTATAAATAAAATACATGATCCTGAAACATAAGGGGTGCCACCTAACATACATTTTTCTTAGCAAACCAGAAGGTTTAAAATCTTACAGATTCAATGAAGTCACAGCTTTTATTAAGATGTTTTAAAGTCAGAAGGTGATAGGTCAGGTCAGTAAGTTTCAGTATTTGTTCTGCAAAGCTTTCTACTTTGCCCTCTGGTTAAATCCACATTAATCTTCAGTTTTGTGAGAAATGAGTTCAGTAGGTAGCCCAGCTTCCATAAAAAGGAAGAAAGTTCTCTGCTAGTGTTTGGTGAAAGTACCACTCCCTGCTACCCGCGGTGCCACGTTGTCAGAGCTCTCACGCTGATGAAAGGTTACTAACATTGGTTTTTCAAACTAGGTAGCAGAGGCTACCTAGTTTGATCAGGAGGAGGGATTTCTTTCATCCTTGGCATTCTGCAGTTCTTAGAGGTTGGAACCAATTACACAATTACAAGAAACTTGGAGGTGCACGGAGTTAGCCGCTATAATAGCTCAAATAACAACATCTTTGTAATAAAGTCTTGAGACCATTGTGTCCTACTTTAGCACTTACGTAGCAGTAGAAGACCATTATGACTCCATTACAGTAGGATCTTTGGCATAGAAATATTTTCTGATAATTTTATTTCTAGAAAAGAAAAGCTGCCATTCCAGACTATGTGTCTGTAGTCATCATTTTTACCGTAGCAACAGTGAGGTTTTCAGGTAGCAAGTTTTATTGTTACCACTGAATGTGTGACTTTTAATTACATGTTGAAGCTAATCAGATCAGCACCTCACACAAAATAAAACGGCTACACACACACACAATGCTGATAACCATCCTTCAAGGCACTGTTATTGTTTCCAACACATTTTAGAACATCTTACGAACCTTTCTTTTTCTGTCAAAGTCGTTATGGAGCACAGCAAGTTATGATTGAATATATGCAGCTGGAATGTTTACACTGTGTTTACATGCATGTGTCGAGGAATAAGACTCAAGAGATTTGGTAAACCTACAAAAATCACAGAAATATAAAGGAGGGCTGTAGATTGGAGAATAGCCTGCAGAAGGATGTGTGACGCTACAGCCTTGCCTCCTTGAGGCGTTCCTGGCTCTTGTGGGCATTCAGTTGTGTAGTAATGGCCTAAATATGAGCATTCATTATTTATTCCAGCCTGCATTCATACCTCCCATATTATTTAAACATGAAGAATATATATATATTGTTTTGTTGCTTGCTAACAGGATGTTTTCCAAAGATTGTTAATGAAAACGCATGTTATTATCCTGAGGCACCATAACATCCATATTAATCTCTCAGGAGAGCTCTTAGGAGGGCTGATTTATGATTATAAGATGGTTTTGAATAGCTTCACAAGATAATAAAGTGTCAGCTTCTTCCACAGCTTTCATTATCAAGTCCTCAAAAATCAGTACCTCTCTTAGTGTTGACATAGTTTTGAATTAAAAAAAGGCAAAAGAATATGTATAATCAGATAATAGGAAATACCCTGTGAAACAATGTAAAGTGTATTAAATGTATTAGAATACCACATCACTGTCTGAAGTAAAAATACAATCTGAGAGTAGATAAAATGAAAGCAACCAAACAAAACTACAACAAACTGCACAACTGTATGTTTTGCCTTATGACTAGCCCTTTGTAAAACACTTCATGTAGTTAGCAACCAGATGGAGGAGCCAAGAGTCTGTTCTTATAACTAGCATGCTAAAACCTCCAACATTTCCACAGCCCTGGGAATAAATTAAGAGCACTCACAGATCTGAATGCGCTGTCCTTTCCCGTGTTTTGATATTGAAGAGTGAATTGATATTCTGGTCAGTTCCTGCAGGCACTGAGCAATAAAAGCACTTAAAAGTGATTACTGAAAATGTCTACTTTTGACAATTATTCCCGAGAAAGCTGTGTTTCACAGTGAGGGTGAACAATTTTTATGCTCAACTGAAAGGCTAAATATACAAATGTATTGCACTAAAATCAGTAACATGCAAACATGTAGCTGCTTAAGTCACACCACCACATAACCTAAACATTGGCTAAGATCTGCTGCAGATCATGTGTAAAATCCATTTTAGCTGTATAAATACACGCTCCATGGCACAGCCTCATTCAGGCATCTCATAGCAAAATTTGTGATCACCTGTCTCACTCAGTGAACAGGAGGGTCATTACCTCATAGACTTTGACTTTGTACAACTTCTGTTGCGTAGAATGTAGCATAAACGCCAGGGCCACACAATTCAAATTGTTCTTGCCATAGTTATTTCTCTCCTGTTTTAGGGAGGCTTCAATGGTCACGTTGCTGCAGTTCTCCCAGTACCCTTGAAGCCATCTTTCCTGAGCACACGTCGTGGTTTGTATGCGTGTTCCTCACCACATACTCTGTCTTGCAAATTTCCTTAACCCAAATGATGTCAGAAGTCCCCAGAGCCCTTACAATACAGACAAACTGCTCATCCAACCAGGGAGGAGTGGGGAAGAGCATTCCTTGTATCCTAAATACCTGGTGTTAACCAACAAAAGAGCACCTCCTTACCATATGCTTGCCCATGACCCTGCATCCCTGATACTGCCAAACGGAAGCATGTGTCTACACTCTAGTTAAAATATGAAGGCAAAGCACACAAACAGATCTGCTGACTGAGTACAGCTTTGAGCAAATTTGGGCTGAGGTGGAAACCTACTTGTTCCACTTCACGTGAGCAGATTACACAAGACAATTAAGTTTCAGAAAGGCTATCCAGAATCACAATGTTTTTGTGAAGACTGCTTACAGCCGGAGTATACTGAAACTGATAAGTTGTGTCATCAGAGAGGTCTCAATCACAGCCAAGGCACTGACTCTTATTTGAAAGGAAAGGCTCTCCTAATGCTCCAGAAAATCTTCAGCTCACCACAGGATCCCACTGACTCCGATGGTCATGTGCTGTGCAATCTATCGACTACAGTTTCATAATGTACAAGGCAAAGAACAAAACAAGACCATAGCATGGGAATGCCCAATGTACTTGGAGAGCTAGAGCAAGGATCACAAGCCACCAGAATTATTCTGAAAGCAAAGCTAGGATTTCTTCCTGGTGGCAATAAGATACCTCCTGCCAGGGTGGACCTCATCACTATGCTAACATTGTGACTACAGCTGGCCCTTCACCTGGTTCTCATCTCACAGATCAATACTTACAAGCTTTTGGCAGCCACTTATTTGAATTTCAGAAAGCCTTCATTTAGTATCTGGAAATCTTTCACTGAGTGGCACCAGGACTGACTTTCCCAGGGCTGGACGCTGTCTTTCCTGTACTCAGCAGCAAGCAGTAAACTCCCTGCAGTACTCATCAGCATAGGCTGACTTTAGAGGTTTAGTCCTTGCTGGCCTCTGTACAAGGCCAACGTGATTGTGTTTTACGATAAGTAAGGATTTCACACTTGACAACAGTTTAAATTATTTCTGCAACTCACCATGTGCATTTGAACAACCGTAGCTGGTAACTCTTGTCCTGGTCTGTGAGGAAAGGTGAGGACTACGCTTTGCTAATACAAGGATTCCCTTGCAAGTGCTGGTGATGAGGGCCTAAATACAGAGCTGTAGTTTCCATCAAGTTAGAAGTCTTTTTCTAGGGACAACCCAATCCCACTGTCGAGCTCTTTGACTCCGTTCTTGGGCTTACCTTTCTGCCGCAGGAGCTCTAGCATTCCTCAGCATCTGATTATATCTCAATCTCCTGAGTACTTTAGAAGGCAGCTCTCCCCACTAAACCCCATATTTCCCCTTTTACGATTTCCTCTTTCATTCACAAATTTTAACACAAAAGATTAACATTCAACAAAACCTCAAGAAACTGGAAATAGGGTCTTACCTTAGGACTGTGAGGGGCACCATACAAAACTACTCTTCCTCCTGTGGGCAGGTGAGAAGGCCAAGAAAGGAAGTGCTTCTCGAGAGATGACTTAAGTTTTCAAAGCTGATAGGCTCCATTACAGCTGTTTAGTGAGTCCTGGCACCTGGGGCTCATTGGCATTTCCACCCCCCCTGCCCCCTCAAAGAAATTCCTCACAGAAAGCACAAATTAGCTTCAATCAAAATTACCCACAGGAAAGAGCTTTTTCTTGAGATCATCAACTAGTATTTTTGTTATAATTCTTCAGTACTTAATTGGTGACAAAATATGTACTTCCACAATTTGCTATCTGAAATATACATGTATATACATTTAAATGTTTATGTGTGGTGGGTTCAAGACCACAGTTTAAGATAATGGAAAAGAAGACAAAGTAGTCAGGTCTCAGTGACATCTCAGATAAATTTTCCAGAAAATGGATAGCTTAGGGAAAGTGGAAAAAATGTTTATTACCTCTATAACTGGGCACAGAAAAGAAGAAAAGGTTAAGCAAGTTAGCACACACAAACTAGAAACTGTGTCACAAGTGCCATCAAGTATTCTGAGAAAAACACAATGGGAGATCACTATCATATTGGTCCTTGGGTCTTTTTTCACATTAGAGATCTGGGGGAAAAGGACATGCCTGTCAAGTGGAGACAAGTACCACCACCCTCTCTATTATTCATGCATCACCCCCATCTGCGGTACGTGGGCACCCAAGCTATTTGCAGACTGGTGAATTCTTCAATTCTTCAGCGTAACTTCTCCAGCTCAACACTCTTGGGATGGCCTGATTCCTCAGCGCCTGAACTGCATCCCTTGGTGCAGAAGACACGCGTTTCAAACAAAGAACCCAAACTCTGTCTTTCGTGCCCCGCAATGCTGAAGGGCTGCTCCGTGGAGGGGGGTGGTGATGGCAAAACTGCACCAGTCTTGCTTCTCTGGTCCATGGCCAGGATCGCACTGGTGTCACATCTGGACCAGGGTGGGGAAGCTGTGCAGAGCCACTGCATCTCCTCCCCACGGTGGCAGGGCCGTGGCGGTGGGACAGGGGTCCTCCAGGAGCCGCTGGAAGTCACAGCCGGTGCAGGGCCGGGAGTGGGACCGCGCAGGGCCGTCCTCCTCCACCCTGCTGTTTACGAGAGTGGAGCAGACCCGGTGAGCCCCCTCCGTCCCATTTCCGATGGGGAAAACGGGGGAGGGAGCTGCTGGAAGCCATGGCCGAGTCGCCTTCCCCCACCCAACCCTGGGGGTTAGCACAGGGCAGCAGCCACGTGCAGGGCTGAAAGCTCCCAGAAAAAGAGGCAGAACTAAGATCACGGTCTGCTTTTATGGGCTGACCTAGCTACACCCTTTAGGGCAAGTCTTGGTACAATGTCACCTCCCCCAGTACAGGTAACTGGGGGGAAGGGTTCCTCTGAGAGTAGCATAACTTTTTGTTCTTCTTGAAAGCACAAATCTGCACATCTGAAAATTCTGGTAATTTTCAAACTGCAACAATATGCACATACTTTGCATTACTTTCTTCTCTCCACACTGAGACGTCTAGGGCAAGAAAGATGATGAAGTAGTGCTAAAATGAGGTTGAAATTATGCTTGGACCTTTTGTCTGGGAGACTGAATTCCACCTGATATATGACTCTAATCAAAACTAAATGAAAATATGCATTTTATTTGTGCAACATATTTGGACACTTTCCTTAGAAGGGTAACTATGCACAAGTATGGACAGATGGAAATAAGCCATACTGTACCTATCTCATTATCTATCCATCTGCCTGTTCTGTCTTCCTTCAGTACCGAGACACCTCTCTCTGAAGATGTTGGTGTAAGCTGGCCCTTTCCACACTTTGTCAAGCTTTCCAGCCGAACCCTTCCACCGTCCAGGCTACTCTATTTATTTTTGACCTTGCACGTCTATGAGAATCTATCAGCCATCAGTTTTTCTGGGTATAGGTAAAATAGTCTAAAAGTAATTGGAACAGATATCATAGGATGTTAGGGGTTGGATATTCTCTTAATTATCATGGCCACTGTTGAGCTATTTGCATTGTAATTTTAACATCCTGAGATCTCTTGGCTATTTTAAAAATACTTTTTCCCCAGATTAAAGTCTAGGGAAATCAATCGCAGATGTTGTTCCAACGCAGATTCTTTAAACAGAATGGGACCAACTGCAAGGAGTTACCTAGTAATTATTATAAACGGGCTGTGCTGATTGCTTCCAGTAGTGAAAATTGGCAATTCCTTCCGAAGGCTTACAGCAATGCAGTTAGAGTAAGTACAGAACTAACACCCTTGTGCTGCAGATACCCACAAGCACACGAAAAACCAGTGTATGGACTTCTAATACTGATGACTGAAACTAGCTTTTGTATAACATGATGCTCTTGAAATCACTTAAATCAGACTAGAGGCAGAATACTTCAACCCAGATTTGGAGTGCTCTCCAGAGTTCAGTCTTCACGGTTTGGTTGGGCTTTCTGTTAAAATAAAAGTCCAGAGTTCACCTTCAACATTGCTCATGTATTCTCTTTTGATTTTCTAACGTTATGTTTGTGCATAGGTTTTTCTTACAAACTAAAAAATATTTTGCTTAAATACAAAGATATCACAAAGGAAGAGCACTTTGCCTGATGCTACAAAGAAAAACTTCACACATGTGCAATTACAGGGCCCTGACTGAAATGAGTCTCTGCTTACACCACTGGAAATTATTTTATAAGGTACAGAAACCTGCACAGGATGCATAGACAGATCATCTCAACTTCAAAGGTCTGATGTTTCCACTAGCAGTTGGGAACTGGTTAAAAAACAATGCAGGTTCTCTTTCAGGATTTTATGTATTTTTGACTTGATACCTCTGGAAATTATTAGCAAAACCTCATAAATGATGTTTGTAATGTGCTGGTGAACCCTCAAATATCTAGTAACTCTCTTTTTAGAAAAAACCCTAAAATACATAATGAATGATGATCACCTACAATATGAATTACAGATTCTGTGCAAGTTACCCTGATTCAAGGTTATTCAGTACTTAAGGGTCTGCTACCACATTTACATTTTTACCATGAGCCTTTTTGGTTTGTATCATCTTGAAACATAGATTAAAACTTCACAGCCAGATGATTAATTGAGTCTAAAAAACCCCGGCACGCCTGATCTCCATGTACTGAAAATTAATGCAGCACAGTTTTTACCCAAGACGAACATGCAACTCTGAATTTCAGTGAAACATCAAGATTTAACAACTGGAGCCTTTAGTTACACAAAACCTAGATTTCCTGGAACATGAGTTCCGTAGTTTATTTTTGCTGGATGAGAGAACAAATGCAATTTTTTCTTGATATGAAGTCAATGTGCTTTACAAATTCTCAGATGTAATCTTTCATCTAGAAAAAAACCACTGCTTAGTGGTAAAAATGGATGACAGGAGACTTAGACACAAAGATTAACCAATCTCTGCCCAAAGTGTGTGGCACTAAATTGTCCCACATGGGAATTAAAAGACATTGGTTGTGTATATCAATATCTAGGCTTTCTGACTGCAAAAGCTGATAAGAACAGCCATACTGTCTGGAAGAGGGAGAGTTTTTCAGCTCTTTTGGAGAACTGAATAATGTGGCTGAATAATGAAGCAGTGTTATGTGCTTTCCAACATCTTGTTTGTGTAGAGGAAATGAGTCTTCTGATAAATTATTCAAAACGTGACTGCTAACCTATTTAAGATTGCAAATATGTGTATTGCAATCAGAAGCCATGTTTCTCAGCTGTCTGAACAGCTACCTTCCAGCTCTGACATTCCCTAAGATACCTGCACAAAACAGGACATGAAGATTGTTATGTCCAGTAAACCACTGTGGGCAGTAAATCTTTCGCAGTCCTGGGGCAGTGTGTCAAAGAAATCTGGACATTCCCTAAATACCGAAGAGCTGATTCAAGTCTGACTTGCAGATAGTGTGTAAAAATTCTTACACCCTCTGCAAGCCTTTCCTGCGTAGTTTAAGCACGACAGCTGCCCCATTCGTGTCAAGGCGTTAATGAAATTTCTTCAATAATTTGTCAAGGTTAAAAATTTTCTTTAAAAAGCAGAGCTTCAGTGGATCTATTTAGACACTCAATCTGCCTTTCAACATGGAGGATTCAATAAGCTGTAGCATTTTGTGATTTTAATTTAGTGGGCATTTTCCAGCGTCTTCCAGTTAGTTCTGTTTGTAGGAGATCCAAACATTGTCGTGGTTTAAACCAAGTACCATGGAGCCCCTCACACAATGATATGTCCTGATACTACCATGATGGCCAAGGTTTGCAAAAGGAAACGGAAAACGAGTTCTCAGAAAACAGTTGCCAAAGAATTTGAACACCATGAAGTAAGTGAATACAAGATGCTCACTCAGAGGGGCAAGCACGGCCCCTCCGCTCATCTGACCTGCTGTCCTGAAGCAGATATAAGGGGTCAGTGGGCAGAGGTACCTGGCTCAAAGAAAAAATATTCCTGTACTGAACACAGCCTACACCACTGCCTCTGGAGTTCAGTGGTGTCACCGACACTCCAGCAGACTGTGCTGCCATTCAGCGAGACCTGGGCAGGCTGGAGAGCTGGGCAGAGAGAAATGTAAAGAAATATAACAAGGGTAAGTGTAGAGTCTTGCATCTGGGCAAGAACAACCCCAGGTACCAGTATAGATTGGGGTCTGATCTGCTGGAGAGCAGTGAAGGAGAAAGGGACCTGGGGGTCCTGGTGGACAGCAGGATGACCATGAGTCAGCAGTGTGCTCTTGTGGCCAAGAGGACCAACAGCATTCTGGGGTGGATCAGAAGGGGGTTTGTTAGCAGATGGATCAAGAGAGGTACTTCTGCACTATGGAGTATTATGTCCAGTTTTGGCATCAACAGTTCAATCAGGAGATAGAGCAGGTTGAGAGAGTCCAATATAGAGCAACAAGGATGATGAAGGTGGTGGAGCACCTCTCTTATGAGGAAAGGCTGAGGGAGCTGGGTCTCTTTAGCTTGGAGAAGAGGAGACTGAGGGGTAACCCGATTGATGTTTATAAATATTTGAAGAGTGGGTATCAAGAGGATGGAGCCACGCTCTTGTCTATGTCATCTAGTGATAGGACAAGGGGCAGTGGTTATAAGCTGGAACATAGGAGGTTCCACATCAACCTGAGAAGGAGCTTCTTCACAGTGAGGGTGTCAGAGCAGTGGAACAGGCTGCCCAGGGGTTTGTGGAGTCTCCTTCACTGGAGATGTTTAAGACCTGCCTGGATATGTTCCTGTGTGACTTGATCCTGCTGTGTCAGGGGGATTGGACTAGATGATCTTTTGAGGTCCCTTCCAATCCCTAATGATTCTATGAGTCTATGTTTCTATGAGTAGGTAGAGAAGGTGTTGAAACAAAGATGCTCATGAAATTTCGCCATGCAGTTCTTAAAAAGAGCATATATATATTTGCCATCTCAAGGAAAGGCATTCTAAGTTCAGTGTCACTTTTCAGTGCCAGTCCCTGGCTTTTAGCAGCCAGAGCCCCAGATGCCGTAATCTTGGACTGAACTGACACACCAGTGTGATTCCACAGAAGAGTTTGAACCTTTGGTTCCAGTAATGGATGGTAATCTTGGGATATCACTGTCAGTCTGAATCAGCACTAGAGAGGAACAGACGCTTTACTAGCATTTTTCACAGATATTTGTGACAGCTGAGAAAAGACGATTCCCAGTGCATTTCCATGCAATTGATTGAAGAATGCTCTCTTAAAAGCCTCAATTTTCCCTCCTGATATCCAATTCCCTCTCTTCTCCAACCACTTTTGCTGAAGCCTTGTGTCTTAGCTGTCTCACAATCCTTATTTTACACTCCTCTCCTTTCAGTCCTGATCTTTGCACAGTAAAGTTCTAATTATTACAGGTTACATCTGAATTGCTACTTTTCAAATTTCTATAAACAAACACCATTTGGATACAATTTCAGAAGAACAAACATAAAACAAACACCATAGCAAATTTCAGATAATTTGAAGACAAGAAGTAACCTTTTTTCAACTCCATACAGGCCAAACGTGGTGTCTTTCCTAGCCTTACGTATAGATTTAACTGTCATTATTCCAAGCAATTTACAGTATCCAGAATCATTGAAACATAATCCCTAGTAAACTGTAAGGCAAGTGAAAATCTGTTCTTACTACAGATAACAATGAGCACAGATTCTTGAAATTTACCAGCAATTTCTGTTAACAGCAAATGCAAAAAAAACCCAACCCCACAAAAAACTTATGTCCATGCAACTATCCACATAGAAAGTGTTAGTAAAGTCTTGTAAAATGTTCTTGGACCAAGTTCACTTTCACGCCTCTGTGAAGAGCCAAGTCCTGTAAATTTCAGGATTGACACTTACAAAAAACCCAAATGCTGACCAGGCCAATGGAACACGCATCGTTTAAATCAAAGGTTAGTAATCATAAGATGCAATAAACCAAATAAATTATATGTGTATATTCTAAGTCACTTTTGTAAGTTAAATGGCTATCAACAAGATCCATAATGTTGCTCCTTCCTAACTAAATATCTGTTATTTTTTTTTTTTTCTCTTATTATTACTCATCTGCTTTCTAGAATGTAAACTTTCCTGGACAGAAATCATATCTCATTTCTTTTAGTACTACTTATGTAACATTCAAGTGAGTGTGTTCGTGTTCTACTCTAAATCTGCACTTTAAGTCAACAAAGGTTATAATTAGAGAAATAATAATAGAAAGACTGCAGATCACTTACTCAGAGTGCTGAGCTATTACTCATGTGAACTGCTGCATGAAATCAGTCACCAGCTGTGTGACTCCTATGAAAAACTGAGCAGTTAGGACTCCAATCTGGTCCATTATCATTATGTAGTGAATGTTGTGCATTTGTGTAAATTGTTGTAATTCAGAGGTCTTTTCAGTGCAAATGTGTCTGAATACACACTGCTGTAGTAATAGATGAACTTCCAGCTGGCACCACCCAGCAGGAGACAGCACAGCAGCTACTATGAGGTGGATGGATGTATACAATGTTTAATTAATTCTAGTGTTTAATCATCCAGGTCAACAGCATCCAAATACTTGAGTGTAAGCTTCACCCGTTTTCAAGAGATCTGCAGACACCTTCCAAATAACAATGTGACTATTCTAAGTCTTCCCAAATTACACCAGGTAATAATTCAGGTTCTGTTGACATCCTTTTCCAAGCCATGTTCCCACATTCCTGGGAGACAAGAAGGGCTGGCATGCTGAAGGGAAACATGCAGAGGGGTTTAGGATGCTACCTGAAAAACAATAGTTTAGACTACCCATATAAATATTGTCAGTCATACAGAGAAGTACGAACATTTTCTCTCTCATATCCTGTTTGACCCTGTGCTGACTCGGATACCCTGGTAGACATCCCTTCCTGTCCTGCTTTAATTCATCTATGGCCAGGCTGCCAGCTACGGCCATCAGACTTGGTTGCTCTGTTTTTATCTTGTCATAAATACTCTTCCTCACATGTCATTGATAGATCAGTATTTTACAAGCTTAAACTAGCAAGAATGTATTTAAAAAACAGTTTATTTTCAAACAGGAAATGGTGGCGCTAATGAATCCAACAGGATTAGTTACTCATTCGGCATTATAGTTTTTCACATTAGAAACTGGTCATCTATATTATTTTTTTTATTTTTTCTTAATCAATTGTTTGAAAATTGTTATTTTGTCTCTCATGGGTTTTTCTTCAAGGAATCAGTAAGTCAGACTATGGAGGGATTTTTCAAGATGATCTCAATCTGCTGGATGGCTTTTAGGGCATTGCCAACACAGTGCAGAACAAGAACACCTCATAATTTTAGTCTTTCAATTTGTGCTAGTGAATTTTAATTCTTAGGTACTGGCCTTACTCCTTTTTTCCCCTGCAGTCAGCCACTAGAATGGGAGCCTTTTTGAGCTGTGCTCTTTGGTATTTTGTCTGTTCCCCTTTTTCATTTACATTAGGTTCATACAATCAGCTAAATGACTTCCAAGGCATTTTCACTAAACCACCCCCCTTTTGCTCATTTTTATATCATCAAATGTTATCCAACTAATTTTTCGAAATGTACAGTATGCAGAATCAAACAAATTACACTGTAACCCTCAGTCTACTAAATAATTCAAGTATTGCTGATGCTTTGGAAAGAAAAAGAGCAAAAGAAAAGCATACTTCCCCAAATGCCAACGCTTGATATCAGATCTCTGAGGAAGTATAGGAGCAAAGAACAAAACAGGAAAATACAAGGAAAAGAACCTCTACAGTCAAAAGGCACCAAATAGCAAATGTGACAATTTAGGATTAAAAAAGAAAAATATAATGAGACAGGTCTCTAAGTACTTGATTCCTGCTCAAAGACACATCTCACTAATAATTAAATTGATTTTACAGTGAGCTAATAGTGATTTGACAGTGGCCTGACACATTATTCCTATTGCCTGCCTTGTGTTGACTTAGTGTCATGTTGAAGAATCTAATCACTTTGCTTAGTGACAACTGAGTCACTACAAGAATCCGTACTTACACTGGTGTTGTGGAAGCACCCACAAAAACCAGACAACAGCAGCTATGAGAAAAATGTGGATTTATTGCATCCAGAGCTGCCTGGCACTCCAACAGCACACAAGCTTGGATGCGAGTCAAGACTATATTCCTACACAGAAAAATCCTAAACTTCTAGGAATACTCTAAGAAAAAATGATCCAAATGTGTTCCTGCTCACACATACAAGGAAGAATTTCCCACCCAAGGGTACCCAAATGAAAAGCCACCCACTAGAAGAGGGGTGAGGAATCACTCAATCTCAGATAAGTATCTTTGCTTTTTTTGGACAGCATCCTGACCCAAGGGGAGAGTCTCAACTGCAGTACCTGCTGATCCAAAGACCAACTCAAATTTGGTTCTGGCAGTGCTCCATGTATACCCTGAGATGAGTGTGGCATGGTTGAGTAGTTTGGGTGTCTTTGTCAGGCCCTTGTCGAGGACTGGGGGTCTGCACCGGCTACAGTTGACCTAAGTAGTGAAATACCTGGTCAGGTTTGGAAAACAGGTGGAAGAGCTAGTGACAAAGAGAGGTGCCCTTTAATTCATTCCTTACTTAATGCTAAGCAATACCAAGGGAAACACTCCATTTACTCCCAATGAACTATCAGAGGAGTAGAGAATGAGACACCTCCCCTTTAGAAAACCGGAAGATTTCCAAGTGTTTGGTAACACATCTAGAAGAAAGAACAGAGGATAATAATATCATTTCTGAACACAATTAAATATAAGAGAACATCAGCTAC
Source organism: Rhinopomastus cyanomelas (assembly GCA_013400115.1). Lineage (NCBI taxonomy): Eukaryota > Metazoa > Chordata > Aves > Bucerotiformes > Rhinopomastidae > Rhinopomastus > Rhinopomastus cyanomelas. Next base: position 52,943 of record VXBP01003468.1, on the reverse strand, counting down.
ATTTTCAGAAGTAACATTACCAGTAATTCATAAAATGGACACCCTGGAAGACCAACAAATGCAACGCTGCAGACCGTCAAAAGGCAATCAAATATCTGAGTCAGGTGCACACACATGCATCTAGCAGACCTGTGATGATATCTCACTCTTTGTTGACTGTAGAAAACCAAGAATTTGCTAAATGAACTTCTGTCACCTGATTTAGTTTCCTAAAGAACACAACTTTACAGAAATACTATCCCTCTTGTCCAAAGTTATAACAGTCAACATGCAAAAATGTCCACATAAACCAAGTAACGACCCCAACCTGGACAGCTTTACACAGGTGAAACGCTTCGCACTAACACTGCTTACCTTTCACTCAAATACAGTCTCAGTCTCTCAAGCACTGTCCAGGTAACCACTTGAGCTGCAGGGGGACCTTGCATCTCTATTCAGATGTTAGCACAAAAAGCAGTTAAACAAGCAGAGATAGAGAGAGAACAAATTCCCACCAGACTGGAAAGCACCAATTGTATACGGGGACTAAAATCTTTGTGGAAAAAAATGCCAATTTCTCTGTCTCTCTTTTTATTTCAAGCAACCCATAACTTTTTTCTTTTTTTGTCGAAGATAAAAGGCAAAACAAACTAGAGCAATTTATTTTAAAAGCCATTTATAAGAACACTGAGAGTTTTATTTAAAAAGCCTTGTGATACATTTTTGTAAAAATGGCCAAATATATTCTACGTTGATAGTTTTGTCCTGCTCCGGCAGGGGGGTTGGGCTCGATGATCTCTTTGGGTCCCTTCCAACCCCTAACATCCTATGATCCTATGATCTATGCTTTGTCTTATTTGTAAGTTAATTACATTTAAAATGAACTGTGACAGCAAGAAATGCTTAAGATGTTTGTTGGCCATCTTGGACACATTAATTCATGCACAGCACTTTTTTCATGCAGATAAATGCCCTTCCAAAGCAACCCGGAGGCCAAACACCACTGTCAGGTGGGGAAACGTTTTTGTCTTTGCTGTACATGCATCTGGACCACTAGATTCCATCTTTGTCTGTCTGAAAACCTCATTTTCAACAGCATAAATGAGCAGGACATTTTCCTCTGGCCATGCAATTTCTTTTGGTAAGTTTATGGAGAACCTCCTAGTTTCCTGAAAAATTGATCTTCCCAAGGACTGAGACAATCTCAAATGTGACTCGCCTATAGAAGTGACCTGCTATTCTCTTGCTGTGCGTGGCTAGCAGCGTGACTCCTTCCACTGCACGCAAGACTGGTGTGCTGCACTCAGCAGTGTTAGTTTCATAGACTAAAATATACAAGTACAGATTTCTAAAGCTTAGTTGCTAATAGTTGCTGAGTCCATATTTCTTGTGGCCAACAATATTTGGCCAGAACACATATAGTGAAACTCATACACTCTGGAGTGTGCATACATTATTAAAGACTTTTTTGATATTTAACGAAAGATATTTCTTGTGTTTTTAAAGAACTTGTCCTTTGGATTTTTTTTTTAATATCAGAAACACGAGCATGATCAGTGACAACACAACAAATCCCTTTGTCCTCAGAATAATTTAATAAAAAATATCTATTTGCTAGTATTAAAAAGTCAGGTAAATGAACAGCATAGTTAGAGTTACTGAAAAACAGGAACAGAATACGTGCCTGGAAATCTGTTTAATTCTCTGTACTGTACAGAACACATTCCTGCAGGCTGCACTGCACAGGCAGTGTTAATTACACTGTGAGCAGGTAATTAACAACATGCAGCACAGAGACCTGCAATGCACAAGAAAAAGGAGGCAAAGGCTACTGGTGCACTCTTGCAGCGATTGTCAAAGAAAGGGCTAAGATTTGGGTGAAAGGTGTCCTGTTCTTGAGCTTTCTCAAGCAGGCATACCGAAGGTAGTGAAAGGAGAACAAAACCCCGGCTCCCTTTCCTTTTCAGCTCTACATAAAAGATGGCAATCGCACCAGCAAAGAACACTGGCAGCTGATTCAGCTCATTCATCCACCCTTGTTTGGGCTTAGACCCAACTCTCATTGAAGTCAAGGGGAGTATTTTCTTTGCCTTATGTGCTGGAATGAACTGAATCTTTCAAAGTCCTCTGGGACAGCAAGGAGCCATCTTTTAGCAAAAGCTGAAATAGCTCTTTCCCCAAGCAGCAGAAACACTAAAGCAATTGCACGTCAGACATCTCAAAGCGGTCTGGCAGAACCTCTATTACCTTCGCACAGCCCATTGCACCTGGAGAGAAGCCACAGCAAATTGGGGAATGCTTATCCTTCCCAGACATACAGCACTATCTATTGTGCTTTGTATAGAATGAAACAATTCTCTCCTGTCTATCTGCATGAGAACAGTGAGGCAGAGCTCTCTGGTGGCTCCCATAAGCAAAAACTGAAGGGGCACTTTTTTTTTAAATTTAGTTTTTATTGAAGACAGCTATTTGCAAAGCTCCGTTTCTTTGAATAAATCAAAGAAGTGGTTTCTCTTGCACAGTATTCCTTTCACACATGACTCAAAACAGTATTTGTTTTTCCTCTGGAACACATCAGTTCTTTGCTATCATGGGGTACGGACAAAACTCCTTTTCACTGCTCACTTCAGCTGCTCTCTGACTTTACAGGGGCAAAGCCCTTCACTTGCTAATAAAACGTGTGAGGAGACTCCCGCTTTACCCACCAATCCCAGCCCATGTAGCAACAACAAAAGAGCAGTTAAGAGTTCCATAGATGTGGAGATCCATGATTGCTTGTTCTCTGCAAAATCAGCTTCCTGTGTGCAAACAGACTTCTCATTACCAAAAAAAAAAACCCTTTTTATGAAACGAGGCTTTTAGTTTTTTAATGTCCATGGAGCAATACAAATGGTTCACAGGGCTTTTGAGAATTTATCTGATCTGTTCCTGCTCAAGGGCTTCCACACTCACTAGTGTATCGTCTAGGCATAATCAACATGCCAACAGAGACTTGCAGAAAGTACCCCTTCCATTAACCTTTTAAACATGACAGTCACAATGCACAAACTGAAATCCATCATTTTATATCGCTGCATTATTTTTTCTAAGCAAGACAAAAATATCCCTTCCTCTCTGTCTCCACTTCTGACACTGTGGCCTTTATAATAGCCCTTCTGGAAACTGTATTTACAACTATCTTGACCTTATTCATTCCTCTCATTTGCTGTAGTTTACACCAAATCTGGTGCTGCTGTCTTTCTCAACTCACACTTAGGTCACCTCCAATCTCATGTATGACTTAACAAGCTTTTCTCCATGGCCCTTCTGTCTCCACTCCTAATAACAGGGTAGATGGCTTTGAAGGTTCTTCATGCTGTTAAGTTTTGGTAAGCCAGCACTATGCCAACTTCATTGTGGATAGGTTTGCAAGATTTTTTTTCTGTTTTCTACCCCATTTCTAAGCCAAAGTGGTCCAGAAAAGACAGAATGATTTGTCTTGGATAAAATATTATGTCTGAAAAAAAGTCTTACTGAGTGTACATGATTCAACTCAATAGCATAATTTTACTGTTTGGGGGGGAAGAAAACCTCAGTTTGTCGCTGCTGGCTTGGGTGATCAAGACAATAATGCTGCTAAATCTGACCCAGTAACTGAATTATAAAGCCTACAGACCTGACTGATATTTGATAAGCATGAAAATAACATAGTTTGGAGCCTGTCTTCATTGTGTTTTGGCTAGCTAAGGGCTTGAAGGGAAAACAAAGTGGCTATGCAAGCTGGTAGAGGACCTCTGAAGGTTTGTACATCACTGAGAACTTCAGGGTGAAAGTGACAAGTGAGCTTGTATGTATGGGTGTATTGATGGAAGTCAAAGACATTGAAATGTCTGTGGAAGAGGCCAAAGAAATTGAGGTTTGCAGTTGCATGTCGGTCATGAAATACACATAGACAGAAGACTTGAGGAAACACATGGCACTACTCAGGTCAGAAAAGGAATTAGGAATGGCAGGGAAGATTGGCAGAATAAACCTGGGCTCTACAGAAATAGGAAATACTATGGAAATCATGACCCCATCAGAACTTGTAAGAACAAGCTGTAACTGAACCACTAAAATGGGCCACAGATTACTTCCACACACAAGTTTCACTTTTGCTGTAGTGGTGCATGGAGTCTCATTTCCTATGGTGAATATTCTTGATGAGCTCTAGAAAAACAGAACGACCAGAGTACAAGGTAAATGCAGCTCTCCTATTAGGAGAAGGCTTCTGACAAGCTGAAGAACTGCTTTCTAATTGATATAACGTACTGATGTGTTTCTAGGAATGCTGCCTGGCTCTTGAGCGCTGGTTAGATGTCTGGATGTATTCAGAGTACCAATCACGAGACCTTTCAACAAGAACTCATTCTTATAAGCATCACCTCATGATAATTTCATGTTTCTCACTCTTAAAAGTGTATTTTGTTTTTTTTTTTAGAAGCCAGGAGAACTTGCTACACAAAATAAATGATGAGGTCTTGATCCTCTTGTGGCATAGCTGCTCTTTCCAAACCACTGTCACTGATAGGGTAAGCAGAGCAAAAAATCCCACTGCTGTTCTAGAGTACACAATCCTTTATGTACTTGGATCCTTCCAGGGCTGAAAAGAAATCTGAAATGCTGCTTCTGAATTTCTTCCACTACCAGTAAGAACCAGGTTTTGTGGTTTGGAAGGAATAGAAAGCCTGAGGTGATGGAACTTGTGGAACTTTGTTCCTTCAGAACAAAAAAATAAAATTCTCCAACCAGAAAGAGTTGTGTTTTCAACTGGGCAGTGATTAACTCTCTGAAATGTGATTGATGATGAGTGCAGATAGTGTTGTTTTGGGATGGTAATGTGTAAATATCATTGAACACAGGTGCTATCTGTATAGCTGCCGAGCTGAAATTCACCAGTTGTACTCATTATGCTTTTTGAGGATGTGTTGTTCAGAGTGTCACCAGTTTAATGTCTATCAGGCTCCTAAGCTGTACAGTGTTACACTAAGTTGAGTAATTCCTGTTGAAACTGGTGGATGAGTACTGCTAGTTCTAAGGCTGGCAAAGACATAAACCAGTTAATACTTATCAGTGAATTATCTATAGAATCTGAATGCAGTGATGACTAGCTGTTGCCTTGAACACTCATCACAACCTGTCACCATTAACACATAAAAAACCAAGCAAGACTAAGGACTACAATGCAATGTTGTCCTGATAAAAACCCTTGTGATAATGGTGGAGGATAATTCTATTTGAAACCTTCCCTGTTTAGGAAAAAGGCATGCTCAAACTGATATGAAGCTGAGAGAGTTAGGGTTGTTCAAATTTGGGAATACAATGCTCCAGTCATTTTCCAATAACTTAAAAAGGTCAAGAGGAAAGATGAAGAGGGACTCTTTATCAGAAAGTATAGTGATAGGATGAGAGATAATGTTTTTGAATGGAAAAAGGGTAGATTTAGATTAGATCAGTAAGTTCTTTCCTGTAAGGGTAGTGAGACTCTGAAACAGTCTGTTCAGACAAGTTGCAGGTGGACTCTCTCTGCAAGTGTTGGCCAGGTTGGATAAGGCTTTGGGCAACCAGATCTACTGCCCATGACACAGCACTGACAGTAGATAATCCTTAAAGTCCCTTCAAACCCAAACATTCTATGATTCTATTCTATGATTCTGTGACTAGGAGATCACACACAGAATCTTTCTAACTGCAAGCAAGTTAATTTCTCTATGATGGATTAATAAGGACAGTTGCTAGTGGCATGAATCATAGATGGATGAATCATAGATTCATGTGACACCAAGTTGCACTACATAGTCCCTACGTATAAATGAACTAAACTATAACAACCTTAGCATAATCAATTCACAGAATCACAGAACATTAGGGATTGGAAAGGACCTTGAAAGATCATCCAGTCCAATCCCCCTGCCACAGCAGGATGCCCCAG
>VXBP01003468.1:0-46927 GCA_013400115.1 Rhinopomastus cyanomelas | reverse complement strand
CACATCCTTCTTGTAATAAGGGCTCCAGAACCAGGTGCAGTACTCCAGGTGGGGTCTCACCGGAGCGGAGTAGAGGGGGAGAATGACCTCCCTCGACCTGCTGGCCACACTTCTCCTGATGCAGCTCAGGATCCAGTTTGCCTTCTGGGCTGCTTTAACGTTACCCATGAGGTTAATGAGAGAAGACTCAGTAAGTGAATGTGGAGAGAGAAGCTGAGCTTGTTTTCACATCCTTGCTATTCACAAGAATATGTCCTACACTAACAGACGCTGCCTCCCAACATCTGGAGTGTACACCTGAAAGGACTCAAACTCATCAAATGGTGACAAACGAATGAAATATTTTGGGTCAACTTTAAGCTTGTTTCTTAAGCATTTCACTAAGTGTGGATAAACTTGGTACTAAGTATGGATCCAGTTAAGGTAAGTGACTCTTCTTCTGTGTCTATGAGTCAGCTTGATGTCAGGGGCTCAATGTATTTCAGCTTTCTTTGAATGTAATCTGTAAACAATTTCTAAGAGAGCAATTAAAAAATGGGATCTTACACTATTATATTTACTCTTTTTCTCATGTGGTAGAATTTATTTACTGGATGTGAAAAATGGAGCTGTCACCACAACTAGCGTTTTCAGTCTCTGATCGTGTTCTGCATTCATGACTCTGCAGAAGGCAAAATTCTTTTTACACAGAATCACAAAATCTCTTTTGTTGGAAGATACCTTTAAGATCAAGTCCAACATTCGATCCCACACTGCCAAGTCATCACTAAACCCTAAACACCCATTTCATGCCTAGTTTAATCTCTCCAGGATGGCCTCTTTGAGGGCCTGATAATTTCTGAAGTCTGTTTTGAGACAGAAATTAACATCCACCCTTCCCTAACTCTCCTCTAAAAACATCAGTGAAAGCAATTGAGTTGATCAGAAATGTTTCAATAAAGTTGCTTTTTAAATTTTGCTTTTAACACTGTAAATCCCATCTTAAAAGCAACGACATTGAGCAAAGTAAGATGAACAATAATCATTTCAACAATTTTTTTCTTACAGTCTTCAAATACCTTTTGTAACTTATCTACAGTATACCCTGAGAGTAATTTTTTTTCCCAAAATAATATCTTATCATGTATGACAGACTAGGCAGATTTGGATAGAAACAATTACTAATTAGCTCTGTTTCTGAGTACAATCACAGAAATTTATGACAAGACTGAAACAAAGTCTATTAATTGCCTTCAAATCTGTAACAATAGAGTAAATGCTAGAAGAGTCTGTCATTTCATCTAATAATACCCAATCTATCACGTTTTATTTTTAAGTCCTACAGCAGGAGCTATTTGAAAGAACTTCTTTTAGCAACTGTGTTCCTAGGTGGCAGGTGACCCTTCCTTGCAGGCATCCCTCAGTTGTCCACAGCCACGGAGACGCTCACGCGCACTGAGGTCAGTGGGATGGCAGGTTTCCAAGTGCTGTTCTCACCAGGTGAGGGCAGTCATATTCCTCAGTGAAAAGCGAACAGCTGTCACCCTGGGAGAAAAACAGATTGGTCGCCCACACGTATAGCCTGAGGGATCCTGCTTGGCCTGAGTTTTGCGTATAGCAGAGGAAAAAAATCAGAGACGAAAGAAAGGAAGAGAATATTTCATGAGCATAATTTATTTGTGGGTTTTGTCTCACATAGCCTGTCTCATTTGAACATCAATTGCTCTCACTTTGGCAGAAGCGGGGGCACTGGGATAATATACATATTTATGTGCAAAACAGACATGAAAATGCAGTCATCTTTGTCCCGATGCAGTGAAAGACTCTAACATCTGCATATCAATAGCCACAAATTTGATGCAGTTCTCAGTAGTGTCATTTCAGAGAAACTCAAGGCAGCGGAGAGAGTTTTCAAGTCCTTTTTTCCTATGGCACTGGCTCGCTTTATTCCTGTTTGCAATCAAGGGGCCAAATTCAGCAGAGCGGATGAGGATGGTCCGGAACATGCTGACTTGGGCCAGGAGATCTCACTGTACTCTGAATGAGGGATGAGAAACTCACCTTAGCTTCAGCTGGAGGAGATAAAATTTTTACGTGTCATGGTACCTCCATGGCAGTTTAAAGGCAGCTGCTGCAGGCTGTTAGTGAGGCTGACTTCTCCAGCGACAGTGCTGAACCTTTCTGGATACCTGAGGAATTGGAGAAATGAGATCAGTGAGTGTTAACAGCTGCTTGCTGCAAACTGCATGCTCTGGCCCTTGACATCTACTCAGCTCTCTAACAGCCCTGCAACTGCTTGGGCTCCTGAAGNGGGCTCCAGAACTGGACACAGTACTCAAGGTGCGGCCTAACCAGTGCAGAGTACAGGGGCAGAATGACCTCCCTGCTCCTGCTGGCCACACCATTCCTGATGCAGGCCAGGATGCCATTGGCCCTCCTGGCTACCTGGGCACACTGCTGGCTCATGTCACTGATGGTCACTGATGGTCTTTAATTTTCAAAGTTCTGCATTACACGGCAGCTGCACATTGCAAAATGGTCACTGATGACTGTCTTTGTCTCCAGCTTCATCAGAATGAATCTGGTGTTAATTTTGAAACAGTCCAAATATTTAAGAGCTACATGTTCTGTGCTTATCTGATCATCAGCTCTTGGCAATTGTTCGAAACATGGCCAGGAAGAAAGCCAGATGGTCAATGGTAGACCTTTCTTCATAGAACCATAGAATCATAGAACATTAAGGATTGGAAGGGACCTCAAAAGATCATCTAGTCCAATCCCTATGCCATAGCAAGATCCCTTAGACCAAGTCACAGTACCACAGTACCACAGTATTATCAAGGTTGGAAGAGACCTCATAGATCATCAAGTCCAACCTGTCTTCTTTCAGGTTTCTTCAGCAAGTCCACTGAAGGAAATTGTACCAGAAAACTGGCATAGGACTGACACAGGGCACAGCAGGCTTGCATGGCAGAGTAAAAGAGATATTTCCCGGGCTGCAAGTAAAATCCCTACTATGAACATAGTGGAAAGAATTCAATGCAAAAGCATTAAAAATATTTTCATGAGGTGGGAAGTAGGTCAACAGAACTGACAGTTTCTGTCATCAGTCCTGCATTTCCCTTGTAGGAATACTTTTAGAAGTGTAATGGGTCAAAAATATCATGCCCATTTGCTCAGTTAGATGTTCAAAGGATTACCTCCTGTTCCAAGTCTTATTAATACTTTCTTCAGTTCTCAGCTTACAGGAAATTATCAGATACAAGCCAAGTATATGCATGAAAGTGAAAGAAATTCATCCTGCAATAGAGAGGAAGTTACTGTTAGTAATTTTTTATAGAACTAATAACTACTTAATCAATCAGGTAACTTTGTTTTCTTGGGTAGAGTAAATTTAACTTTAGTAGACCTTCAACAAAGCAGTGATTCTCATGTTGACCCCATAAAACCCCAAACAAGTGAATTGGTAAAAGGGAGCTCTCGGCCAAGCCAAGAAAAACTGCTTTCATATCTTTACACTTCAATCCAAAATAAAGGATGACATGAATCCTTTTTGAAAGCTGAACCAAGCAAATGTCATATTAGCTAGTTTCGAATGGGGAAAAACTGGAAGGAATCTTTTTCTTAGTCAGTCTGATGCACAGCTCTTTGTTTCTCAGCAGAATAGCTGAAAAGGAATCTCCTCTTCCTCTGCAGATGTTTGCTGTCCTCAGGATATTTCTTAGAACAGTCAAGAGTGATTCTTGTTTGTGTGCATTTGTTTTTTTAAAAACTCTTATAAATAAGCAAATTTCTATGAAATAGATTTGTTTACTGCATTCATAAAATCATCTGTCTCCCACAGGTACAATATCCCTATAGCAAGGGTAAGAAAACATTTTCCTCAGTGTATTAAATTTCCAGATCCTTTAAATTGTATTGTATGGTGACATTTTAACTCTTCAAATACATGATTAATTTTTTTTAACTCCCCTGTTATGTGACAGGAAGTGCATCACACACTCATTGCTTAATTTTCAAAGTTCTGCATTACACGGCAGCTGCACATTGCAAATCTTATTGAGTGGTAGTGTGTAAAAATGCCTATATTTAAGAGAAAAAATGTCTATATTTAAGATACATTTTTTTGTGTAAGGAATGCCTTCTCTTTTGCTTCATTTCATTACTGCATAGGGGAATTCTGGTGAAAAGCTTTGCTATATTTGAGCTTTTAAAAAAATAAAATCCACAGAGCTAACCATTTTATTAGCACTTCCACATGTTTTAAATTGTTATGGAAACTGTGACTGGTTCCTTTTTTATCTTCTAAAATTTTTGACCGATCCTTAATTGTGCAGAGGGAACATACCCATTCCGGTTCATTTCCAAGCATAACAGCAAAAAGACAGATAGGCATTCCGTGGTACCTTCCTCAGAGAGTTCTTGCTTTCTCTTTTTGATCTAGAGATAAAATTCTTTTGACTGAAATACCCACCTTCCCCTTCCCTATGAGATAATACTGTGTGGTCTGTGCTGTAACAGATGTGTTAAAAAGAACAATCAAGGGTCATTTCTGGAGAGCAGAGCCTGAGCTCCAGCAACCAAAATTGTTTCATCTCAGAAGGGAATTGTGAGGAGGCACGACCTGCTATTGGCACTTATTCTTCTCCGGGTGACCATCTGCAGCCTTACAATCACCTTTACAGCAACCAAATGCTACAGAAAGAAGACTGAATATAGGTGAACAAGAAATGTGAACGTACCAGTTCTGAACAAAATAATGTCTGGCACCTTGCAAGTGTCCCTGATGATAAAGAATAAAGAAGCAACTGCAGGTGTTGCTGCACAAGGTTTAGTGAAAGGCTGTGTAGATATTGGAAGGTGCCTAATATGCACTGTTGAACTTCCTTTTGAAATACCTTGTACACATTAGAAACAGGGCAATTGTAGCAGATATCTTAAAAAAACATTATCTATAGAGGAGTGGAGGTATGGATAACCTTATCTTTTCTTGCAGAGACTGCCTGTGTTGCTGCAATTTCAAATGCTACAAATTCAATTGCAATTACACATCAGGAGGTACTGTGGCTCAGAGACATTCCTTACTGCTCAATTCCTCTTTTCCTTTCTTGCATCCAAAGTGTTAGCAGTAAGTCCGGACAGTTTGACCGCTGGGTTTATTATACTGGAGTATTGTGTCCAGTCTGGGCTCCTCAGTACAAGAGGGATGTGGAGCTTCTGGAGAGAGTTCAGCGTAGGGCAACGAAGATGATAAAAGAGGTGGAGCACCTCCCTTATGAGGAGAGGCTGAGGGAGCTGGGTCTCTTTAGCTTGGAGAAGAGGAGACTGAGGGGTGACCTCATTAATGTCTATAAATATTTGAGGGGTGGGTGTCAGGAGGATGGAGCTGGGCTGTTCTCGGTGTCATGTAGTGATAGGATGAGGGGCAATGGTTGTAAGCTGGAACATAGGAGGTTCCACATCAACTTGAGAAGGAACTTCTTCCCAGTGAGGGTGATGGAGCACTGGAACAGGCTGCCCAGGGGGGTTGTGGAGTCTCCCTCACTGGAGATATTCAAGACCCGACTGGATAAGTTCCTGTGTGACTTGGTCTAGGTGATCCTGCTGTTGCAGGCAGATTGGACTAGATGATCTTTCGAGGTTCCTTCCAATCCGTAGTGATTCTGTGATTCTATGATATTGACCTGGAAGGAAGAAAGGAGAATGGACCTAAGAGCTAACTTGCTGCTATTAGAGGTCTGAAATATATACATGGTTTGCTTTCCATCTCCAGGAAGGAAAAGGAGATGTGCAGATTCTGCTGCAGACATAAGTATGGAGTGGAAAGTCTGAAGGAGAAGACTTTTTTGCTGTTGCTAGTTTGCATTAGTATACAATTAATAATACACCAAGCTCTTAGTCATGATGATGTCTACTGAGTAGTGTGTCTGAGTAGAACCTTGGTAACTCCAGTCAATGCAGTCCCCTTCCCTTAGGTGAAGAAAACTGTTTTTCCGTGCTCTTACTCTGTGCTTCAGGGAAAGTCTGCAGTTTCATTGCCTGGAGCCAAAGTTCTACTGCACAGCTGAGAAGCTTTCAGCACCTTGTTACTCATTCCAGTGAAACAGGCTGAATTTGCTGATGGTTTCATCATGTCATGGTAAATATTTCACTACCACTTTTCCTGTCCCTTTCTGCCTAATCACCTTCAGGCCTCATTTGACTAGACCTAGGTAGTAGTTTTTGCAGTGGCAGCTGCAATATAACCTCATTGCTACTTAGATTGTATTGAAATATATCTGGTTTTGCTCAACATAGCCTAAAACCCCCATGGAAACCAACTTTGATCCCCACTTTCTGTGAACTCCTGCACTGTTAAGCTTCTCTCTCCCTCTCTGGATTTGCTTTGGATGTCTTCAGATATCTAACATTCTATTAAATGGCTAGGAAAATAAGAACACTTGGTGAAGCTGGTGGGTACTGTCATTTCCAAGCAGAACTCGAAGGCGTTTCTCAAGCTTTACGAGAGTATCATTGTACAAGTTTTACTACAAGTTCACCCTTTATTTGCCTCTGCAGTAAAGTCACAAGAAGATATTACAGTCATCAACAGACTAATTGCTGAATACATATGCGTGGGTGTGTTGTTTGTCATTGTAGAGCTAAACAGATGTACAGGGGAGTCTTACTGTGTCTGGAACAAGGAATTTCCACCTGGCATTTTCTCTCAGTAATATCTGGACAATTACTGCTCTTTCTAACTTCATCTCTATCCTCAGCCAAAGTGCCTCCAAACTAGGACTTCTCTGCAGTAATGCATTTCGTGATGACAGAAGGAATTCCAGTCTTGATGCTAAAAAGCAGGAACTGTCTTTGACCAGACCTGCACAAAGAAGAGTGGATGTCTAGAAACTGCATTTTCTGCTTTCTGGGAGTTTTGTCATCAATCCAAACCCAAGGAAGCAGGATATGCACTTTAGCTGGAGTGTAAACAGATTTCAGTCATTTGACAGCACCATGGTTTAAGCCCACCCAGCTGACAAAAAAGCAACTGTGCAAATGCTCTTACTCCTCTCCTGTTCTGATGAGACAGTGAGGAGAAAATACAACAAAAGGATTGAAGGCTGCGACAGAGGACAGGGAGGGCTCACTAAGCAGGGATACTTATGAACAAAAGACAAGGTTGAGGCAGGAAACAAAATCAATTTAATTTAAACAAACCACCTCAAATTTACCAATTGAATCAGCGTAGGACCATAATAAAACCAAATGCATCTTAAATACACCTTCTCCCCACCCACCTTGCTTCTTCCCAGACTCAGCTCTGCTACCTCCTCTCCTCAGCAGTGCAAGAGGGCACAGAATGGGAGTTGCAGTCTATCATAGACTCATAGAATCATTAGGGATTGGAAGGGACTCTGAAAGATCATCTAGTCCAATCTCCCTGCCACAGCAGGATCACCTAGACCAAGTCAGAGAATCAGTCAGGGTGAGAAGGGACCACAGGATCATCCAATTCCAACTCCCCTGCCATGGGCAGGGACATCCCACCCTAGACCAGGCTGGCCAGAGCCTCATGCAGCCTGGCCTTAAACACTTCCAGGCATGAGGCCTCAAACACCTCCCTGGGCAACACATTCCAGGCTCTCACCACTCTCACAGTGAAGAACTTCCTCCTCACATCCACTCTAAATCTACCCAGCTCCAGCTTTGCTCCATTCCCCCTAGTCCTGTCACTACCTGACATCCTAAAAAGTCCCTCCCCAGCCTTTTTGTAGGCCCCCTTCAGATACTGGAAGGCCACAATAAGGTCACCTCAGAGCCTCCCCTTCTCCAGACTGAACAGCTCCAATTCTCTCAGTCTGGCCTCATAGGAGAGGTCCTTACTTGATTTATTTGGATTTAGGTTGGACTGGATGATCTTTACGGTCTTTTCCAACCTTATCATGACTGTGATACACAAATCCAATACACACCTTTCTTCCATCATGTATGATACACTGATGTCATCTCACTCATCACTGGAGAGCACCATGGGAGAACAGAGTACATAACATACAGGCAAATGTCCTTCCTTTCTGTTTGAAATTTCTGTAGAAATTCAAATGAGAATAGGAGAATGTCTCCCAAAGGCTGTTTCACACAAAGCTGCAGAGAAGTGACATGTACTTTGCAAGTTCACACCTGGGGAGACACCAGGCTGGAAAGCAGAAACCATGAATCCTCCCCAAAGGCAGACTTCTCAGTGACCTTTCAAAAGCAACATGTTGTTTTGCAGAAGTGTTCTTATACCCACATTTCGTCTGCTTCAGTGCTTCCAGGCTGAACTCAACACAGTGACCAAGCAAAGCAACGCTGCAGAACAAGAGAGAAGAAACAGTGCTTTTAAATCCCCACAGGGCTGCAGTTTGCCTCCAAAACGTTCTGCAAGCACTGTCCACAGGCTTTATAGAGCAGTGAGGTATTTTTCTAGGGACACAACCCTGTCGTTATTAACAAGATATATTCCCCTGTATAGTTGCTTATGAACAGTTTGATTCTGTCAGAAATGTGCTGTCTTGCAAAAGTCCTCAGTAACAACTTTGACAAAAGCCGACAGTTCTGACAGCCAGTCTGTCTGCCTCAGTTCTCCCACACACACACACACATACACATCTACATATAGGTGCAGAGCAGGAGATAGAGAAGAAAATTCTCCTAGAATTGCTTTTCTTTTTGCCACTGGGCAAATAATTTTCCCCTCAAGTTTTTACATATTCACATTGAGCTTACAGAGCAATTCCAGAAAAAAATGAAATATCAAAAGCCTAATCCTTTATTTAAAAGGCCACCAGATATGAATGGTTGGTTCTGACAAGTTATTGCCAATTCTGGGAAGACTGGGAAAATAAATGTCTGATATCTATTTGCAAGTGAGTGATGAAAGGAGTAAAATACTCATCAGTTCTGGAGAGCTGCAACTTTTCACTTTCTAAAAGAAAATTGAAAAAATATCAGAAATTCAGCTAAAAGATTGCTCTGATATTATTCCAGGAAAATGTTTACCTATGCTTTCTGTGTTATCCTCATGAAGGAGCATTACAACCTTGGATTAGCTGTTAAATTAAAAGGTCATCATAATTACAGGTTTGTAGTCTCAGATTAAGAGACAGTCTTCTGAAGACTTATGACACCACAGTTTTTCTCTGTGCTTGCCCCAGTTCTTAAAAGTCCTTCTTAACTACTTCTTAACATGCTTTCCAGAACAGCTGCATAAGTGTTGGCAACTTTCCTGCATGTGTATTTCCACCACCTTATCAAACATTTACCCTCGTTGCAACCACTCTCTCTTCCCCACTCTTCCCCTCTCTCCCCTCCCTTTATTTTCACACAAAATTGCTAGTCATGTTTAGAGAAACAAACGATAAAAGGCTGTAGTTTGCATTTGGAGGACAGTGTTCTAACTGAACCCATGAAAAGGCATAAAAGACCCCCAAAGGAGTAAATTACACTCCTGAAGACAGTATGATGAACTGCCTCTGCTCTACCCGAGAGCAGTCCCGTAGTCATATTCTTCACACTAAAATCAAGCTAAAAGAAATAACTACCTGGTAGGGGCTATTTGGAGAAATTATTGCTGAGTGCCTGCTCTGTAAAGCAGATGTTCCACACTTTCTTGCTGCAAGTGGACATCTGAAGAACCATTGAGAAACCCTGCAATTTCAGTGTCAATCACCTTCCTTGCTTGCATGGCTCTGAGCGGCTCAGCATGTGAGAAGCAAGGCAGAAGGTCCCCTCACAACAGCAGGTCTGAATACAAACAATATGTTGCTGCAAATAGGACCTCCTTCACTGTTTTTTCTAGGGCATACACGATAGAGGACTCTGTATTTTGTCAGAGGCGAGTAATTAACTGACACCACACACAGCATTTGGCAAACATGATTTCGCTATCATGTTCATGCTTAAGATCCTGTGGCCATTTCCATTTCCTTTGCCTGCCAGCCTGAACTCACACATAAAAGACAATGGTTTCTTAGAAACTATTATCCATCTAGCAATAGATTTTATTTTTAAGATGACTGTTGCCTTTCATAATTGGTTTACATACATTTGAACACAACCAACCCCTGTGATTCTGCCTTGTGGCTTACGGTGCCTCTTTTCAGTACAGGGGAATAACATCCTTGTTCTATTTTTATTCTGCTTCCTTATTCTGAGCCTCCTCCAGTGTTCAAATGCACATTCAAACCTGCTCAGAACTCCAAGTCTTTCTTTGGCAGTCCCACTGTTTTTCACAGACAGACAAGGAAGTGTGTATGCATCCACAGATAACACTTTTGTCTCTTCATCTGTTATACCTGAAATAAAGTGATCTGAACTTGAAAGGTGAGAAAAACCTCACAGTTCTGGTGAGAAAACCTTATACAATGGCTCCTGCATCCATAAGAAGGGTAATGCTGAGCAGATTGGCGTAATGATGGCAGTGAAGTCCCACAGAACAGACATTGTTACGCTCTTTCTCAATCACCAGGAGATTTACAAAATGGGATAGGCTTTGGGACTTCTATATGATTCCTAAGCTAATTTCAAAGCCAGGAACACTAGACATCCTTCACAGGTAGACTATTCTCAGCAATGCTCTTTTCACCATCCTCCTAGCAGCCTGAAAACCTAATTTGGTAACTTATATTTTAGGTAGAAATCAGTAGGTGTTTGTGAATGAGCAATAAGGTGCCCTGATCCTCAGTAAAGATGATGCGTAACAGAACTAGAGCTTCTGTTGAGAAGCTGACACCTCTAATTCTGTCAAAGACAGTAAGAAGGTTGTTTTCCAGTATGTCAATAGAGAAAGGAAGACTAGAAAAAATGTGGGTCCACTGATGAATGAGGCAGGCACCCTAGCGGTGGAAGACACAAAGAAGGCAGAACTATTGAACGCCTTCTTTGCTTTGGTCTTTGATGCTAAAGCCAGCCCCCAAGAAGCCTGAGCCCTAGAGATAAGAGACAAGGTCTGGAGAATAGACAACTCTCCCTTGGTGGACGAGGACCAGGTTAGAGAACTTTTAGCTAAATTGGGTATCCATAAGTCCATGGGTCCCCATGAGATCTATCTGGAGTGCTGAGAGAGCTGGTAGGTGTTATTGTCAGGCCAATTTCCATCATCAAGTCATGGACAACAGGAGAGGTGCCTGAGGACAGTCTTCAAGACAGGCAAGAAGGATGCCTTCAGAAGTTACAGGCCAGTTAGTCTCAGCTCCATCCCCAGAAAGATGATAGAACAAATAATTTTGGATGCCACCTTCAACCAGTCAGGAAAAGTAGATTTGGGCCTGAAGCACCTCTCTTATGAGGAAAGGTTGAGAGAACTGGGTCAGTTTAGCGTTGAGAAGAGACCTGATCCACACTTATAAATGTCTGAAGGGTGGTTGTAGGGAGGATGGTGCCAGATGGTTTTCAGTTGTCCCCAGTGGTAGGACAAGGAGCAATGGGCATAAGCTGGGACATAAGAAGTTTCACCTATAAATAAGGAAAAACTTCTTTCTCTGCAAGCCACAAAGCCCTGGAACAGAATGCCCAGAGAGGCTGTGGAGCCTGCATCTCTGGAGATATTCAAATCCTGTCTAGATGAAGCCCTGTGCAATGTGCTTTAGGTGGTCCTGCTTTGGTGGGGGTGGTTGGACAAGATGCTCTCTTGAGTTCCTTTCCAGCTCCAATGATTCTGTGATTCTCTGAAGCCAGAGAAGGCTTTTCCCTCAGTAACTCTGCTAGAGACGTGCTTATGAAGTTTGAAGATGGAAACCATTTTCCTTTATGTGGAGGTGGTTTCATTAGGCAGACCAACATCTAGTGAGTAGTCCCTAGATGTTCTGCTAAAGAAAACTGTCATTTAACTAAGCTGTGTTCATGAATCCAGGACAACAGTTGTTATGATGGCATCTACAGAGCTGGTAGATATTGCAGCATCAGGACTCCACGGCTGTTCTGATTTCCTCCTTTACCCTTGCAGTTCTAAATATTGTAAGAGTTTGACATGGAGGTTTTCAGATGACAGTGAACGAAACAGAACTTTTTTCTGTAGAGCAACGATATTTTATTTGTAGTTATAGCTAAAAGGAGGTACAGCCAAGATAAAATAAGGGACAATGAGCTCTTTGCAGCTGAAGGTTTTAGCTGATAAAGGTATGTGCACTCAGCATGGGAAACAGTAAAAAAAACCAAACACAGTTCCAGCCAAGTTACACCTAAATTGAATTTTCACCATAAGCAAGCTTAGGTGAAGTGTATTGGATTGATAATCCTGAAGTAAGAAGATGAAAGCAAGTAACATCCTCTTTGTACGCACATATGCATTACAATTTCAGCATAGATTTCTTGCTGTTTTGATCAAGCCCAAAAAATGAGTTGCTTTGAAAAGGTTCAAAGTGTTGTTGTGCTCTGAGTCCATCACAAATAGCTTTGCCCATTCTGCTAGAGGATTCTTTCAGTTCTCAGTATCGGTGTCTGGAGTTAGCCTATTCAGACCAGAAAAATACTAGCAGGTTTCAGTCAGCACTTACTGGGTTGTTTTCTTTTTGTGGCTCACACAAACAGTCAAACCCAAGGGCTCAAACTGTGATAGAAAAATGAATACAGGAAGTGTCACGAAAGCTGCCAAAAGAAAATTCAATCTCAAGTGAGTATTGGCAGAAATACAGACTTTGTCATTACAAACAGGGACTGTGAAAACTGGTTTTGCCATAAAAGTTTTCTAGTATAACAAAAATGAAGCTGAGAGCAAAGGTCCTTTAACTCATCCAACCAATGATATCTGACATGGTACATGGTTAAAGGCTAAAACCAGAACTCATTTCTGACACACTTTAAAGTCTCCATTTTGTTCAAAGGCAAGAGAAGTATATCATATATTCCAGGTAGAAATGTTGCTTGGGAAATTAATATTTGGAAGAAATTAATATTCTCTGGAAATAGGCAAAGGTATAATTTATTAATTTTTCCAAACATCCATTTGGTTAAACCCTACTGGTGTCATTGCTAGAAATAGGCTTATTGGAAAACACTTCCTAAAAATAAGAAAAGGATTCAGAAATATCTCTGTATTTCTGCACAGACCTGGGTGTATTTTGTGTAGCTTGTGCCATCAGCCTGCTCACAGTAAACAGCGTAGCTGAACATTTCTGGAAGACGCTGGCAACCTCCTGTCACTAACATTTTCAGTGGCAGTCATGCAATGGAAAGACAACTGGAAATGGAATTCAGGTATACAGGAGACCTCATAGACCTGGGATATTCTTTGTGTTTCCTTTAGTTTCTTGAGTTTCTGTTAGCAGCTTCAGTGCTAGTACACGAGGGATAAAATCTTATATGAGCAATAGGAAACTGGCATAGATATTTAACTAATTTTCTGTTCAATTCTTTACATTTATGGCCAAGATATGAAGAAAACAAATACAAAATGGAGGAAAAGGAGAGGATGACACTTGTATTATGTATTAAAAGTCCTGAAAATGGCTCTAAGTTACTGATAAACATGATAAACTATAGAAACTTGAGCATTATCGAATCACTACTGAAACAAATCTGATAACTTAAGATAAGTAGGTAACCCATGTTTAAATATCTAGAAAGAATTTTTATTGTATTAGCAAAGACTCTGACTATGGAAGCAGACACAGGAGTGAGTCTGTCACTAAAGAGTGAAATATTTTTATTCCAGTCTCTAGAGGCAGTCTATAGGAGCTCTATTGTGGGGCTGTCTAACCCTCCCCATCCTAAAAACAAAAAAAAAAGGAAGGGAAAGCCAGACAACTTTTGGTTTGAGGTTTTTCTGAATCGAGCAAAAACTTGACGACTATGAGTCTGCTTGCTGTTTTCTATTCCTTCCAGTTACGTTTCACTCTCTCATGCTTGCTGTTTGCGGTGTATTTTGTAGAATCTCAAAGAATTTCTCAAGGATTATGTCTGTTGTGCTTGGAGAAAAATGGTGTATACCAACAAGCATCCCTACAAACTAGAAAAAGGGCAAAACTGAGGTTACAAATAGGATAATTTGTTAGAGGCAAGTAGATTAGGCAGAAAAAAGGCACCTTCACCAAAACGTTATAAATCTGAACTTTAGATCTTATTGGATTCAGTACAAGAAATCCTACTTTGTGTATGAACTGGCAGTCTATACTACCATAGCACAGAGTATTATTTATTTCTTCTACCTTTGTCATGTTGTTTTTTGGCAGTCATAGTCTGAAACAACTAGGCTGCACCTGGAGTGGATCAGAAAGAGTGTAGTTAGCAGATCGAGAGAAGTACTTCCCCTCTACTCTGTCCTGCTGAGACCATATCTGGAGTATTGTGTCCAGTTCTGGGCCCCTCAGTTCTAGAAGGACACAGTCCAGCACAGAGCAACGAAGATGATGAAGGAAGTAGAACACCTCCCTTATGAGGAAAGGCTGAGGGAACTGGGTCTTAGGAGCTTGGGGAAGAGGATACTGAGGGGTGACCTCATCAATGTTTATAAATATGTGAAGGGTGGGTGTCAAGAGGATGGACCCAGGCTCTTCTTAATGTCATCTAGTGATAGGATGGGGTGCAACGGGTGTAAGTTGGAACACAGGAGGTTCCATATAAATATGAGAAGGAACTTCTTGACAGTGAGGGTGACAGAGCACTGGAAGAGGCTGCCCAAGGGTATTGTGGAGTCTCCTTCTCTGGAGAAGTTTAAAACCTGCCTGGATGTGTTCCTATGTGACCTGGTGTAGGTGATCCTGCTGTGTCAGGGGGATTGGACTAGATGATCTTTTGAGAGCCCTTCCAATCCCTGATGTTCTTTGAGGCTGTGATCCAAAATGCATGTTGCACGTTGTCCAGGGCCAACAGCTACATTTTCATAAATGGCAGTATATAAATACAAATCCTCTCATTGCTAATGAACATGAAGTTCAGGTATTAGGAAGTGCCTAGGAGCTGCTGTACATACAGCCAGTAACAAACACAAATAATTGAGATGCAAGTTAATTTCTGAAGCTTAAATTCTATTATGCGCTACTATTCCAACACGAAGACATTAGCACAAAATATCAGTGCAATTCCTCACACTGGTGCCTTTGTTACAGAAATATTTCTGCCTAATGTGTTCTCCTTTATTCAGGCCTTACCTTTCTTTCTCCTAGATGCTTGTACAGTAATTGTCTAACTGGTATCTACTTAATTATTTGTCGCTATCGATAACCAAAGTACTCCATTATTCACAGTAGCAAACTATCTGCTTGAAGTCAGAGGGGCTTGATGGGCCCAAACATGCCCCCAAATTTGTGATTCTCTACTTGTTTTGCAGGCTTTTTCAGGAGCACACAAATTGCCATTTTTATTAGAGAACAGCAATTTGTTTGGCTCAAACAAGCCAATGGACAATACCGCTTGAACCACAAACGAAACCAAATACGATGAGCCTTTATACCGGTTATAAACATCCATGCATCTTTCCTTCTAAACAGAAATATTTACATATCTGCAGTTCTTGTCTGGGAATAAACAGCATTTAAAAGCTTGTCCCCGATCAGACAGCACTGGCAAGCTCCTAAACTAAGCCCAGATCATTGACAAGTATTTCAAATCTAGTGAGACTTCTCACATCAAACCAAATGGAAACAAATCTATGTATGCTGTGCCACGGACATTTCAGCCAAAAGAACCCCACACGTTTGCAGAACAAAGCTGACTTCCCTGTTCCCTTTAAAATTGTTTCTTAGGTAAGTAAGGGTACGCTGCTCTGTTGAAGAAGAGGCACAAAGTTTGCCCATACAGTGCACATGCAAATGATGACCATCAGAACATACATGACTTGGAATGAATGGGAACTGAAGTAAGTAGTATGAGATCAAGAATCTCACCCAGACACAAAGTGAGCAAAAGAACTCCATCAGTATGAAGCCAAATTATACTCTCTAGAGGCTAAATATTAGATGCCTAAAAAGCACCAACTGAGCTGTCGAGGCTGAATGGTTACCTTACACATCCTAAACAGCAACAGTCACGGCTCCACAGCGCAGTCCCACTCTGAAAGCCTATTTCACAACAGCAACTTGATTATATACTCTGCAGAAAATTCTGCAGGCAAATATGATTTTTCCTGCAGCAAACTGAAATGTTATTGCAATGTGGCAGATACCTATCTGTCAGGGACACAAGAAAAATAATAGCAAGGCAGAGCAAGGCGTCACTATGCTCTTTGATGTAAAAGCCACATCCTGGAACTATCAGTCAAGATCAGCCTTTTCAAGATTACCCAGATCCACTGCTGTCAAATATGTCGGATGCTAACAGTCTATCACCACCAGTTCCAGTCACTGACCTTTCCAGCACAGTAAAAGCTTCCAATATACTGCAGGCATGTAAAAGCACACAAATGCCAGGTGCTACTCAATGTGCCCACTGTCTGTTGAAACACAAGTTATTGCTTTTCTTCTGTCACAAGAAATCTCCTAGATTCTTGTGCAAATAAATATGACATGTCACTGTATTGATTTACATTCCATGAATTCAGACAAGCCTTAGGAATATGTTTAAAGGTGGTATGACCTCTTTAGAAGCTTGCAGATGGTGTTTGAAGTAAGTACATGCTTTGTAGATCACACGGGTATCATAGTGATTTCAAAATATTAAGGCAAGAACTTCCTATGGGAACAAGTTGTTCCACTCACTGCAACTTCTGATGATTGCTGGACACCTTCTCCAGCTTAGGTGTCAGAAAATTATAAAGACCTAACAAAAAGGAAATCAAAGTCTTTTAATGAGAATTTATGTTTTATTACCTTCTTACCATACAGCTGACATGAAAGAGTTTTAGAAAGAGGAAAAGGTTAACCATTCATGCAGCCTAAACTTGATCTCATTTCCATCAGAGGAGCGCTGGATAGCCTTTGACAAGAGAAGTGGTGAAATTAAACAAGTTATTAATGCCTATTGGTTTCATAGACAGCCTGGGTCAACACATTTTTCTAGCAGGTTGGTCAAGAAATAATACTAGTTTTAGCTCAAATTTCTTTGTCTCTCCTTTTACCATAACATTAATGAACTAGTTACTATAAATGAAGATATAGAGAAATAGATATTCCTAGTGTAATTTTAAATTACATGTCTACAATATTGACAACTGTTTCTGGGGCCGATATTAGAGTTTCTTCCTTAGCCACACGCTACCACGATCTGAAGAGAAGTTTCCAGAATCTGAACGACAAGTCACTGATAATTTAAATTTTAATGATAAATTAAAAAAGTAAAATAAATACAGAATGTTGTCTGCTACAGAAAACTGTAAAACTATTGTGAGAAGCTGACTCTTGATCCCAAAGATTAATGCATAACGTTTAGAACATGTAAACTATATTCCTGTCAATGTCACATAGTGACAAAGATGAAACAAATCCTTGCTAAGCTGCAGTAACATAGTAAGTGTAGAAATTCTACTTTCACTTACACATCAGGCTACCTAATTGAACAACTACTGCATCTGGACTAGTAAGCACATAGTCAGAGGGCCAAAACCTATACAGACTGTGATAATTTAATTACGTGGATCTCCACCAGATCCATTCTGAGTGTAAAGAACTGTGAGAAGGACCACAGATGCAAACATTTTGCTCTCTACAGTTACCTAAAAGGAGGTCATACCAAGATGGAACAGACAAGTGCCGGAACAGGCCAGCCAGGGTAGTGGTGGAGTTACCATTGCTGGAGATCTTTAAAAGACACATTGATGTGGTGCTTAGAGACACGATTTAGTGGTGGCTTGGAAGTACTGTGATAATGGTTGCTAGATAGAAGGTGGTTGGGTACCTAAGTGTACAGGAACATCTTTAACAGGACTTTCAAAAGTCATGTGAATTCAGTGGGAAGAAGTACTGAATATTTGACCAGAAGCCATTAAGTTTAGTGCAGTCTAGTTCTTGTATTCTGAGAAGGGGACATTTCTTTTCCGTGACAGGGAAATGAGATACACGAAAGTCTGAACCCTCTAGCAAAACTAACTGGATTTCTTCCTGCATCAATTAAAAATCAATCTTTAGATATTCCCTTTTAACCAATACTACATATTTAACATTTGAGTTTTGTAAAGTGACATAGTTGTGCACACAAATATACTACTGCTACCAAAAAGATCCCCTCAGACCGCCTTCCTTTCTGCTCATTACATTTCAGAAATAGGCCCCAAAAGCTGTATGTCATGCTAATGGGAATCAAAACTGCTGAGAATTTCCTGATCGTGAATATAACGTCGTACTTTAATTATGTGTCTATTATTTAATGAAATTATCTTATATTATTGGGCAAAATCAGAAAAAGTAGAGATGCTTTGCGGAAATTCAACAGTCTCTTTACTCAGAGTTATGCATACATAGAGTAAATTTAGACAAACTTTGTAATAAAGTAATCTACGGTTTCTTGGGTTTTGTAGTTGAGAATACAAAAATATATGCCTGTATCTTTTTCAGAATCTATTTCTCCTCACAGGCTTTAGATATCATGTAGTTATTTAGCTATGTGAAACCAATTAGCTAACACAAATATTGTGAGTCTAAATTCTAAACATAACGTTTATATGAAACACAGAAGGCGATATCAGAAATATAGCAGTAGCAGCAGAACCTTGAATTTTATGCTGGTACACACTGTGGGTTTTCCTTATTAAAGTTTAAATGTATTATCATTTTTATAGTAAACAAGACTGTTTTAATATTTTACTTGGGAAAAAAGGTATTAGAAATTTTCCCACCGAAAGGACATTTAGAAACAAATATGCAATTAAGAGCTTCATGACAGTAAAGAGAACAAGAGTCATCAGTGTAGGTGGACCTAGCCCTGAAGAGAAGTATTTTCTTACATTAAGGATTTTCTGAACTTTAACAGTTTCTCATACTGCTACTATCTGCCAAAGTCTGTCTTTAGCAGAGGCGTCAGAATTTCATTGTCTTTTTCCTCTGAATTCTATTCAAATATGACAGACATACAAATTTAAAATATTGTGACTTTCTAAAGTGAAAAAGGCATAATAACATCATTAAAACAGTTTGTAGATAACCTCTTTCCCATGAATTTTGACTTGAAAGTGCAAAACACATGAAGTTCTGTGGCAAATTTCATAGCCGAGCATGCCACAATTTTCTAAATACTTTCAGAGATGAGAAAGTTTGGCAAAACTGAATGTTGCAGAATATTTAATTGATAGAAATTGATTTGTTGGAAATATTGCATTGGAAGTTACATTTGAAAGTTAAATTTGTCCTCTCTTCAAAGACAGAAAAAAGTAAATATTTTGCATTAACTGAAAATCACATCTATGTAAACAGAATAATTCTCCGCTCTTGTCATCAAAGTGGTAAGTTTCTGAACAGTACACCAGTTACCATTGTCCAACTGCAAAACTGGGCAGCAGAGACAAAATATCTCGAACAAGGTCACAAATTAGTATCTGAACTGGGAGTAGAATTCAGACAGACTGGTGACGACTTCATAACAATTTGATAATTAGTAGCATAGAAACTAAGAGCAGCATCTATATCAGTTATTATGGTCAATACTGATTCCAGAACTGCTATTGAAACACTATCGCAAAGAAGATGCCACACTCACTGGCTAAATACTCTCTGAAATTGTCCAAACACTTCTGCTTCTTAGTCTAAATCTTGTGACAGTTGAGCTCAATACAGCACATGAAAAATCAACCCACCCTCATGGGAATCTAAACTAGACTTTAAAAAATGTTATTGAGTATAGCTATGTCTTAAATTGTGATGGAATAAATTAAGAAAGTCTATAAGTGTCTTTTTTTTGTTTACAGACTGATTTGTATGCAGCAAATGATGATGATTATTTATTTTTTGACTAGAAACTCTTGGTCTCCAAAACAGCCAAATCCTAATCAGAGGGCTAGGGGAGAAACTGCATACTCATGTGTTCAAGTGATGTTTCTCTGAATACAACTGATTTCACTTGCAGTTTGCAACCTTACCTTCAGTAAATGGCATAAGACCCCCACCTCTCCAAAAGTCTGAGTCTCAGAATATAGACATAATCTGCCCACGCAGTGAACATGAAGCCAAGGACTGGAGTGCGGAATTACAGAGAAATGTACTTGTGTTGCTAATTGGACACACTGCTGCAGAGTGTGTTTGAGGACTCTTAATCTCAGTGGGTCACTTTTTGGTGTAAGAAACATTTAGGTAGGAATAGTCAACTGCACAAACAAAGACCAGGGAATAACTGGTTGCAAAGGAGTCTTGGGAAAAAGTATCACAGAGATGCTGCGGGCCATCAGCTGTACATAAGTCAAGAGTACCATGCTCTTTCAATGAAAAGCTAATATTGCATTAAGTTCTGGCAATAGGAATCGCTCACCAGAGGTGTGATGCAGCCCTACAGTCTAAGCTCTGTCTGGACTAATGACTTCTATTCAAATATCCACACAGAGATGTAAAACCCACCTGGATGTATTCCTGTGCAAATTCTTGGTCTAGGTGATCCTGCTCTGGCAGTGGGGTTGAACTAGATGATCTTTCAAGGTCCCTACCAATCCCTAATGATTCTA
Source organism: Rhinopomastus cyanomelas (assembly GCA_013400115.1). Classification (NCBI taxonomy): domain Eukaryota; kingdom Metazoa; phylum Chordata; class Aves; order Bucerotiformes; family Rhinopomastidae; genus Rhinopomastus; species Rhinopomastus cyanomelas. The sequence continues at coordinate 26,409 of VXBP01003468.1, read as the reverse complement.
TGGCTCTATGATTCTGTGTCTAGAGCCATTTCAGATATCCACGGTGGGAAGAATGAGAAGCGATAGCCATTTACTGCTGCAAGCAGCTTTCAAGCATGCTATCAGGAGAACATTTTACCACAAAGTATGGCCTAGGCATGTAATGTGCTGTCAGGGGAAAGTCTGAAATCTCTACAAGACCACAGAAAGGACGGAAGCATAGACCTTTATGAAAATTTACAGCAGGTAGCGAAAGTTTATGAGCTTCTAGTCCCATGGCAGAGAAGCACAAGTCGAAAGCTAGTGGTAGGGGTTGTATTCCTTCCATTCTTCCCCATTAAATCTGCATCTGAGTGGGTTTCATCTGACATGCTCACTGTAAAACGAATAAATCTTCTTGCATTTGCCAAGATATTAGGTCAGCTCTTACCACCAAAAATAGATTTTAAATCAACGTAGTTTGTCTAGTAATAAGAACAGCAGGTTTCTGACAGTGTTATAAAGAGCTAATTTGCTTAGAAAAGGTTTTGTTGGTTGATGAGGTAGGTAGTATTTACCAGGTCACTTGAATAAAAGCAATGCTTTCAGATGTTGGCAGGACCTATTGTACATGTGAGACTGAATTACAAATTTCCTTCTGAAGACTTAGAAATAATTTCTTTAGTGTAATTGCCATACTGCACTGACAATCTGAATTCCATTATCACAGTAATAACGGAAATTAAAAAGTGGAATAGCGTCATTTGAAGATTAATACACAGAATGCAGAAAGACTTGCATGTTGAATCATTTGAGCTGCTCTTCCCTTAATCTGTAGTTCTGTATTTCCAGTCTGTCATCAGAATTTATTGCAATAAGAGCAGTATTTCTTTATTTAAACATTTCCTAATAGATTTTATACCTGTGGACCAAACTAATCTCTGTAATAACATTTCAAGCAACTGATGGACTCTGTTACAACAGATCTGGCTTGGACAGCAAACCTGAAGTATTTTAAAGAAAGATTATTAACACAGAATGTAAAGACATCCTGAACTGAACCAGCAGTTGGAAGTGGGAAAGCTTGAGAAATGGGCTTTAAAACCACACAAGTTCTCTAAATAAAAATACAATGGAATCTGAAATTATCAGAAAACTTTATATTTGTTTCTACTTGGGGAGAGTGCTCAGGCCATTAGGAACGTGTAGCTGAGTTAGCGGATCTCAGTTAGGACCCTCAACTGAAGCCCCTTTGAAGCAGTTTGGATCTCCTAAATATTTAAACATTTTAATATTTAAAGGTGTTTAATGGGAGTGGAGAACATTTCTTTTAAAATTCCACTTTAGTGCTTAGAGTAGACCAAGCTACTTCAGGCATTTGAATGTGATGTTTTTGACAGTGTCTGGCTCCTGCGCACATGGACAGTCTCATCAGCCCTGCAGCTCCAGGCCAGACCATGTGCTTCTGAGTCTTCCCTGGGACTTGCCTAAAGACGTGCCAGCTTGGTTTTTCATGTTTGACCAGCAAAGAAAAAAAGGTATTACCTTTCTTCTGATTCAGTTTCTTAACATACTTCTTGCAGAATCAAATGAAACAAATGCCAACAGAAAGTATAGTATTGATAATCTCATCAGAAAGAGGTGGGCAAGGCCAAAATCACACATCTTGGTAGCAGCTAGCTATAAAATGGCTTTAGTTGTCCTGTAAGACTACATACAGAGGGAGAGGAGATGATGTAATGATTTCCAATAGCGTGCAAAAATGGAATGGGAGGGGAGCTCAGAAGCAATCACAAGTGTCATAGAATCATAGAATCCCTAGACAAGGATGATTACGAAAATTCTGATCAGTTTTCTCATGGTGAAAGGCAATTGTCCCAGGAAAAGGTTTTTACTAATATGGGTGGGAAACAAGAGGGTGGTTGTGGCCAGGAGGAGGTTGCTCTCTTCTCTCAGGCAGCCAGCACCAGAACAAGAGGACACAGCCACAAGTTGTGCCGGGGAAATTGAGGCTTGAGGTGAGGAGAAAGTTCTTCACCGAGAGAGTCATTGGCCACTGGAATGGCCTGCCCAGGGAGGGGGTGGAGTCGCCAACTCTGAAGCTGTTCAAGGCAGGATTGGACGTGGCACTTGGTGCCATGGTCTAGCCTTGAGCTCTGTGGTGACAGGTTGGACTTGATGATCTATGAGGTCTCTTCCGACCTTGGTAATACTGTGATACTGTGATACTGTGAAAGAGGGGAAGTAAATTTACCAAGGTTGCTGTCTGCGTCTCTGGCCAGCCATGTGTGTCAGAAGCGATGGGTACAAGCTGGTTACAACCTCGCTCAAGATCAGAAATGACAAGGGGAAATAAAAAATTAATTTAGAAATACATTTCACAGTTCACACACAGTTAGGTGCAATTTATTTTTTAAATTCTCTTCTCTATTTGGGATTCATTTTACTTGATGTAATATATGTTTTTAAGTACTTATGGGAGTTGACTTATGAATAATACAATTAGAGTGCTTGTGCTTTCATGAGAGGTCTACACTTACGGGAATTTATTCAATTTAACCAAGAGGTACTTTGCACATTTCATACACTGCAAGGTGACTATGATGTAGGCATAACTCTGTTGAATTAATTGTTTGCCTGTCCTTACACCAAGACTGAATTAAACTCACATCATTTAAATTCCTGTTGGAGTCTGAGTATAGCAGAGCAATAGCATAAGTATTGTAGCCTAGGATTCCTGTGGCTCAAGTAAATACAACACACAGACTGGCATGATAAGCTGTTTCTTTCAGACCATAGTTAGCGTATACATGGGCAGGGTGCTAGGAAGCCTCACCCTCCTAGGTCCTTGAAGACCATCAGAATTTTCTTGTACATTTAGTACGAAACAAGCAAATTCAGGAAAGGAATGACAAAAGTTGTTCTGAGTGACTCAAAAGTTAATTTATTGATACAATGTTTGGTTTTAAAACTTGCACTAGATGCTTTACTATTTCGTGTAGATCACCATGTTTACCATAACTATATAATCACAGAATGATAGAATAGTTTGGGTTGGAAGAGGCCTTCAAAGATCACCCAGTCCTATGGTGCCTTGCAACAAAAAGGGACATTTTCAACTGGATCAGGTTGCTCAGAGCCCTGTCCAACCTAAACTTGAGTGTTTACAGAGACATCTACTGCTTCTCTGGACAACCTGTTCCAGTGTTTCACCATTCCTCTGATCATTTAAAATAAGTTCTTTCTTATGTATAGTCCAAATCTAGCTTGTTTTAGCTTCAAGTTATTATGCCATGCCATCTTGCCCACTTGAAAATCTGTCCTATCTTTCTTATAGACCCCTTTAAGTACTGAAAGGCTGCAGTAAGGTCTTCCTGAAGCCTTCTTCATGCTGAACAGCCCCAACTCTCTCAGCCCGCCTTCGTACCAGTGGTGCTCCATGCCTCTGATTATTTTTTGTGGCCTTCCTCTGGATTTATTCCAGCATGTCTGTGCCTTTCTTGTACTGAGGACTCCAGAGCTAGCCACAGTACTGCAGTCAGGGTCTCACCATAGCAGAGCAGAGGAATCAAAGGACAGCAGAAAATCAAAGAAAGAACACGCAAGTGTATTTTGCCGATGCTATCACAAACCCATTGCCATCCATTGAAAGACAGAAATTATTAAAGTAGTCTTCCTTCATGTTATATAGCCCTTACACCACGAGTACAAACATTAGCTCTCTTCTAGCATTCACTATTCACATTGTAGTTTTCTTATAGCAATAGTAGTACCCGCAAATTAGTGATTTGCGATCTTTGATTATATAGCCTACAAACAGCTGTTAGCTCCAAACCAAAATGCTTGGAGCTGACCACATTATTTGTGGGTTATGTACAAAATTGTCAAACCTGCAGCTGATTAGCAGTGAGCTCACTGTCTGATTTATATTGTCAGTAATTATTTTTTTTTTAGCTCTGATCATGATACTCACATACTGTGATTGTAGAAAACACAGAAGCAAAAGGGATTTATTTCACCAAGTTGTCTTTTTTTTACAATGCTCTCTGAGTGAAAATAAAGCAGAACTGAGATATCTTTTCTGAGTCAGATTACAAGTAGCAAGAAACCAAGTCTCTTGGTCATCCCTCAATTTTTATGGACATTAATCTTGGCAGGGGATGAAGCCATGTTTATGAAAGGATTGTAATCTCACAGCTTACTTGCTGTTTCAGCATCTTCCCAGCCCATTACCAGCTATGGTCTCCTAACAGTTAAAACTTTACACGCATAGTACACACATTCTGACACGGCAAAACATAAGGCAAGGATTGCCAGCATCGCAAGCTGAAGTGAAAGACGTATTTCTGCTGTATCAGATTTCTGAAAGAGTTCATTTTACTGTGGAGTTAAAGGACTCTTGAGTCATTATGACAAATTATCACCAACATAAACTGTCAGTGCAGAAGCCTACATCTCTCCTTGTAAACAGAAAGCCACAGCAAACAACCAATTTGCTAAAACATAAGCCTGTGCATTACCAACCGCAACGCTCTCAAATAGAAGCAGCTTCAAGAGAAGGCTAAGACAACTTTCCTTTTGAATGTGGTGCTTTGGTTTTGAGGGTCTGGACCCGAAGGTCAGAATGATTTGAAAGAAATGCTAAAGATCTATTCACAAAGTCAGACCAAAAGCATAAATCTTTGTTTAAAGTGTTTGGTTTGAGGGATCCTTTCCCCCACATTTTACCACCAGCATCCAAGTATATTAGTTACTCTTCCTGAAAATGAACAAACTCTTCAGGAGAAGCAGTTTGAGTCTCCAGGAGCAGATTCACAGTCTGAACATCATATAATGAAAAAGTTAAAAATAGATGGTCTCAGTTCTTTGACCCGCCTCTGCACTTTGGGCACACATGAGCAGATGTGTTCATTTGTCAAGAGGTGGTTGACAATGCTGTTGCACTGCAACAGACAGAGAACTTGCCCTAGAAAACATGTCAAGTCAAAGTTCATCAGTTAGCCTCAGTGAATAGTCAGAAACATCACCCCATATGCTAGCAGACTTTATATGTCTCTGTCCCAAGAGTGACTAGAGCAGAATGAGCTGGTCCCCAAATCAGCTCAGCAAAGCCTCCTGCTCCTGGCATCGCTCCCAGCTCTGCACTCAGGCCTTCCCTAGCAGCAAGCTGCAGACCCACCTTTGGAAACAAATGAAAAGCACAAGCTCTCCCACCAGACCCCTCCCCACAACTTTCACTGAAATCTACAGTGTAGAGGAATGTAATGCAGAGGGAAAATCTACATAGCAATGCAGAAAACCACAGTGCAAGGGATGATTAAAAGTCATTACCAGTCAGATTTGCTGCCTTAGCAAAGCAATTGAACCTAAACATCCTGTTAGTTTTAATAGAGAAACCAAAGGGGATATTGCAACAGGAAAAGCACAGAGTGCTAAACCAAAATCAACACAAAATTACATGAATACATTTACCAAAATGTCAGTAAAACCCCTTGATGACACAAAACATCACATACCTGTTTGAGTTCTGCAAGCACCTGAAAGGAGGTTGCAAAGAGGTGGGTGTTGGTCCAAATAGATAATATATGGAAGAACCAATAATCTTGATGAGTAACAGGGTGGTTCAGAGGTAAATGAGGAAGGGCTGAGGGAGGTGGAACTCAGCTGGAGGTGAGGAAAAGGAGGCTGAGGGGAGACCTTATTGCTGACTGTGACTACCTAAAGGAATGTTGTAGAGAGGTGGCATTGCTCTGTTCTCCCAAGTAATAAGAAGAAATGGCCTCAAGTTGCTCCAGAGGAAGTGTAATTTAGACATTAGGGAAAACTTCTTTTTTGAAAAGGTCCTCAGGAGTCTGTCAGGTAGCCACTGAGGACAGAGCAGGTCAACATTTTGATTTTATGTCAGAATCTATGGGACTCAGACACCCAAATTAAAGGAAATAGAAAGGAAGCATATGGCAACCCTTTGCTGTATTTGAAATGCCACCCCATAAATAATGTAATTATCAGCTTAAAAGTAACTATTTCAACTTGGATGCCAGAACACAGATTTTCAGACAATTCTGTAATGAAACTGGTAAATGTTCTATGTATATTCTGTACTAATAAATTTCACTCTCCTTTTCTTCATGAAGATTTTAAGGTCTACAGAAAATGGGAGTTTTAAAATTAAAGCAAAAAAAGGGAGACAGAGCAAAAGATTGAAAAAATTCCCTGTTGCTTTATGGAAAACACATGAGCATCTTAATATAATGAGATATTATAATATCTGAAACTGGTGCTGTTTATTTTGTGTCCAACCTGAACCAGTGCTGTTTATCCCACACCTGAAGGGAGAATTCACAACAGGCATAGAGATGCAAATCTTTGTTGAAATACATCTTATATGTTCCCTGATGCATCATTAAGACGATGGGCCAAATCTAGCCACAGTGACAGATTACATCTTCTCTCTAAAGTCAAAAACCCCACAAACAGCCTTTACAATAATCCCAGCTTCAAATTCTTGGTTCTAAATGATGCATTTTTGATAATACAAACAATTTCAGCTTCACAATAAATTTACAATCTCTACACTTGGACAGGAAAAGGGGCTAACATTGTTTTCTTACTGATCTTCGTGGTTTGTAGAACAGTATGTGTATGGTGTAAGCTGCTGTGTAAGATGATTTTTCAGAGGCATCTTATCTCCCTGTGTCCCAAGCATATGTGCTTCCTTTCTTCCTGGTCAAAAAGTAGGCTCACATCTTGCTTCTACATTACTGTTAACAACCTTGCCTCTCTCTTTTCTCTTCACCATTCTTAGAACAATGAATCAAATACTGTCTGGAAAAAGGCACCAGGAAGGGGAAAATGAGGGTCTAGATTGCATTCAACATAATGGTGGGTATTGATGAATGTCCCTGCAAAAGTCCAGGTCTATCCTGCATTTGTTTGAGTTCATATAGTCCTAGAGCTTTAGTCTTTTCTTTTTGAAAACTTGGATAGCTTAACTTCCATTAAAAAGAGAAGAAAAGAACACAACCAAAATAGCTGGTATTTTATTCCCTTCCAGAAACAAAGCACAGCAGGTTGTTCAATACTGGAGGGTTTTGCCTGTATCAAAAAACATCTATTATGAGAAAATAAATAAAGACTGAGGAAATAAACAGAAGAAAAAAAAGATTGATGAAATAAACAAAACCTCTGTTCTCCCTTCTACACACCTTTTCTCCATGGTACTTCAACTCATACATAAGCTAGAATTTTCCTAGGACCAATTAGGGCTTTTATTGGCAGAACTACAGAGCAGTATCCTTGCTAGAAATTAACTGTTTAAAATTTCTAATCTGCATGTTATCTGATTCTGTGCAACCTTCTTCTAAGCAGAATTTATGCACTCAACTCTCCCTTTGAATGTTCCTTGAGACAAGAGACTATATATAATACTAATTCACTTCAATTTCTCATTTATTAAAAATAAAAGTTGGTTTCTTCGTAATGATTTGAATTGAAGGCTTCAGAAAAGCACAGGAATCATTGTAGATGGTTAAGAATAGTAAGAAGAACATGCTGACATATGATGTGTTAGAAGAAAATGTTACATTTTCGTGTTTGAATAAGCCATGAAACGATTGGACTGGGGAAATCACAACTGTATGATGCTTCAAATGTGAATCAATAAATGAATCAATCAACCAGAAAATAAATACTTGCTTTCCCTGAATTACAGAAGCTTCTTGCCATGCTTTCCACATTTGAGAACCGGTATCTGCCTGCTTGGGTCCTTTTAAAATCATCTCTCTAGCAAAGATACTTTTAGAGGTCTTTGTAAAAACTGTGGGCTTTAAAGATATAGTTTTTATTTGAAGCAAAGACAGAACTTAAAAAATAAAAAACTTTTCAGAAACGTGGCTATGCCTGTTGCAGCTGGAAGCCAGGGGGTGCTGAGTGTATTACTTTCAGAGCGCTGGAAATCAGAGCCTGTGCCATTTTGGAGCCCCGGTTTTACGGGAATGGTGCTTCAAACCTTGTCTGGGAACAATTGACATTGGGTGACCTTCACAGCTCATCTTTCCTCCCCTCTTATCCACAACTGAAGCATGTGGCAGAAAGAGAAATTATGGCAAAATCTGTTTGAACTAGGAGGTTGGGAATTCATGACTAGTCAGCTTTGACCGTCACATACAGATTTTATAATGTTAAGGGAACCTAAAGCTATTAAACCTTCACATGTTGTACATGCAGCCATCTCTTTTGTATCACCTTTTAAGAAACACAGGTGCAATCCGTAATTTGTACTGACTACTGAAACCAACTCACACCACACAGTGCCTCCATCCCACAGTTTTCTGCACTGAGTACAATATAAAAACCAACTGATTTTTAATCAGATCCATGGTGCTTTTGAAAAAAAGCAAGAAACACCACTCTGCTTTTGAGAATCCAATTTCACATACAGTGATGAGTTTCCATTGGGTGCTAAAAGTTGTCAAAACCCTGAATTTCTCAAATTCTGTTATTGTACAAAGCTTTTACTCAAAAAACAACAATTTAGTGATTAAAAATCAGGTCTCTTCTAATTTAGGAAGAGCCATCACAAAGACAGATTATGGAAAACAACTTGCCTGCTGCAGCTCCAATCTTGCAAACAGTTTAGATCTTCTGAAATTGAGTTGCACTCAGATGTCATGTAAGGTTGAATCTCTAGGTGTCCATCTTCCGCTGGCATTGGAAGTCAAACCATTTACCAATGCCAAAGAACCACTGGCCAGGGTGAGCCAGCACAATGGGATCATTGTCTCAGTTTCTTTCAGAATAAGACTCAAAGTGAGAAATTCTGAACATCTGGTGAAATGATTATCATAGAACCATTAGGGATTGGGAGGGACCTCGGAAGGCCATCCGGTCCAAACTCCCTGCCACAGCAAGATAACCTAGACCAAGTCGCACAGGAACACATCCAGGCTGGTCTTTACCCCAGAAAAGTGGGGTGAATGTAAACATACCAAAAACCTGAAGACTGTGACCAAAACCTTGGAACAAAAAGTTTAAAATTCTTTAAAATATGTTTACAATTTTTCCTCTGTTTGGTTTAGTAACAAACACTGATGCTAGAGGACATGTTTCCAAACGCATGATCAAATTATTTTGCTACTTCTCAGGTATCCAGCACTGATCAACCCCAAAGCCATCCTGTGGGACAAGGCATGATCTTTATACAGGTGAGAATGAAAGGTGTTAAAGAAAAGTTCATGAAGAAAATTAAACTAACTGATTGAGATCACATTTATGTTTGTGATAACTTGAGCCACTGCAATGTGTAGCAGGATCTGCAAGCACACACCTGCAGAACATACAGGTTTGTCAGTGATTTGACTCCATCGTATTGGCTAGAACAGTCCTAAATTAGGACTAAAGTAACGAAAACTGCAACTCACCACTTCATGCTGCCTCATTCCCTCCTTTCACAGCACACAGTACCTGACAGTACTGCTGCAAAACTGCAGAGCAGTTGTCCCTATCTTACAGATGGGCTACAAAGGATGACTTTTTTGCACACTCACATCATGACTTTTGATCTCCTGCCATACTAACTGTCCTTTCATGGCTTTTGTTATCATCAGGGGAAAAAGAATTTAAATGCCTTTGTTTGGGTCACAGCCAAATGCTTTTCATACAATCTAAAAAAACATCTTGCAGCTTCCTTCACAGATCTGCCCCTTCTTCCTCAGCTCTTACATCTGCTGCTATAAAACCCAGCCTAATCTGCATTCCTGAAAATTAAAAAATAAGATAACTGAATCACTTCATCTTTGGTTCCTACTGGGATTATTAATCTTTCTATCATAAATAGAAGGAGAGGCTGAGGGAGCTGGGATTGTTTAGCCTGGAGAAGAGGAGGCTCAGGGGAGACCTTATTGCTGTCTACAACTACCTGAGGGGTGGCTGTGGCCAGGAGGAGGTTGCTCTCTTCTCTCAGGCAGCCAGCACCAGAACAAGAGGACACAGCCTCAAGCTGCGCCAGGGGAAATTTAGGCTTGAGGTGGGGAGAAAGTTCTTCACCGAGAGAGTCATTGGCCACTGGAATGGCCTGCCCAGGGGGATGGTGGAGTCGACATCCCTGGAGCTGTTCAAGGCAGGATTGGACGTGGCACTTGGTGCCATGGTCTAGCCTTGAGCTCTGTGGTGACAGATTGGACTTGATGATCTATGGGGTCTCTTCCAACCTTGGTAATACTGTGATACTGTGATACTGTGAAATAAAGGCTCAGTTGGCTCTAAGCAACTATTATTTTAGTGTCTGACAGCATCAGACTTCCTTCTCAGTCTAGAGACTCATTTAATATTCCTGTATGCTGGCTCACTATTGAAGCCTTCCCCAGCTCTCATTCAGACAAAATTCCCAGAGAGATTTTAAAGGCCCTTGTCCAACGAATCCTTAGCATCACTCTCATGTGTGGTGCTTGGGATTACAGATCCTGAATCCAATCTGTCTATGCTGGTCCCTTGCACATGGCATTCTGCTACAGCTCCAATCAAGTGAAAATTTGCCCTTATTGCTGTAAGGAGGAAAGGATGCTGCCAAAGTGTTCTCAACACTCTGCCATTTTTGCAGTGCTCTGCTTTTCTTCAGTCCAAAATAACCCAGATTTGTCTCCTGGCATAGTCTAAACCAGAGGCTTTCCAAGTGTTACTGCAACAAGAATTCAATGTAATGTGAGGGATTAGACTCTCCTGTACTAATCAAATATCCTTTATCTCATGAGATGAAAATAACATCAGTGTCCAGCAAAATACTCACAGGAGTTGCCTAGCTCTTAGCACTGAAAGGAGACGACAGAATCAGCCTTGTAGAGCCATGATCTGTGACCCCTAGCTCCCCTCGCTGCTTATCTTGGTGAAGTTCTCTGGCACACAGCATGGCTGCGGACAAAACCTGGTGGGCTCAAGAGATTCCTTGATGTAGTTGTTCTTTTGTGCAGGTGCCACCGGAGCCATTTCAATCAGTCATGAAAGGTTAACAACGGGATAGACTGCTGCCTGTCAAGCAGTACCTGAGGAAAAAGCTGTTCAAGACACCATCACATTAAGAAAACGTGTTCTCTTGAAGCAGTGATCTCTGCATTTTATGGCTCTGGGTAACCCCAAGGTCCACCCCAAGGACAGGAACAGGTTTACTTCATCTGTCTAAGAGATACAAGCCATCCTTTCCCACCAGCAAGACATTTGCTCTTGCTACTCTGTGCCAAGATGATTTTGCTGACTTCAATTCTGTGCAGAAGACCAACGTGTGTAACAACAAAAGTACATACGCAGCTTTCAGAAGGGTCAACCAACACAAGCAAAACTAAGTCAGAGTCCCTCACATCTCGCCTTGGAGCACTAGCTTGAAAGTCCTTAACTGTCCTACAGATATAAATGTTTGAATGTCATTCTGCACTAGGCACTGGAGCTAATTTTCCTATTCAGTGATTCTGTCATGTTGTAAAATGTGTACAATATGCAACATCATCTATTATAAAAACTGAGAGTGCAAGAAGATTAACATTCTGACAGAGCTGTATTAGCTTTGCTCGGCAAAAGAAAAATCTTCATAAGTTTGTGATTCATTCCTGGGATAATCATAGTCCTTTAAATACCATAAAGAAAACAATGTGCCCGTTTGTTCTGGAAAGCATCACAGATTTTAGTTCAAGACAACTACAATGTGTCCATTTTGGGAAGCTATGAGCTTTTTTAAGTCAAAAGATTTTGTGATGATACCATATAGATTTTGAAAGGCTAAAGACACTACTAGTCTGTGACAGATTTGTGTGTGAACATTTGGACTGTAACTCTGGTAGATATCATACTTGGTTTTAAAAATAAAGCCCAACTCATAGCTGTTTGAGTCAGTTTGTACTCACCCTCCTATGTGAGAGAGGTTTGCAATTTTGGAGGTATTTAAGCTCACAGCGGCACACTGCCAGTGAATACTTCAAGGAATTCTAAAGATTTGGAAACTTATTTTGAGGGAAGAAGGAAGGAAATGTAGAAGGTTCATCTTAATGTCTAATTAAAGTGTCTTTTCTAACAGTAAGTCTTAGTCACGTTAGAGCCTTTCAGCTTACACCATTCTCCATCAGCTACCCGAAGCTTAACAAAATCCCAGTACCTTTCTCACTTTACTTTTCATTGTCCCTCATACTTGTATCTAATGCAGAGAGTTGTAGAAGCAAATGCTCCAGTCTCATTTCCTCAACTAAGTCTTACACAACTGAGGAAAGTGTCATTTGATTTGTGTTGCAGTTTTCTGACATCAACAGCCAGTATAATGATATCTCTACCAGCTTCACAGATGGACGGAAAGATAAAGCGCTTTTTAAGGATGAGCTGACAGCATTTACATTTGCCATACATTTACAGTACAGTTGGAAGAGAGCTGTGTAGCAGGAAAAAAATGCACAGGTAATTCAGAGACCAGGATTACTCCTATCACTCACCAGAGCACATTTTTCAGGAAACAAGGAAGTGCTGCAGAAAAGTTGTCAAACAGAGTAGTAACGACCCCAGGCAAGATGCAAGAGCATCACAGTTGTATGTGACAAAAGATTGCTGCTTAAGATATGGTTTATGTGCTTAATGCCTTTAAAAATGTCAAACTTTATCTGGGAAGCGTTGGAAACAGAATTATGAACGCTTCCCTAGTGGCACCAAAATGTAGTTTTCTTGCCATGTCAGCCAGTTTTGATAAAAATGAAAAAGTCACACATCTGGCTGATGGGAATCTTTGTTCCTGTTAGCACAGAAAAAGCAAAATGAGAGTCCACAAAACCACCCAAAAAACCAAGAATCCATACTTGTTTCTTTCTGATGTAAATAATGCATAATGATTTCTGAGAAGAAATACGTAAAGAGAAAATTTGATTTTGGATATGGAAAGGCTTTTAAATCGTTTTACTTTGGTGACTACACAGAAAAGGAGGAAATAGGGAACGTGTCAGATTTTCTGACAACAGGAATGGAATACCACAGCAAAGAGACAGGGGTGTTTGCTGATAACCTCTGGTAAAGCAAAATGCAGAGCACGGACTAGAGTTAAATACAGAGACCAGAATGAAAAGGAGGAGGAAGAAATAAAAAGTGGTCATTTATTCTCTCAAAAAAAAGAAAAAAATCTAGCATTTTGTCAAAAATACATTCAGCAAATTGAAACCATTTAAAACTCGTTAGCATAGGTTACATTGATTAGCAAAGCACAGAACAGAGAAACAAAACTCAGACACAAACAAGTGAATTTAATCAATTGAAGTTGCCCAACAGCTAGCAAAAGAGAGTGCAGATAATTTGGACCATAGCACAGTTTTATTGAAGTTATGTGGATTGTTTCTGGGGGCAGTGCAGGGAAAGACAAGCACTGACATAGAGCCAGTAATTTTTCTGCTGCACTAATTGTAATGTTTCAGTTGCTCAGTGGGATTTTACAAACTCAAATGATAATACTGTAGAAAATATTAGCCAAAAAATCAGAATATGCTTTAATTATAGGACTATCAAAATGATAAGAAAAAGCTTGGGAAAAAAGCTGCAGGTTAAAAAAAAAAAATCTGTTTAACATGACCCAGAAGTGTCAATGAGAAATCTGAGATACTGAGAAAGAAATAATTCATGTTCCAGAGAATAAATATGCTTACAGTCTGTAGTGATTATTAGCTGCTGAAATTGTTTTACTGTTCTCAGGAAAAAATAAAAATCTTATCTGTAGGAGTATACATTTTAAAAAAAAATATTGCAAACCAAGTGGTTCAAGTGCCCTTTGAAAATCTTAAAGATTGAAGTCACAGACATGGAGAACTGCTGCACAGGAGTAATAAGCTGATGTCTTTATCTCAGATCAAATAATGAAAAACTATTCAAGGAGTTATGCTGCTGGAACAGGAGGTTGTGACAATATAATCCATTTGGCTTTGCAGGACCCCAGCTTTGTTTTGATTTAAGCTCAAGGACTGGAATAAGCCTGTCTCAAAAAAGAGAAGCACTAGCATAAAAGCTTGATTGCAGAAAGTCTCTTATCTCCTCCCCTGTGCCTGCAAGGTGCAGCGAGGTATGCCTCAACTTTGCTCAGACACAGTGGAAAAGGAGCCCCCTCCTCCTGAGGAGGTGAGCTCTTTTGTCCTGTGACTTATTCTTGCCAGGAGGCAATTGTGTACTTAAAGGAAGAGACTAATACCTCTTCTGTGGATGTTCCTGTAGAGGAAAGTCTTCCCCAAGAGGCAGCCTGTGACATGAGGCACAGAGTTAACCTCTTTGCTACGTGTTTTGGTCAGTATTTTTCTTTGCATCGGAGCAGGAAACACAGCGGTGCTTACACTGTAATGGAGGTCGTAAGGTGGCCAAATAAACAGCTCAGGAGCAATATCACCATTATACTAACTCACAGTGCAGCTATATTATAAGGGAGATTAACTTAACCATGCTGGTGGTTGAAAGGTTCCGATGCAAGAAATAAACGTATTTGTTCATGCTTATGTGAACACCAAGCCCAAAAAGTCCATCAGAAAGTATCAGAAATCACTTGTACTGGTAGAATTATGCTCCCTGGTACAAACATACATTATTGTGTCATTAAATTTTGTGGCACAACACAGTTGTTTTGTAGGATCTCTACCACAATACATGCCTCCTTTCTGAGTACGCAGGTGGACGCCATGCGGTTGGATTTACAGGTGTATTTGGGTGCTTGCAGGTGTGTCTGAAACCAATGAAGGTTAAACATACAAGGCTTATAATTCATGGTATTTTTTAAGTTTCAAAATTTAGATGGGACATGGTAGAATAAGCAGGCACATTTTACTTTAGCTTTGATTCCTTTTATGACTTGGAAAAATGTTCAATATTCTTTCTTCAAGATTCTTTTCCCTACATCCCTTCTTTTGCAGGCAGTTATACCATACCCCACTAGCTATGTGTGTAAACAACATTTGTTTAGATATCCTTGTCTATGTCCATGTCCTTAATTCTTGTCTCTATGCAATCACACTCTATCTGCTTCTTTATTTTCAGTTAATTTCTTTCCCTTTTCAATTACCTCTCACTTCACTTAAATTTTTCATCATTCCACGTTCATCAGACTTGTCCACATCTATCCAGTTTGCAGTGTACAGCTGTTGTTCTCTCTCTTTCATGTCAGGTATTCTTTCTCTTCCCCTTTCACCAGATGCAGGCACAGATGTCACAGAAGATGTGAAAAATACAGACAGTTTCCCTGCTTCGTGCTTTAATTCCATCCATTCCATGGCTGTCCTGGTCCACAACAGCTATTGTAGTCTGAGCCCTGATTGTTTTCAGTCGTGGTGGAACATGCGGACATATCAGCCAGCAAAACTGAAGTCTCTCTTGAGCTTGTGAAAACTTCAATTACTTTAAGACTTGTACCTTCACTGAATTTCAGCACTACTTCAGGCACTGGAAAACACACATTCTGATACAAAAGGCACTACTACCAAATTTAAAATCACAGTTCAAGGGCTTAGCGGTGCTGTTGATATTCTGTAAGTTCACTAGATTTCTTTTTTTTTTTTAAATTTATTTTTAGAAATGCTTTGTTTCTCAAGATTTACTCTGATAAGTATAATTTAACACGCAGCCAAACTTTGATCTTACCTTCTCATTACAAACTGCTGAAATGTTGAAAGCTTGATTAACTTTCAGAAGACTCAGTGAACCAGTTCCATCTATGAAGATTTCCAGCCAAAGAATCCTAGATTTTAAGCAGATACTCTTTAGGCTACAGTACATCAAAATAAAAGCTGTATTCAGCCACTACTTTTTTAAACTTCAAATCACATATAAATAATCAGAATATTTCTTCAAAATAAATGCTTGTATAAAATATCTTCTGGTTTTCATAATGCCTTGGCCACAGCACTGCAACTATGGTCAAGTTAATTCAGCTCAAAGATTCCAGACTATTAGGACTGAGAAAAGTACATAGTGCAATTTATTCTCTAATGATGTTGTGTAAAGGCAAACCTATCACTTGCTAGTGTTGAAATACACGGCCTTAAACGAACAAGGAAACAGAAGTTAATTAAACACTAGAGTGTCAAGGCTTTAATAACAACCCTCTACTGGGGAGCAGTGAATAACTGTAACCTAAATAGCTGATTAGAACAATGTTCATATAACCGTGATATTGTTTTAATTTATTAGTTGGAGAAGTGCTGTGCTGGAAACTGAACAATCCAGAGCAATGGCTCTTTTTGTTTGTTAGCCAGCAAATAATACCTTGCACATATAGATTTTATAATTGATTGTGTATCAATTTAGATTTTCAGAAACCTCCACAGATCCAGTCAGGTTACTGCACCAGCTGCCTCCTTCCAATTCTGAGCCAATGGGAAGCAGCAGCGGTCTAGCCAGTATGGCATGGAGCACTCCAGCTGCAAACAAACGCTGCAAACAAACTCTATCCAGTTTCCAAGGAAGTCTGGAGCTCTTCTCCTCACCTAGTTTAAATGGCTGTGTATCCAAGAATTCCTGGATGGAATAGTTAACTCATACCACAATATACAGAGCTGTTTTGGGAAATAAAGTTTGATCAAATTTTAGTAACTATGCAGTGGAGTTTTGTCTGTTGCAGTGTTTTCTGAGAATGCTTTTGTACTCTTTCTCTGTGATACATTATTGGCAGATACCTTACTACGCAGGTACAAGGCTCAGTAAACAGCCCGTTGTTCAAACCAGTGCATTTTCTTCAGAGTCTCTGTAATGTTGCTTTCCAATCTGCCATCCTTAAAAAAAGGAATTAAAAACATAATAACTCTGAATATTGTCCATTTCAGAGGATGGTTTGGCATGTTTACCCCATGATATTCCCATGTTTTAGTTTGTAAATGAGAATCTGTTTGGGTGCATCATACTTCTCTCTTTTTTCTCCATTCTAAGCCTTCAAAGGGCTTCTCATGTAACCAAATGGGAAATGCCTTTCCTGGCTTTCAGATTCCTTCAGTGTTTATTTTCTTGCCAAAAGCATCTCAACAACTGTGAGCTTATATTGAGGCAAATAACAAGCCTTAATTTTGCACAGAATCAGGAAAAACTTTCAGCAAGAGTAACACTGAAACTAAAGCAACCCCAAACAAAGCTGCTATCCTAAGATGTGTCTTTGGTGGGAACAACAAAATGGGAGGTTTTGATCAGCTGCAGTTCTTTTATTCACAGATGAGCAATAATAAAAGCGATGTTATTTTCTGTGTTCCAATAACAACTTTATGGCATGATGTTATTTTTCATTTTTAGATGACACTTGCAATGATAAGACATAAATCAACCAAAGCGTGGAGAGGACATGACTGAAAGACAATTTCTCTTGCAGTGAATGAGGCACCTTTCTTCATAGTTCAGAAGCTGTGCTGGAAATTCATTCATTTATTTTATCAAATTACAAATAAGAACGTTAAACTCTGACATGTTGCCATCATCTGTTTATCTCATTCAGTTTCAGTGTAATGCATGAACTAACTATATTAACAGAACTGTTGGGTAAAATAGGTCCAAAATCAATCCTCATACTAGCTAGGCAAGGGCAGTCTTAAAAACACAACATGCAAAATTATTTCCTTTTCTTTACTCCTTCTAAACATTTTATCATGCACAAATACATGTGTGTGTTTCTTTAACAAACTAGTGGATACGTTAGATAATGTTGCTCAGCATCTTCATTAATTACCTTCATAACCATACTTAGTGCACCCACAGCAACTCTGTAGATACCGGAAAACTGGGAGCAGCGTTTGACACACCAAACGATTGTGCTGCCCTTTAGCAAGATTTTGGCAGGTTGCACAAATGGGCAGGGAGGAGTAAAGTTGCACAAAAAAGGAAATGTGAATGAATCCCTGTACCTGTTGAAGAATAACCTGTGCTCTGGCACAGGCTGTGTGCCAATAAGCTGGAAAGCAGATTTTCAGAGAAGGACCTGAGTTTCCTGGTAAACAAGAAATTGATCATGAGCCAGCAATGTGCTCCTGTGACAAGGAAGGCCAACAGCATCTTCAGCTGTATTAAGATGAGTATTGTCAGTGATTAACAGAAGCGATTTTTCTCCTCTATTCAGTCCTAGTGAGACTGGCTCCATGTCTGGAATCACCCAGTACAAGGGTGACTTACCGGAGTGAGTTCAGTAAAGAACAATTAGGATGATGAAAGGTTTGGAGCATCTACCATATGAAGGAGAAGAAGAGGGGGAGAGAGAGGAGAAGAATTTAAAGAATTTAACCATTTTTCTACTATGTTGTGTAGAATTACTCTAGGCTGGGCAACACTGGAAAAGGATGGTGATACCGACTGCACAGTGTGCTGGGTAACCTCATCTAGGCTCCCTTATCCATGAAAGATTGGACTAGGTTCTTTCAGAACCACTTCCATCTTGAGCTATTTCATTCTATCATATTACTTCCTCCTTCATCTTTCAAAAGCAGATATTCCATGATTCTCTCCGTTTGACAACATTTTTGAAGTGAAATTGAGAAACTTGTAATACAATATTCACTGCTATCAAAAGGTTGCAATGAAGGCAGATATCTGGCTAAAATCTGTTTTCATTATCATAGTTGAAGCCACATTTTTGAGATATCCAAAATTCTTGAATGACAAATGCATCAACGGTAAATACACAGTGAACAGCAAATGTCACAAATGTGTTATTTATGGGCCATTCAGTTTGTTGTGTAGCACCCCCAAGGAACACATTTTCCTTATGAAGAGGCGTGATGAACTTTTCAGAGCTAAATGTTCCAGCTCTCTCCTTTGAAACAAGGTGCATATACACACTGACCTCAGTCCAGTGGTGGCATTTAAGTAATTGATGAGAGTTCATGCTGTTTAATAAACTGAAATGTACTTCTTTTACACAGAGATAATTTCATCCGTCACTGGCTGCAGGCACCTCAGGAAAGTCCATGGGAATTGCTGCATAGCACGGTACTACATAAGCATTTCTAGCTAAGCAGTAGACAAAAGTAGTCTTCTTAAATTGAAATTAAAGAAAAAGAATTAGGAAGGAAGAATGATATTTTTCCTGTTGCAGTTTGACAGTAGATCTGGCCTGACTAATTTTTGTTCAGACTACAACAGGAACCTGTCTTCCTGTCATCATATAGTTCACTTACGAAATGTACTACATTGCTGTTATGAATGTTAGCTTTTAGAACTAGTGTGTCTCCATCAAAATCTAATGATTAATTTTCACCTACATAAAAATGCATTAGGTAGATATTCTGCACTCTTAACAAACCCTGACTTCAATGGCTCTGCATTTACTTTATCCTGCATTACACAGGCAACTGTAAATACGTTAGCGCAATCCAATCATAGCAAAATATTACGCAGCCTTTTGGTAAATATTTCATTTCCTCATTTGCAGCAGTTGAGTTGATAAAGTACCTCATGTGTAGCCTTCATACTCCAATGTAATTTTATTAGCATGATTGATTACTACGACAAAGGACCTGAGTATCCTCAACTGGAGAATGTATGCTACAGGAAGGCTGGCACTTTGCCTTCCTCCAAAGAAGCCTTATTTGATGCAACACAAAGTTCCTTGTGGGATATATAACTCCATGCATGTGGGATGTGGAATTTTCCCACAAGTTTCCTGTGGTAACTGCGTCTTCATGAGCTCGCTAGCTTTGACTCTTTTGTCATGCAGAAGCTCACAGACCGTTAGCTTAAATCTACCAGACTTCAAGCATTTAGCAAATGTGGTCTTGTTTCTCCTCTCTGAACAGGTACTAAAACAGAGATATGTTCACACCTGGAAAAGATGGCAATAGATTTTAATAGAGAACTACTGGATTACTTGTATATACAGGAGAAGGAGTGAGACGAAGGAAGATGGAATGGTCACTGTGGCCCAGGAGCCATCCAATAAGCAAATCCTCCTTGAAGATTGAAAAGGCCAAACACAAAGAGATTTCTAAAGCAAGGGGTTTTATTGTCCCTTGAGAAAATTGTTTATGACTCAGGACGGCAACAACCAGGCAACAACAGCTCCCTGGTTCAGAAGATCTCTAAAACATCCAGTGCTGGATGCTTGGGTACTGCTCCATCTTAATATCAGGGATTTGATTGAATTTTCAATGGTAGTAACACTAAACACTTCTGAAAATTGTCATCCTCTGGTCTCATATAACTGAAAGTCTTAAAATTGCCTTGAGGTCTGCAAAGCAGCCTCATCCAAATGACCTTGAAATATCAGGATTTTTACATTGCAGCTATGCTAGATTGGATACAAATTTACCCATCATTTTAATTCATTAGCTCCATGAATCCACACTTGCTGCTTTCCTTCATCTTTAGTGCAAAATTACACTCTGCATATGTTAACTTCTCTAAGCAATTCCTCCTGCCTGCTAGTTTGCTTCTCTTAGCTTGTGGTCTACTGTATTACTTAAGGCGAGTTTTGCAATTTTAAAGGTATTTCATTCACAACAGACAGACATTTCAGTTCATTATATTATCTGATACAGTGCTAGTCCACATAGCTGCCATATGCTTCAAGGACTAATATATATCTCATATAACATTCTTAGCCATTCCCAGGAGCTCTGAATGGCTGCTCTGAATTTCATGGACAAGCTTCTATTCCAGTTCCTTCAATCTGTCTTTTTCAAACTCAAGAATCACAAAATATTTTGCAGGAATAAAAGGCCCCTAAGGTGCATATCCCACAGACATTATTTTACCCAAGCTTGTAACAATAACAAGACTAGATTAATTTTACTTCTCCTGGTAGGAATGTGAGTAGAAGTTACTTGCTCTCAAAATCCCGGGGCAACACACTGTATCAAAATGCAAATAAAACTTCCCCCATAAACAAACTTCCTTTCAGAAGTTCTTCGATTCACAATTCTTTTGAGCAAAGTAAATGTGAATACCCACATACAAGTCTTACGATTCACAAGAGGAAGGTAAAAGAAAGCATCCCTTACAGCAGAAAATGCAGATAGTGCAGTGATGACAGTTGCTGCTTTATTGCCCACCGTCTAAAACGACGATCCATCGTCAGTGTCTGAATGCCTTTGTGACTTTTTGTTGTGCATCTCTTAGCACGGCCTACCTCATTATAAACGCCTTCGCAGCACAGAAGCAAGACACGGTCTTATTAGCTGCCAGAAATAAAAGATACTTTAGGAGAAGAAAGCCTCTTTAAACAATGTGTTTCTTCAGGGAAATTCGTAGAGGATGGGAGCGGTAACAGAGTAATTCTTCAGAAGTTAAGACAGGAAAGATGGAGGATTGTGCAAAGCACAGCTCTGCTAAACTCTTGTGTGGCAGGGTTCTGATAAGTCATCAGGGCTGACTGGTCCTATTCTTACATAACTGTCCTAAATGGGGTATCTGTCAGCTCTATCACAAGCTTGGGCCAAATTTCTGAAGATCCGTGAATTTTTCAGAAAATCAAAAATTCAAAAGTAATGTGCGCGTTGCCATTTATGTCATTAAATTATAAGCATCCTCATTGCCACAAACTTACTAAAACTTATCTCTAGTACATATGCACCTACAGGGGACTATCTCTAGCACGTATAAACCTAGATCTTGCATTTGGAGTCCTGAAACTTTACGTTGCAAGTTGCAGTGTGAAAAAAACATAAGTTCTAACTAATGAAAACTATAGTTTTCTGGATCAGGCATGATACAAACTAACTATAGAGTAAAATAAATATGGAACCTTAGTTTTGGGGTTCACGTTCTGTGGTTCTGCGTAACTTTGCAGATGCAGTGATTTGCTGGTGTTCCTGGCAAAGCACAGCTTACCCTTTTTGAAAATGGAACCCAAAAATCATGATTCGATGATGAAATTTTAATAAATTGTGGGGATATTCAAGCTATATTGCATTTTGTAAGACTGAGAGATTAGGGAAAGGGGTTGCTTTACATGACAGGTGGGTGGTATAAACGGGTGAAAAATTCTTTTCCCTGTGCCAATTATGTTGGTACTGTGCTGTTGCCATTTAGCTGGTGAGTACGGCGTTCTTTGTTGAGAGAAACCATCTATCGGCCCCTGAAAGGGAGACACTACATTTCAGCAACAAAATAGTCCGTGTACTTTATTACCACCCTGCTACTGTCATACCACCTACTAGAATGTGAAGTCATGTCAGCAGTATGTTAATAACACCTGCCCTGAAATAGAACTTCCAGTTTTCAGAGCCGAAGGATATGTTTGGATTCTGTACAAAGTTAGTTTTACTTGGGATCTTAGTGAATTACAGCCCCTACAAGTATCCATCTGTCTTTCATATTCCATTCTTTAAAAAAAAAAATCACAAGCAATTTTACTTACCTGTAATGCACTATAATACTCTATACTAGTTCATTTATTCCTACTTTTGCTAAAGATCAGGAAAGACTAGTCAGAAAAGTGGTAAAAAGGTAGTTCTAAGGAGTAGCTTACCGTCTTTGTCTTTAGAAACAAGAGAGGTATTTATGGTTTGGAAAGCAAATTTTCTTCCATTAGATAGCATGGTATAAGGTTGTAAAAGTCCCTTGTCTACTTTGAAGGGTCTCACAAAAAGACTACTTCTTAAGTGAGTCAAATCTAACAATGCACACACAACACATTTAGCAAAAAGCTAGCTAAACAGAGCTTAACAGATAGATGCATTTCTGCAAATAAATTTGGCATCTGGAATCTGATTTTTCTATTCCCCGCATTTTCTTCAAGCAGTTTTAGGAGAAATTACTAGAGAAGCAGCATTGGCAACATAGTGAAAAAATATAGAGATAGTATAAAGAACACCATCAAGCTGAAAATCCACAAAGACTCAAAGCAACAGGAAAAAGGAATGGGATACAAAAATAGTTAATAAATTCTGAAAGTGTTTCAGCATTGTGACCTTTCTTTCCTCCAGAATTAACCAAAGACATTTGAAATTTAAAGGCAGAGATTGCCAGAAGGTTGTGTTCTTGCTAGGGCTGAGCCAAAGTTAAGTATTATTTGCTCCAAGCTGTATTGGTATCAATAGCTTCAACATGGTGGCATTTTACATCTTACTTTTAATAAGCTCCTCATCTTGACACTGTCAAATTCCTATGTGTTTCTTTTCCAAAAAGTGAAGTTTAGGTTCCTCAAAAGGCATTGCGTATGACATCTGCGAGGGCTCTTTTGTTTTAATTGAAGAGACAAGGTTTACTGAAACACAATCTCTAACCTACAAGTGCCCAGAATGACCATCTCCCAACAGCTGTCATTTTTTTCTGCGCGCTATGGCTTTCATAGAGATGTTTAAATGCTGATATGGATGTGAAATGAATGAAGACACTGGGAACCTGTGCGTAGGTGTGCAATAGCCAGGCTGCTGAACGTTGAGCGTGACTGATGTGCAGATAGCAGGCTATGTGCGGAGAATGATAAATGTGGTGGGAGAAAAGATCAGCACACATGTGAAAGGGAACTTGCTATATATTGCCTGTATCTGCAGAACACCCCCTCTCTCAAGGTTATCTCCCCTGTCCTCTCCCTATATTTGATTATACCTGACAGAGTGATGAGTGCTGCAGCCAGATGAGACATGTTTATTTTGCTGAACGATCCCAAAGGACTTAGAAAGACAGAATAAACCCCCAGCCAAGGTACAACTCAGGTCTTCAGGATTAAAGCTGGACATTTTCACTTATTGTTTAGAAATGTGGGTTCAGAGCACTTGAGTTTATTTCTAGACAAAGTTCAAACTCAGCAAGTAGCGTTAGTCAGATTTGGGGTTTTTAAAGGATTAATTTATGTTTGTCCATAAGTCTCACTACACCAACGTAAACCATTTGCAGGACTAATCCTTTCTAAGACTTCTGCTCCTAATGAGCCACTCCAATGACGAGGAGCATATGATTTTCCTTGAGCTCATCCAAGAGACTTACACAGGTACTAAAGGGCAAAAACAAGTCTCCAGCTGGGAAGCCTGTATCCTGACAGTGTTTGTCTGTAGGGTTGGAGTTCATAAGAAACATCAATGCCCGTTTCTTTCTCCTTGTAAAGAATGGTTTTGTGAGCTTTTGCACAACTGCCTTTGGACTGTCAGGGAAGGATCTTGGAGGCCACTGCCAGGCTCCTTCCATTAAGTTATGCAATAGAAAATATGAGCTCAGTAAGCTTCCCTCTCCAAGTTCCTTGTTTACACCATGCCATGGTGGGAGAACGAGCAAGACAAATTAAGTGCATTAAATTAAGCAGAATGTTTGGTCACTGTAATGAAAATTCTGTATTCATACAGAAGTTGCTATTGGGTTTTATAGTTTTCATAACTTTTTTCCCAAAGAAAGATTTTTAAAAGACACGTTTCCTTGTTCTGAACATAATAATGGGAAGAAAATAAACAGTACCTGAACATCACAAGGAGGCTCCTTTTAAAACTGTAAGATGCCTTTCGGACACACTATCAGTATTTTGACTGCAGCTGTGCTCTTACCAATAACTTGGGCTGAAGAAAGTAAAGCAAAAAAGGGAAGTTTTAATTTTTTTCTCATAGAGGCGTAAATTGTTTTGCACATTAAAATACATGCAATAGGTACCTTAATATATGTATGTGTGTGTACACATACAAGTACAGTAAAAGTCACAGACACTCAAGAATTTATCCTCCACAATGTTTCATTTGAGAAAAGCCTGTTGATTTTGTTTAAGAGCAAGTGTTAACAAACAGCTGGAAAATCAAAGCTCTACTGTGGCTTTCAGCCTGGCCCACCAGTGGCTCTGCAGACAAGTTGGGAATTTTTTTAGGTTGGAAAAAGAAAGAACCAGTGTAATCAGTCTGGAGTTCTTGTTTCTTATTGGGAGCAAGTCTGGTCAGTGTCTGGAGGAGAAGCACACGTCACTGGAGCTGGGCACAGCAGCCATCTTGACCCTTGAAATGTTCTGAATGGAGAAAGAGCGGGAGTTTGGAACCTCAGAGATGAGCAGAGGAAAGGTTTTACCTGCAATACATTTTTTCCCAAGGAAGAGGGTCCCATCTGTGGCCCACAGGGATTGGCATACCAGAACATAGCACTGAATTGGAAGCAAATGGAGCAGGGAAATAACCCTTAAAGGAACTGTAGGCGTGCCTTTATGTTGCGGTTTTTATGTTGTGTGAATTGAATGAATCTTGTTGGTTTTTCCCCCAAATGAAGCAGGATTTTGCTTTTGCCTGTGATGTTATATGTATTTTTGAATCCCCCTTGCTTTGTTTCTACTTTTGTTTCAATCCATTAGCATATTAACTAAATTAATTGTTTAATCTCATCTCAGACCTGATCAACAGAATTAAACAATGACGACAGGATACTTTTCTAACTTCTAATATTTCATTCATTTATATCTGGATTTGAAGTGACAAGAGTAGGTGGTACTGAAAGGAGACAACTTTAATATGCACTAAACTTTCAAAAAATATGTTTGAAGTATTGTGACTGCTTTAACATATATTAACCAAGATCACTTGGAGATGCACTCTTTTTTCATAGACACATAAGATAAATTATCCAACAGTGCTTCTATAGAATCATAGAATCATTAGGGATTGGAAGGGACCTCAAAAGATCATCTAGTCCAATCCCTCTGACACAGCAGGATCACCTACACCAAGTCACACGGGAACATATTCAGGTGGGTTTTAAACATCTCCACAGAAGGAGACTCCACAACCTCCCTGGGCAGCCTGGTCCGATGCTTTGTCACCCTCACTGTGAAGAAGTTCCTTCTCATACTTATTTGGAACCTCCTATGTTCCAGCTTATAACCATTGCCTCTCGTCCTATCACTAGATGACACTAAGGAGCCTGGCTCCATCCTCCTGACACTCACCCTTCACATATTTATAAACATTGATGAGGTCACCCCTCCATCTCCTCTTCTCCAAGCTCAAGACATCCAGTTCCCTCAGCCTTTTCTCATAAGGGAGGTGTTCTACTCCCTTCATCATCTTTGAGGTCCTACACTGGACACCCTCCAGCAGCTCTATGTAATTCTTGAATGGAGGGGGCCAAAACTGGACACAATACTCCAGATGTGGTCTCACCAGGGCAGAGGAGAGGGGGAGAAGAACCTCCCTCGATCTGCTAACCACTCCTCTTCTGATCCACCCCAGGATGCTGTTGGCCTTCTTGGCTACAAGAGCACACTGCTGGCTCATGGTCATTCTGCTGTCCACCAGGACCCCCAGGTCCCTTTCTCCTACACTGCTCTCCAACACGCCAGCCTCCAATCCATACAGGTACCTGGGGTTGTTCTTGCCCAGATGCAAGACTCTACACTTACACTTGTTATACTTCATTTCTCTCTTCCCAGCTCTCCTGCCTGTCGAGGTCTTGCTGAATGGCAGCACAGTCTGCACACCCAGCTTTGTGCCATCAGCAAACTTGCTGACAGTGCATCCTAATCCCTCACCCAAGTCATTAGTGAATAGATTGAACAGGACTGATATTATTGCCCTACTGCTATCTATTATCTTT
>VXBP01003449.1:8923-19432 GCA_013400115.1 Rhinopomastus cyanomelas | reverse complement strand
ACTTTATCATTACTGTGATACTCTGATACTGTGATGTATACACACACTTTTTTTTATATCAGATCATATAGTAGTAAGAAACATTATGTCCCTGTTTTTTGTTATGTTTATGATATCATTTCGTAGCCTTATGAACAGTCAGTTACTGGATAATTAAAGTACTGGACTTTTTTTTTTTACAGATTGTATGCTGCCAAAATTTTTGAAATAATCTTTACCATTAATGAACATTTAAAATTTATATAAGGAAAGAGTACAACATTTTTCTGAACTGTAATTGCTTTAGTATTTATTTTACTACCATTTTTGAGACTAGAATAAAAAGTAGTGCCTAGCACTCATATCAGAGACTTTACTGATTATTAACCCCCCACCACCAAAGAACTGGAAATCAAAGATTAAAATTATTATGTGAGTTCACAAATAGTAATTGATCAACCTCTTCTGAGAACTCTGTCTTCTCAGATGATGCTGTTGGTAGTTAACAAGATCTCTTCTGGTTACCTTTTTAAGTTTCCCTACTATTTGTAGTGTTCAAGTTTGTCACCACCTTAAGATGTCAAGAAACTGTCTTACTCTGTGGATTCTATAGCTATCCTATTCTTGGTGTCTGAAATCCATTGAGGAAATACATATCTTTTTGTGTTTGGAATAACCCTCTCAAATCTCAAGGTTTTTTTTCAGTTTTGCGTGTTGGATGCTATTACAGCTTTGCGGACTTATTTTTCCAGAAGCCATGTAAATGTTACAGTATCACAGTATCACACTAATTATAAGGTTGGAAAAGACCTTAAAGATCATCCAGTTCTGAGAACACGCGTGTATTCCAATACGGAAAACCTTTTAATAGAGTCAGAAACCCTTGTAGCATGTTTTTTTGTTAGTAGACCAAACACAAAAATCATTTTGGAACACATGAATGTACAGAAAAGCAGTATTTCATAGGTATTATGATGTCCTTTAATTTGTCTGAGTAAGTCCCTGCTGCAGCAACTCTTACCCTGAACTAGATTATTCTTCTCAAAGAAAGTTATTGCTATATCACCAGAACACCTTCCCGTATCTTGGTCATCCCTTAGCTGCTGCATACGTGTAAAGAATTTATAAAGCCATTCCAGGTGACTAAGACAAGGCAGTCTATATCTGTCAAATCATTTTTATCCAGTAAGAATTAAACAGTTACACAGAATATGCATTTTTAAGTAAGTAAACATCATAGCTGAACCCATAAACCTGAATATCTGTTAATATAATTTCAACAAAACAGTCTATGTAGTAAAATCAATCTCAGTGTTCCTTTAAAAAGAAATTTGTATTTATTTTCCTTTTTTACACTTTTCCCGACTAACAGCTGTCCCTCGCTTGATTATAACATTTGTACACATATTATTGTATCTATCCATCTCATTCAATGAGTCTTTTTTTCACCTTTTAATATCTTTTGAGTATTCTGAGGAGTTAGTGAACGATAAACTGAGAGAGTGATGCAGCAGCAAGGCAGGTAAGGCTAAACTGCATAGTCTCAAATAGAATTAAAGTAAGAAAATGTATTTCTTCAGAGGAATTAGATGACTAAGCCAGCTGCTGAAAACAAATGTCGAGTACGAAGAAAAGGGGGTTTAAGAGGAAATGGAGACAATAAAAGGTCATGCATACAAAACAGCACTCTCCAATTGATACAACAGAGTGCACAACTTCATATACAATTCCTATGGAAAGATTTGGAATATTTTTAAAGGAATATTCACTCACAGATCAAGAGTTAATAATATAGTTCCACGTGACTGCTTTGTGTGATCCACCATTTGCTAGCCAATCATTCGAAATCTTTGGAATTCAATTAAGCCTGTATGGTAAAGGAAAGTAGTCTGCTCTGGACTGATGAACTGTGGTGGATATGTTTTGTGGTGTGCACCTGTTAGTCTACTATACAGCCCAAGTGTATTCACTATAGACAGCTTTCTATTATTCTTTACATCTTCCTTGCCTGAATGTACAGCAACTTGCAGCAATCTGCAGCATACTTCCCTTTTAGTATCTTTAGTAGTGATGGTGCTTATTGTACATGCATTATAGCACATAATGCTATCTTCTGTCATACCAGATTTAGGCACAGGCAGTGTTTTAATCTTCCATCAGGTAAAATATGTCCACTTTGTGGATTCTTGTTGCCAAACAATACCAAAAAAAGAGCGGTAATTTACTGATGAATTGCCAGATTAGCAATCTGCTAATTTTTTATTAAAAATATCTCAATTTTTTCCCCATATCCATAGATGTTTTGGGGGCTTGTATTTTGTTTTCTTTTTTAAAAAAATCAATCATTAGCATAGCATCAAAATATAAAAGAAACAATATTGGCTCTGCATTTAAAAGTGTATGACGTGTTTGTCATATTTGAAGAAAGGACTTGTTATTTTCCATTTTACACAAAGACATCTCAATTATCACCTTTTGAATATACAAGTTGTGATTCTTGACTGAGAAAACACAACAAATAGGTATTTGTTCTGCTACCTAATTTCATGAGTGTGAAAAAGAGGAAGGGGGAGGCATGTGATCCACGGTAAGTTTTGAAAAGGAAAGGGTATATGACAACTTAAAGCTAGATGTTACATTTACAAAACGGAAAACTTCTTAAAATTCAAGTAAAAGTGTAAATTTAGCTTATACATCTCCTTCAGTTCACAGTTCCTGACATGGAAGCTTTTTTAAACACATCAACTAGAAAAGATGCTGATATAAAGGCATTTGATGACTTTCTTTGTCATATTCTTTCATGCCTTATATCAGTCACTTGGCTACTTTCAAATGACAGCAAAACTAAAGCACTGAGATAAGCACAGACAAGGAATGAAGAAAACAAAAATGCTGAATAATTTTGCAATATCATATAAGTATTAGTAATATGCATGGATTTTCTCTTCGAAACTTGAAAACTAAAAAGAAACATTGCCTTAAGATTGCTAATGTTAGAAAATAGCCTTCATATGACCTTCTAATACATCGATAAAGCTGACTACACTTTCCCTGCTAAGATTGTATCATTTTAGCGTATAGTTATAGCGGGGGAAAAAAAAAAGAAAAATATTATTTTGGCTGGGGTTTAGTCAAGAAATAAACAAATTATGACCGATGGGATTGAACAAAAACACAAAAGAAGGAATGTTTGAAAACCACTTCTAAATTGCAGGCAAAATCCAAACCCACCTTGATTTGGGGAAAGAAAATACACATTTTCATTCACCTCACACAAAATCCCCATGCAAACACATACAGAGATTAATCACATATTCTTATATATTTGAGCCAAACTGCTATCTCCAGCTCCTCAAAGGGAAGAGACTTCCAGCAGTTGTTTCTCCTTGTGGAGATGTGGAGTCTATTCAGTCCATGCATACTATCCCTCAACACCTGCAGGCGTTTTAAAGTCCAGTTCTTTGTTCCATGTACTTCCAAAACAATCCACCAGCACACTGATTCCTATGGCCAGGAACAAAGGAAGAACTCTCTCTCCATTTCAGTAAACAACTAAATTGAGACTAAATCTTCCTTTCGCTGATACTTCAAGTACAAATCTCTCTACTCACCATATTCCCATGGCAAGATAAATTCCATGCCTACTGTAGTGACAGGATTTCATCTCTGAACAAAGAAAAACCATCAAATAAAGAAGGAGGAGCCAGAAATTGAAAACTAGTAGCTCCAAATCATTGTTCCTGTTTTCTCCAGAGCTGAAAATATTTTGAAAGTTGCAATATCAACTTCCAAATTTCTCAAGCCAAGAAATCTGTTCAAATTTCAAACTGTGACACTTGACTATTTGATTTCAATAACATCATAGTATGAGCTAGTCCACTGCAAAACTTTTGGTAGCTTACATCAACTTAAATTTATTTCTGACAAAAATGCCATGGAAAGGACTTCCTCAATTCAAAAATGTTAGAGCAATTTTAAAAATATATATCATAGCTTACTTAACACTAAGTGATGTTTTGTGTACCTAATATTAAAATGTGAGTAACATATTCGTACCCCATATTCACCAAGCAGTAGACTGGTAGTTGAGCAATGTCTAAGCACAATACAAAAATCTTTTGGCTTGTTATGGCATGGCTTGTTTTTGAATACTCCATTTGTGTTAGATGAGTTAGATGTTTAAATTTACATTTCATATACTAAAACAAAAAATATTGAGGGAAATTTAGATCATTGTATGTCATGTAAAATAGTACAAAGGTGATGCAGGAAGATGTTTTTATGCAGACCACCAGGTGCTATCACCATCTACAGGTAATAGAAATTTTTATTAAGCTTTACTAAATTTATTTTAATTTTAATAATACAAAGAATTTGTTAATTTGGATAGAGATTATAAATCTAATTTAATTAAAATATAGAAACACAAGAAGTATTTTTACAGTTCTGGTGCTGGGAGGAAAAAAGCTGTTTCATTTCTGATACTAAGAAAGAAAGCTTAATAAATTCATCTTCTTTAACTTCTAATTTTTCAAATCCCTTGGGAGAAAAAAAAATATTGTTTTTCTGTAAACATGGATAAAAAAATTAAAAAGTCAAAATACAGCTCTGAACTGTATTTGCCCTTTTATATGTATATATCATGAAATCATAGACTCATAGAGTCATTGGAGATTGGAAGGGACCTCGAAAGATCATCTAGTCCAATCACCCTGACACAGCAGGATCACCTACACCAAGTCACACAGGAACTCACCCAGGTGGGTCTTGAATATCTTCAGTGAGGGAGACTCCACAACCCCCCTGGGCAGCCTGTTCCAGTGCTCCGTCACCCTCACCGTGAAGAAGTTCCTTCTCAGGCTGATGTGGAACCNCTAAAACAAAAAATATTGAGGGAAATTTAGATCATTGTATGTCATGTAAAATAGTACAAAGGTGATGCAGGAAGATGTTTTTATGCAGACCACCAGGTGCTATCACCATCTACAGGTAATAGAAATTTTTNCATTGCCCCTCGTCCTATCATTAGATGACATTGAGACGAGCCCGGCTCCATCCCCCTGACACCCAGCCTTCCAATATTTGTAGACATCAATGAGGTCACCCCTCAGTCTCCTCTTCTCCAAGCTCAAGAGACTCAGCTTTCTCAGCATCTCTTCCTAAGGGAGGTGCTCCACCTCCTTCATCATCCTTGTTGCCCTATGCTGGACCCTCTCCAGCAGCTCCACATCCCTCTTGAACTGAGGAGCCCACAACTGGACACAATACTCCAGGTGCGGTCTCACCAGGGCAGAGCGGAGAGGGAGAAGAACCTGTCTTTTGGTCTGCTAACCACCCCCCTTCTGATCCACCCCACGATGCTGTTGGCCCTCTTGACCTAAAAGAACACTGCTGGCTCATAGTCATCCTGCTCTCCACCAGGACCTCCAGATCCCTCTCTCCTACACTACTCTCCAACAGGTCAGTCCCCAGCCTATACTGGTACCTGGGGTTGTTCTTGCCCAGATGCAAGACTCTGCACTTATTCTTGTTATACCTTATTGAATTTTTCTCAGCCANCAAAGATGATGGAGAGGGGCTTAGCAGTGACTTCTGCCATCTCCCTTAGCACACGCGGGTGCATGCCATCTTGGCCCATGTATTTGTGTACATCCAGTTTGTTCAACTGATCCCTAACCCAGTCCTCATCAACGAGCCAGGCTCATCTCTTGACTCAACTTCCTCTGTAGTCTCATCAGTCTGGGCCTTGATATCAAGACAGCCCCCAGAAGTATAGACAGAGGCAAAGAATGTGCTCAGTATCTCTGCTTTCTCTGTATCTTCTGTCTCCAGGGCACCCACTTCATTCAGCAGGGGCCCCTATGTTGCCTCTAGTTTTAGTTTGACCTTCAATGTATTTGAAGAAGCCCTTTTTGTTGCCTTTTACCTCTCTTGCAAGGTGCATATTATGCCCATGAAATGTTTTTCCTATAAGCAGACTGAATTTTTATTTTCACATATAAGCTCACCAAGATTGTTGCTGCTTTTGTACAAATTATAATGAATGTTGACTCCCTTTGTGATACAAAAAGAATCCCCATCACAGGCCTTCTAAAAGTATATGTCAGCAGCTTCAGATCACAAGAAGTTTTCCTTTGCTGTAAACTAAGAAAAATGCTGTGCCACAGCTTTGAACAATGTTCTGCTTAAGGAAAGGGGAATGCTTGAAAATGTTAGTAAACTGTTGTGCAAATCGAACAGGAAAAAAAGACTTCTGTCACAAGTAGTTTTCAGCAGGTATTGCTCATCTCCTTTCTTCTATCTATAGGATCCTGATCAGTAAGAAGAGAAGACACCTGAACACAAAGACAGTTCAGGTTTTGTATTTGACACCATGCACTTTTAATTCAACCTCATAAGTAAAGAAATACCCTAAAGCAAACTGTTGTACATCACATTAAGCTGCTTTCAGAGAGAGAGAAGAATGCAGAAAGGAGAGAAAGTGAGTAGATGAGTGTTTCAACTTTCATAAACAAAACACCGTTGCCAACGGATGCATCCCTGTAATAGAAATAAATTAATTTTGGTCATGAATATTGAAAACTTGCAGAATACACTACACCATTAACTACTTTGAAAATATTTCCTTCAATGTTATATTCTTTTTTATTAATTATAGATTATGGAGTTCGATATTATCAGATGCTGTCAGTAAAGCAATATCTGTAAGAGCAAAGAATACAGTAAAGACTCAATAAAATATGTAATAAGTTGCAGGTTGAGGAAGAGAGGTTTCATTTTTGGCACAACAGTACACCTCACCACTGATTTGTCTTTCATTCTTCTCCACCTTACATCCTCTAACCTTTCAAGGACTTTTATCCATAGCAAATACTGATGTTTTCAAGTTCATAATTTAGTAATATTTCAAAAGCCCCTTGAGATGAATCAGTTTGGTTATAATGGCTGGCAGTGTTATGAAATGGACTACCCACATGTACTTGCAAGAATTATCTATGTAGTCCCACTTCAGTTGAGCTATCAATACAGAAATCACAAATGAATGCAAAGTTTAATCATAACTTGAAGAATTATGGTAATTGTATTTTAACATCTTAGGCTACGTATGATCTTTTACACAGCACATGCCTTGCAAAATGAACTCAGTACTCAAACACTACAAATTTTAATGTTTGTTTTGTCAGGTTTTAAAATTCCTTTTCAGTTTTTGTAATAAGGTAAAATTATTTAATCATTTAGAAAGAGAGTGGATGAGAAACACAAAACCTTAAACTTGAAGCATGGTACACAGTTCTGCTCTGCCTCTTTCTTGTCAGGAAACTAGATATTTAAATACACAAATTATGTTTTACTCTATTTCAAAAGGTGGTAGTCTTGTACATTTAAATATGCAGGCACATCATTAGAAAACATACTGGATATTTAGGGTGTCATTGAATTTTTAACAATCAAATAGGAGTGCCTGAGAAACTAGGTCACTGAATAAATCACATAACATTGAACATGTGATCTAAACTAGACAAACTGTATCTCCAAAAAGCATTCTTCCCTTATTTTCTAAACCCTGTATGATCAGTAACATCAACCACAGAATCTCAGAAATGTCAGAGATTGAAGGGACCNGGGGGGGGGGGGGGGGGGGGGGGGGGGGAGTGCACGGGTTGTGTAGTCACAACAGCCTGACATTGTATTATCATTGTATTATGATTTCCCGTGTTGCTGTTTCTGTCTGTGTGATGACGTCAGACATGACTGGGACATCCTCAGATGGTACAGTGGTTTTAGTCCTCAGGTGAGTACCTATCATTTTGGTAGATCCATAAATGCAGCTATGGATCTGCAATAAGGTTTTAGTATCCTCCATGCCTTCTCTAGCACAGACTTACCCACGCTGAAGCTGCTCCTTTCCCATGAAGCTGTTCTCTAACCCTCAACACTTTCTCAGAATGAGCCATGCAGTGCTCTTAACCCCTTCTTCATTGATGGATTATACTTTTCTCCATGGGATGTGGGCAGAGAGGCTAGGCTGTGGAACCACTGAAGTAAGGGCAGATGTGGAAGGGGCAGATGATTGCGGGTTCCAGTTGCAGTTTTTAAAAAGTCTGTGGTAGCATCATCAGTCTCTCAAGAAAGCTGCCAACTCCTGCAGGGAGTTCAGCCTCTCTCCTTTACAACTTCCCTCCTCAGGGAGCAACTTTGAGGAACCTTGGTGCCAAGATTTACTGCAGACAACAGCAGGGGCAGATCTGCTGCAGCTTCACTTGATAACACAATGCAAGCAGCTTTTGAAAGACATAAGAAATGTGTGTGTAAGGCTCGGTGACCTATTATATGAAGAAAATTGTTCTGCAACTTCCAGATGCAGATGCAATTGCAGACAATGCAACACGTTATAAATTAGCCAAAAAACAAATGCTCCAGAGGTAATCTTGCTGTGATACAGAATCATTGGAAAATACACTTTGAAAATTTGTGTTGATCTAATCTCCTGTTCAAAGCAAGCAAAACAGGATCAGGTTGTTCAAAGATTTGTTCCATTCAGTTTTGAATACAGTTGTGAGTGTAGGTTATAAATCCTTTCTAGGTACTTTGTTCATATCTCTGACTACACACAACAGTAAAACATTTTTCTTGCTACTGAAGTGAAAATTTTCTTTTTTTCCTCCTCTTTCTTCACAGAACAGATTAATCCTCTCTAAATTGTCTCACTAGATAAGGATAGTAATCATGTTTCCCTTCACCCTTTCTTTTCTTAAAGACTGAACACACCCATGTCCTCCATGTCCAGTGCTCCAACCATGACTGCCTCAGTGACATTAAGGGACTCACACCAATATGTCATCTATGTCATATAAGGAAAACCCAGGCTGGGCTTAGTGCTGAGGAATGTCTCTCACTTATCATAGGCTCCTGAGCTAGATCTCTTCCTGGACTTGCTGGCTGTGCAAATTGCTGCACAAGGGCACTATCCAATTAGTATCCTTGGAGATGGTTCTGCAGAGATCCAGCCAGCCAGTTACGGCCAGGCTGTTCTGCCATAAGGCTTTGACCAAACCAACAACCAGGTTTACATTTACATTTGGTAATTTTTTTGGAGTTTTGTCCACTTTCTTCTCCAGGCTCTGGGCCCCTCCACGTATTAGTTCTGATGTAATACTGTAGATATCAGACCAGATCTCTAACAGACGCCCACTGTAACTGTCCTCCAGCTGACTGTTACACTGTTTATAGAGCTTTGGTCCTAACACTCATGCCAAATTTCCACCTGCAGTTTTACACTCTAACAATCTTGTTCATATCTCAGCACTTTTCTTAAAAAAATATGACGTGATAACAAATTGCATACTGTAGAATGTACATTTGATATGCTTCCCATTCTCTGAGACACTATGAGTGACTATTAATTTAAATCAAAATTAAAACAAAATGGACATGGGCAGAATTCTCAAAAAATACATATACAAATATAATCTTCTAAGCATCATCCTGATCACTCCTGTGAAGAATATTGATATCATTGTCAATATCAATGGCAGAGGAATTAGAGAATATTGTGCTTTTTGTATATTTTTTCATTTTGAACATTGAGGACATTGCTATGTATATATTGGAAGGACATTGCTAACTCCCTGAAGTCAGTCTACGTGCTTCATTATTGACTTAGCTCTTTCAGAAGTGATTTGCTGAAGGATAGACACCCATAAGGTAAACTTTTTAATGTTAAATTAATATTATATTTGTCATAACTGTTCATGATATTTCACTTTGTGAAACTGATTTTACATTTGCCTCATTTTTCTCTCTGTAAGGTTTATAAAAGTATTTTATCCATCACAAGATAGCAAGAGTATGTCACTACTTGGACTGTGGTGGCCAGCCCTGGAACAAACACTCTCTAATTACCAAATTGTTCATAAAATGAGACTAAACAACAACAATAAACAGTATTTTGAAATCAACATGCTGCTAGAAATCCACAACCAGTTTGCCATTGCAGAAACTTGGTGGGACAAATTCTGTGATTGGCATGCGGCTACTGATGGTTACAGGATGTTCAGAAGGGATAAGTGAGGACTGAGGGGTGGAAGTCTTGCTTTCTACAACAGGAACTGGACTGTGAAGACCTGTCCCTGTAAAACAGCCATGAGCAGGTCAAAAGTCTGGTTGAAGCAGTGAAGGTTGAGGGTTGCCTTTGTTGCAGCAATCATGAGATGGAGTTCAGGGTCTCATGTGATAGGCACAGAATAGCTAGCAGGACTACAACCCTGGACTTCAGGAGAGACAACTTTGGACTTTTTCAAGTATCCCAAGGGACGGGGTACTAGCAGGCAAGGGAGCTCAGGATAGCTGGCAAACATTCAAAGACTGCTTTATTGCAGCGCAAGAAATGAGTATCCCAACAAGGAATATCTCAAGGAACAGAGTC
This sequence comes from Rhinopomastus cyanomelas, assembly GCA_013400115.1. Classification (NCBI taxonomy): domain Eukaryota; kingdom Metazoa; phylum Chordata; class Aves; order Bucerotiformes; family Rhinopomastidae; genus Rhinopomastus; species Rhinopomastus cyanomelas. Next base: position 9,027 of record VXBP01003449.1, on the reverse strand, counting down.
AAAAAACCTGCGTGGTTAACCAGGGAACTGCTAGGCAAACTGAAGAAGAAGAAGAAAACCTATAAGTCATGGAAGGAGGGGGTGGCCACTTGCAGTGATTATAA
>VXBP01003431.1:683-13128 GCA_013400115.1 Rhinopomastus cyanomelas | reverse complement strand
CTTGATAATACTGTAATACTGTGATACTGTGATACAAAACTAACTTGATTTGGGGAAAAAAACCAAGAAGATATTTAATTTGCCCCACATAAAAAAACCCATTCATGCAAAGACATACAGAGATTCATTACAATGTTATTACATAACTGAGACAAAACCTCAATGTCCAAACCCTAAAAAGGGAAAAGAGATGTCCAGCTGTTCCTTCTTCTGTGGAACTGTGGTGTCTGTACTAATGTCCTTCAGCATCAGCAGACATTTTACAGTCTAGTTCTCTGTGCTTTCTCTAGTTGTCTCCATGTGCTTTCTTCCAGTTCCAAGATGCTGATTCCTACGGCCATGAACAAGGGGAGAACTCTTTCCATTTCAGCAAACCCAGATGAAGCCTTTTTTCCACTGATCTCCAGGGTTCCATGCTCTGTAGAGACACAACACATTTCTGGGTCAAGATGGCTGCCACATCCAGCTTAGTGAGATGTGTGTCTTCTTCACAACCCAGACAAGAAAAAAGTCAAGGAGAAAAGATGGAGTCCAGAAGAAGTGGGGAGAGCAAGCTGGAACACCAACCAAAACTCCAAACCCCCTCTTGCCTGCCAAAAACTCCCTCCCTTCACAGAAAACACATAAATTAAGCTTGCATCTTTCGCTTGCAGTTTTCAACACATACCAACAGCTTTTCTCAGAACAAAGACCCCAAATCAAAAGTGTAGCGGGTTGAAACTAATGAACTGCTTTGCAGTAAAGTCTTGACATCTCGGATAAATTTGCCAGACAATGGATAGCTTAGGGATACTGGAAAGAAGTTTATTAACTTAATAGCTATATACAGAAAAGAAAGAGAAAGAAAAAAACCAAGCAAACAAACTAGAAGTGTGCACACAAACTAGAAACTGTGTCAAATGCCATCACACTATCTGAGGAAAATACAATGGGAGGTCACTACTGTTTGGGCCTTGGGTCACATCAGAGATCTGGAAAACAAAAGCATGCTAATCAAGCAGAGATGAGTGCCACCACCCTCTCCATTAATGCCCAAACTGCACCTGCAGTTCAGGTAACATGCATTCCCAACAAAGAATCCAGTCTCTGTCCTTCAGATCCAAGGTTTAAGGATTNGTGGGCTGACAGCTGAGCCAGCAGTTTGCTGTGGGGGACAGTGTCAAAGGCCTTGCTGAAGTCCAGATAGACCACGTCCACAGGCCTCCCCACATCCACCAAGCAGGTCACCTGATTATAGAAGGAGATCAGGTTGGAGAGGCAGGATCTGCCCTTCCTGAACCCATGTTGGCTGGACCTGAGCCCTTGGCCATCCCTCAGGTGCACAGTTATTGCCCCCAAGATACCTGCTCCTTTTTCAGACATTATGTTGGTATTTCAAGGTGAATAAGGATGAATTATCTAATCTTCTTTTGCATGAGCTGTCTTTGTATACCAAAACTGTATGTTAAAGAATGAACCTAAAACCACAACAGGGGAATGCTTTATGCATTATCTGAAAATAAAAAAACCAAAAAAATTTGCTGGAATGTAGATTTATGCACCCTTCTCCAGACTATCAGTACCTATAACTTTCTACACAATTAACTTAGGACTTACTAGAGACTGCCAGTGCCTTGTGTCTTGTATACCTGAGGTTAGTGATAGTGAATTTACACAATTAACTTCATGAACTTTTTCATTTATTCCGACATCATTGTTGGTTACTTGAACATTTTTTGAGGTTATACTGGAGATATTGACTACAGGCAAATATACTTTCCCTAAGAACAAAACTAAACCTTTATCTCCCTGGTTAAGTGGATCTTCAAAGACTACTGGATTGTGTTCAGCAGCATCAAACTCCAAGACAACAGTTGCTCCTGTACTCATTACGATGAAAGATTTTTAGTGGCTAGGAGAACAATGGGGTTTTATCACTAGTTCTACTTTAAGAATTATTTGTCTCTGAAGGACAGTGTCCCTATGGTAAATTCTGAGAAATACAGAGGCACTAAATAAAAGTCTGAGGGTAGTGAAGTCAGATGAATTATGCTTCTGAAATCTGCAGAGAATTTCACGTACTGTTGGAAAACAATGCTTGCAACAGTTAGACACCTGTTGCTGACATCTAGCAGAGAAAACAAGAACTACTCAGCTGCTTCTTCTTCTCATAACAAAATTTATGTCACAAAACCCAGGTAAGTGCTTAAAAGTAACCTGGGCTCAAGCTAGCAGGTATCACCCTAACATCCTATGATCCTATGATCCTATGATCCTATGATCATATGACTAAGCTCTTTCTTCACAGAAGTTCCAATAAAGGACCACCATGCATTATGTTTTTGACTTTAGTCAGATTCTTCTTAAGAAGGGCAATGGCAGAATTTGTTCAACATAAGAAAGTAGAGCTTAGTCTCATGAAGGACTTCAACTATGTAATGGTATCTTGACAAGCATGAACATTCTTATGCAGATTTATGTAGACATGGGGATATGTAGTCTTTGGGATATGCAACTAGGTATAATAGCTTTGATTGGATAGCTCATGTACTCACAAGGAATCTCTCTTAGTGAGATTCCTTTATCGCTGTAAAAGGATAAACACAAAAGCCAGATCACACTCTTTTATAGCACCACAGCCTCAGGGTAGCTGGTCAATATTCAAAGACCACTTCTTTGAAGTGCAAGAGCATTTCAACAAGAAAGAAGTAAAGGAAGGGAGCCAGAAGTTGCCAGGGAGCTGCTGGGCAAACTGAAAAGGAAGAAAAAAGCCTATAGATCACAGAAGGAGGGGATGAGCACTTTTCGGTGATTATAAGGCTCTGGTAAGAGAATGTAGGGACGCAACTAGGAAAGCCAAGGCCTCCTTGGAATTCAACCTTGCAAGAGAGGTCAAGGGCAACAAAAAGGGCTTCTTCAAATACATAGCAGGTAAAACTAAACCTAGAGGCAATGTAGGCCCCTTGCTGAATGAGGTGGGTGCCCTGGAGACAGAGGATGCGGAGAAAGCAGACACTCAACACCTTCTTTGCCTCTGTCTATACTTCTGGGGGATGTCTTGATATCAAGCCTCAGACTGCTGAGACTGCAGAGGAAGTTGAGGCAAGAGAGGAGCCTGCCTCTGTTAATAAGGACTGGGTTAGGGTTAAGTTGAGCAAACTGGATGTACACAAATCCATGGGCCCAGATGGGATGCACCGGCATGTACTAAGGGAGATGGTGGAAGTAATTGTGAAGACACTCTCCATCATCTTTTCTAAGTTCTGGGGATCTGAAGAGGTGCCTAGGTACTGGAGGATAGCAAATGTCACTCCAATCTTCAGAAAGGGTAAGAAGAAGTACCCAGCTAACTATAAACAGGTCAGCCTCACCTCCATCACAGGAAAAGTGATGGAACAATTTATCCTAGAGAGTGTCTCCAGGCATATGAAGGACAGGAGGGTCATTAGGGACAGTCAGTGTGGCTTCACAAAAGGGAAGTCATGCTTGACTAACCCCATCCCTGGAGATGTTTAAGGCCAGGCTGGATGAGGCTCTAGCCAGCCTGATCTAGGTGGGGTGTCCCTTCCCAAGGCAGGGGGGTTGGAACTGGATGATCCTGTGGTCCCTTCCAACCTCGACTGATTCTGTGATTCTATAACTTCTTCCCAGTGAGGGTGATGGGGTGCTGGAGGGGGCTGCCCTGGGGGATTTGTGGGCTCTTCTTCTCTGGAGACGTTTAAAACCCACCTGGACTTGGTCTAGGTGATCCTGCTGTGGTGTGGGGGTTGGACTGTTCTGTGATTCTGTGATAGCCATTCATGAGGGCATAACCAGTTGGATAGATGACGGCAGAGTGGTGGATGTGGTTTATCTTGACTTAAGTCATTTGACACAGTCTCTCACAGCATCCGGCAGCCGAACTGAGGCAGTGTGCTCTAGATGATCAGGTAGTGAGGTGGATGGTGAACTTGCTGCAGGATAGAAGCCAGAGAGTAGTGGTCAATGGCACAGAGTCTGGTTGGAGGCCGGTATCTAGTGGAGTGCCCCAGGGGTCGGTGCTGGGATCAGTTCCGTTCAATCTATTCGTTAATGATTTGAATGAGGTATTAGGGTGCACTATCAGCAAGTCTGCTGATGATACAAAGCTGGGTGGTGTCGCCAACACCCCTGCAGACGGTGTTGCCATAAAGCAAGACCTGGACAGGCTGGAGAGCTGGGCAGTGAGAAATTTAATGAAGCATAATAAGGCTGTGTGGAGTCTTGCATCTGGGCAAGGACAACCCCAGGTACCAGTATAGGCTGGGGACTAAGCTGTTAGAGAGCAGTGTAGGAGAAAGGGACCTTGGTGTCCTGGTGGACAGCAGGATGACCATGAGCCAGAAATGTGCTCTTGTGGCCAAGGGGGCCAACAGCATCCTGGAGTGTATCAGAAGCAGGGTGGTTAGGTGATTGAGAGTGGTTCTTCTCCCCGTCTACTCTGCACTAGTGAGACCACACCTGGAGTATTGTGTCCAGTTGCGGGCTCCTCAGTTCAAGAGGGATGTGTTGCTGCTGGAGAGAGTCCAGCATAGAGCAATGAGGGTGATGAAGGAAGTAGAGTACCTCCCTTATGAGTAGAGGCTGAGGGAGCTGGGTTTCTTTAGCTTGGAGAAGAGGAGACTGAGGGGTGACCTCATTCATGTCTACAAATATTTGAGGGGTGGGTGTCAGGAGGATGGAGCTGGGCTGTTCTTGGTGTCATGTAGTGATAGGGTGAGGGGCAATGGTTGTAAGCTGGAACATACAAGGTTTCATATAAATATGAGAAGGAAGTTTGTCACAGTAAGGGTGACAGAGCACTAGAACAGGCTTCCCAGGGAGGTTGTGGAATCTCCTTCACTGGAGACATTTAAGATCTGCCTGGTTATGTTCCTGTGTGACTAGGTGATCCTGCAGTGTCAGGGGGATTGGACTAGATGATCTTTTGAGGTACCTTCCAATCCCTAATGATTCTATGATTCTATGATTCTATGATTCTGTGAAAGTGCAGGTAGTTATTGGAGATTCAGAGGAGGCATGAAAATGGAGGCTTGTTTATGATACATTTCAACCTCTTGCTTTGGATTTTGCTTACTCTTGGTTATAGACTGCCTTTTTTACCCTAATATGACATCAAAGGTCTCATTGGTTTTGGGATTATATCTCCATGTCTGAAGTGTTTCATCAGAGAATTATTGAGAAATTTTAGTGAAAAGTCTTTAAGCATTCTTATCTATAAGCCCCAAATACATAATTTATGCTTGAGAAGTCCTATGCACACTTTGGTGCTATGAGAGACATACATAAAAACACCACTGCAATGAAAATAGGCCTGTTTTAAGAGGCAGTCCTCATGTTTAAGAACACTATAATGTGTTAGATGAAGTGAGTATTTAGAGGATTTTGTAAGCCCTGAAATAAAATAATGGAAACTAGATTCTCTTTCAGGAAATTATTTTAAATCTGAATGATTTCATGGAAATTTGGGACCGTCACTAGATACTGTTTCAGTGAAAGAACAATAATACCCTAAACCTGGAAACAATACTTAAATACTTGTAATGAAAACATAATTTTCTTCCCTAAATTGGAAATGAATTTTTTAATTTTTTTTTTCTTATTTAATTGAAAATTCGGCAGAATTAAGAAAAGGTATACTGGTCCATGTGTACAAATGAACATCTGTGTGCATGCAGGGAACAGGTATTTGGGCAACCGATACTGCTTGACAACAAAGAAACTGCAAGAAATCAAGCTGTATAGGTTCTCAGTCTTTAGCTCATAGTTAATTTGGTAGTTATTGAAGATTTAATTCTTCAATATGGATTGCTCCATCTGCAAGTCTCTGTGCAAGAGACATCTGTGTTTGTGAACTAACACTTTCAGTCATCTCTCAGGTCAGATCCTCACTGAATGTGATTTATTTATCAGAGTTAAGCTGATCTTTTCAGTGGTGGATTTGATTCTACAGCCATTCAATATACTTAAATTCAGTAAAGATATCTCTCCCTCTGACTTAGACATTAAAGGCAAAACTATAGCCATAGCCTGTTTCCAAATGAGCTGGCCAAGATTTTTACCCTATGTTGTCATTAGTCTGATGTCAGGTACTGTGTTTTTAGAAAAATTCACTATTTGTTTACCTTGGTGTTAATAGTCAAGCATGTCACAACCTTTCATTAAACACCATGCATCTTTTTGATCTTTTTTCTTGTTCTAATCGTATCAAAATTGGAACAGTGCAATGTTTGTCTTGCTACCTGTTATTTGCTCAAAAGAAATTAAATGACTGTTTTTCTTTGTGATTTGTAAGCTCTTCCAGGTATAATTTTTCTTTATGCCAGCCACCAATATTCTATTTGTTAACATACCTCCTTTTATAGAATTAATATTGATTTAGAAATACCCAATTAGATAATGTGTGTTCTGCTTTATTTTATCTTGCATATGAATGTGGAGTGACAAATGTGCTGAAATCATTAAGTCAGCTCATATGATTTATTAATCTACAGTGACACAGCTCATCTAGATCAGGAGAGAGGTAAAGACAATTTCTGTTGACTCAGACTTCCAACTGCTGGCAAGCAGAAGTATCCCAAGGATTGTTTTCTGTCAAAGCATCACATTTAGCAATGTGGTTCAAATACTTGTCTCTCCAAATATAGCATGGCATATTTTTTGCCAGAGGCTTAGCAAATCCCATTCTTTCCTTGAATATGTGCTTTACTAATAACTTTCCATTTAGCAGAAAAATCTTGGAGGGGCATTTTTAAGATCCTATGGATTCTTGCCTGTAGTGTGTTCATAGGAGGACAGGATGAAACCCAGTTGGCTTAAACCTTAATAAAGGAGTACTAATAGGTCACTAATCCACATTCTAGAGTTCCCTTCTATTTCACACATTAGAAAACTGTTTTTTCCCACTTTAAACAGTCATTTTTTTAGAAGTAATTCCTCTGTATAAACAAATTGTGAAAAAAAGTAAAATATGGAGACTGTATGTATTTGAAATGGCAAGATGGAAGGGGAGAGGGAAATGGGGAACTGTTAAATATAAGGGAAACCAGCAGACAAAGTATATGCTGGGGTGTTGTAGTGTCTTAGAAAAACATGAAGAAGCAGAAGAGAGAGTATACCTAGTGTTCACTATGCTGAGCAGCTGAGCATGTTCTTCATGGTGATTCCAAAATATTTAGTTCCCATAATTCTGATGTTTAAGTAGACCTTTTCCATGCTTCTCTTTTCTAGATATTATTTTGCTGTTAGACTAAGTCATATATTAAAGAAGGCTGATGAGAAATATTGAATCAACTTTCTCTTTACTATACAATTATGTTATTTCATAATGTTATCTTGTGCCATTATTTCAAATAATAAGTTTGGAAAGGTGAACACTCACTGCAGTCTTTCCTCCTCTACTAATACGTAAGCTTCTTAATAAGGAAATCCAATCTAAGTTTGACTGTTTCAACAGAATTGTGTTACCATATTTCTGCCAGTCATTTGTCTAATAGTTACTAGCTTACTGAAATTATTATCAGCTGAGCAAAGCAAGTTCAAACAAAGGGAACTGCTCCATCTAGAGTTCCATCTTGTACACAAGCTCATTAAATATTTTAATAAATTATTTTACTGGCTCTTATCTCCCATAACTTTAGCCGTCTCTGACTCTTTAAGGAACAGTGAAACTTCCAACAATCTGAAAAAAGAGTGGTTCATGTGATCTAGTGGTCTTAAACTAATTCTAATATCTGAGGAGAAGGTATGCACATTACAGAAGATAACTACTTTTACAGTAGTATAGTGCATGAAAAAGCTCTTTTCCAGAGGTGAGTTGCTCAGATTTTGAGATAAATTCAGAAACTATTTCTGTACCTGTAAGTCTATCAACGTTCATCTAAACCCAGTGCACATTTCTGAAAATATTTATTTCATATGGAACTTTCTGTGGCAATGAGTTTCATAGAATATAAAGATATAATCTAAAATTACAATGAAATACATAAGTTTGCATTTTAAATTAGTGAAAGTACTTTAGGCTTTGTATTGAGAGAAAATTAAATATCAATCCTTTATTGACCTTCAATTGATCTTCTTTGTGCTACTTGGCATATATGAATATCTTTCTCACTAATGAATTTAATTTCCACATGAAAACAATAAAAGCCTTTTTAGATTTCTGCTTCCACAGAGCCTTTCCTCTCAATGTTTTTTGTCTTCTCTTCTCTGTGTTTTCAGTATATTTTTTCAAAATAGTTAATGAAAACTTCATTCATCAAGCAGCTTGATAATTGGAACCTTGCTGTATCAAGACATTTGTTTTAGAAGATACCTTTATACAGCCCAAAACACTAGTAGGGGAAAGGATATAGCTACAGAAAATTGAATAATAATACAGCAATGTTCAGTATGCTCTGATAACTGAGGGGTGAGACAATGCGTAGCTCACATCAGCAAAACCATGGGAGCCACCTTTTTGCCTGCTCTTAGCTCATGCAAATAAAGTGTGGTCTCGGCTGATTTAGACCAGTCAGGCTGAACTGAATTACACTGCAGCTGAAAAGGACTATTTGTGTACAGTTATCACAGAACAACTCTCAAATGAGAGAGTCCTGTTGCATTTGTTGGATTTCTTGCCTTCTGTGAGTGATGTTCTGCCTTAGCCAGATTGTTACTGATGTCATTAACTTAGCACTTGTATGCTAATGTTACATACGGTCTCTCAAACTGTTTGTGTCCTGATCTAGCAATGCCTCATATCACAGTAGAATGGAGCTCTAACAAAAGTTTGAGCTCCAAGTTTATTCTGGAAGTGGGACAAATGCTTAAAAACATCCAGCAATAAAGCAGAAAGAGACTGCGTGACCACTGTCCCCAGGATGGTAATAGAAGAGGAATCTTTAGAAGACTTACTTGAATAAATGTGCTAAATTTTATGTCCCGTGTGTTCAAGCAGAGAAATGTCAATCTGTCCATTATTTTTTCTAAATGCCCAAGGTCTGTTACAACCAGAGTTTTTACTGAAATAATGTACTTAATGGGACTCACAGCAGAAACAACCTCATCCAGGATTTTTAAGCTCCTGAAAAGACTACATGAGACAGCTGTGTAATTCAAAATGGCACTTCACTCTTACAAGTTTTGCTCTTGTTTTTAATTGCACTCAGTGAATTACACTATAGATGAGCAACTATCTAGCTGGTCTTTACAATCTTTCCAAACCCAAAATTTAAAGTTGACTTAAATCTTGAGTCTTTCTCTTGGGGTCACTGATAATAAACCAGCCTGCAGACAAATTAAAAAAAAAAATGGTAAAGACTCAACTGTATTACAAATTATGCAGGGTGTTCTCCATTGTTTCCATGGAAAATGTATGTGCAAGTGAATGACTATCTATTTTGTACTCTTGGTAAAAATCAAGTATTATGTTGTTTCACCACACATTTTGTAATGCACGAGTAACCTACGTATGCACTCCAGAGGAACTGAGAGAAAAAAAATCCACCATACTACATTCTGGGTTTGTCTATGTAAAAAATGTATCAAAGTGAATATACATGTCTTCCCTGGAATTATGACATGTCCTTATGATAATGTCTTTTTCTTTTATTGCATCATGGATATCTCTTAATATTTTTAAAAGGAACAGATCAGGAACAAGGAGAAAAGATTGATGTGACTCTTTAACAAGTATGATGGAAAAGGAGCAAGATGTTCTTGGATGCCCAGGAAAATAACAGAAGCCTACATTTATTTTTTTTCTTCTCTCAAATTTATCTTGCTCTACACTAGATCAAAATACTACTTGGAAAAATGCCAACCTGTGGTCTTTTACAGATAAGTCCATTGATGTTCCAAAGAATTCTTGCAATAAAACAGAAATTTTATCTGTAGTCATCCCACTTGCATTATATTTGCCTCACAAAGTAATTCTACAAGTGAAGTAAAGTGCTCACATGCTAGTCATGATTTATTGCCAAAATTGTTCTGAGGAATCCAGCTGGCAGACCTGGCTTCTTTCAAGAACAAAACAGAAAGGTTCATGTAAGAAAGAAATCATGTAGGCACAGAAAGAGTCTCTGTATAGTTTCTTGCAGTGGTTGTAAAGTATGCCTGGCTTCTTACCTCACACACAACATCTGGGTGAGGTACAGATCACACCATTCCTCTGAGAAATTGTTACTTCTCCTTAAAATAGGATGTAGGACTTTTAAGAAAGTGTTTGAATAGACTGCAAGCTGACTTTCTGGTTAAATTTTTCAGTTCATAAGAAGCACCCAAAGCTCATATTAAAATCGTATCTCTGACTCTTGAACACATCCACTGAACAATCCCATCATTCCTCAAAGCATCTGCTTCAACTTGACACTGAAATAGACACAGGGCATATTTTAAAGTGGCAATTTTGAATAATTTTGTTCCAAATAAAATCATTATTATGGGCAATGAACCCAGGAGGGAAGTTGATTGTAATTTGATCCTCCTCTACTAATTGAATTATTTTTTCAATTGCTCATTTAATCTTTTATACTAATTTTGAAAGTACCAAATGGTGGGGAGTGAAACTCTCACCATGATCAGGGACAAATAAGCCTTTCAAAGATATTTTATGTTCACTAACACATGCTCTAATAGTAGGCAATAACTGTACATAAAGAGAGATGGCATTAGGCATGAGGAAATCAGGTCGTTGGAGGTATTGAACCTCTGGGTCAGGAATTCCTTACCCCAGTGTTTCATAACAAAAAAAAATATTGATGATTGATATTGTCAAAAAGCCAGATGTATTGTTTTTTCACTTAAATTTTCCTTTTTTTGTTGTTTCAACAGATTGAACAAACTAAGGACAAGACTTTCTGAAGCATTTTTGGTTGCACTAATTTCTCTCACTGAAGTCAGCTGTGTCTTTTAGGAAAAGTCAGCCAAATGCTATCTTTGACAAACTTAGGAAAGCTTGTTACCCTAAGGCACTCTTTTTCTATTACTGCAGTGCTTCCATACACTCTGAAACTCATGTGACTGCACCAATCATTTAATATCTTTTCTAGAGTACTCAAGAAAGTGGTTAACATTTAATGTGTTTCCTTAAAATTAAGTAGATCACACCTTTAAACAGAGTAGTCTAATCATGAGTTTCTGTGGGGAGCTGTTTTTTCCTACTTCTGATGCGTTTCTTTCTTTTATTTGAACTTACATTTGCATGTTTTGTTTGTGAAATACATACAACTTTTTTTTTTGTTAAACAGGCAAATCAGGAAATTGCTGAACTTTTTCTTGAAGTCATTGCCACTAGATAGCAGTACTCTTAAGGCTTGCTGTCATCATCTCTTTTTGCTCTGTAACTACGTCTTTGCTAGTAGTCTCTTTGCTCCAGACTACATGATCCTGTAAAGTAATACCTCACAATATGAGTAATGTGAGGTTTTTATTGATGCCTCTGATGTTTCTTGTGGTCATTCTCTGGACTTAGTCCAAGAGTTCCATGTTTTCCTTGTTTTGAGGGATCCAGATCTGAGCACAGTGATGCAGTTGGGGTCTTGCTAGAGTGGTGTAGAGGGACAGAATCAACTCTGTCAGTCTGCTGGCCACACTTCTTTAGAAGCAGCTCAAGATATGGTTGGCTTTCTGGAAGTAAGCATAAATTGCCTGCTCACATTTAACATCTCATCCACAAGTAAGCCCAAGTTCTTTTTGGCAGGGCTGCTCTCAATCTGTTTATCCCCTGTTTGTGAAGATGTTCGATATTGCCTTGAACCAGGTGCAGGACTGGCACTTGGCCTTCATTAGCTTCACACAGGCCCACACCCTGTGCCTCTGAATAGCATCCTGTCCCTCTAACAAATCAACGGCACCACTCAGGTTCTGTCATCTGCAAACTTGCTGAGAATGCACTGAATCTTGCTAGCTGTGTTGTTGATGAAGATGTAGTATTTGTTGTACTACTGACCCTTAATGGACAATGAGCATTACTGATTTCCACCAGGAGACTCTTTGGACATGATCATCCAGCAATTCCGTATCCCTATATTCTAACGTGATCCCCATCCACAAGAAGGGTTGGCTGGAGGATCCTGGGAACTGCAGACCTGTCAGCCGGACCTCAGTGCCAGGGAAACTGATGGAACAGGTTATCTTGGGGGCAGTAACTGTGAACCTGAGGGATGGCCAAGGGCTCAGGTCCAGCCAACATGGGTTCAGGAAGGGCAGATCCTGCCTCTCCAACCTGATCTCCTTCTATAATCAGGTGACCTGCTTGGTGGATGTGGGGAGGCCTATGGATGTGGTCTATCTGGACTCCAGCAAGGCCTTTGACACTGTCCCCCACAGCAAACTGCTGGCTAAGTGGTGCTGAATGGTGCCACATCCAGCTGGCAGCCGGTCACTAGCAGTGTCCCTCAGGGATCAGTGCTGGGCCCCATCCTCTTTAACATCTTCATAGATGATCTGGATGAGGGCATTAAGTCAG
>VXBP01003423.1:0-11831 GCA_013400115.1 Rhinopomastus cyanomelas | reverse complement strand
CCAAAGCATTAGGTTAAAAAGCAGCTCTATACTAATGAGANCACTTTGCTTTTAAACATATAGACTTAAAAACTCAAGAGGCATGCTCAATAAGGGGGGCTCACCCCTCGAAGGCGGGTAAGTTTTGGGACGGAGGTGTGTTTTGGTATTATAATGACATTGTAATGAGCAAAGTTCACACAAGGATAGCGATTCATCAAAAAGATGACAGGACGATGGCTCAGGGTTGCAAGAGTGCGGCTTATCATCTTCCAAGTACCACCGGTTCCCATCTCTGAACATCTTATCACAGGGCTTGGCCACAGCTCCTCACAAGGGTTGACCGCAATACCTCCATATTGCTTCACCCCTTGTGGTTTCCATGGTGGCAGGTCAAGTTGCCTGGGGAACCATCAGAGGAAGGGGTTCCTTGCGTTCCAGCTGCACTCCACCCTAGAGGCTTAGAACTTTCCTTAATGTGCGAATAATGCTCCACTTCTAATAGAAGTTTAATTTTTAAGTTATCCCACAATCCTATGACCTTTAGAGGTCTCTTGCAGCTCAAAGCTTTCTATAATTGTATGATTGAATACCACTGAACAATCTGTAACACATAGATTTGAAATGTAAGTACTATACGTAAAGAAAACAGTAGTTTTAACAGAATTTATGTTCTGGTCAATGAGGTGCAATAGCACATTCAACAAAACCCATCAATCAGCAGATTTTCTTTGCCCTTTCTGTTCCAAACAGAGAAACCAAAATGAGAAACCTAAACTTAGAAGTCTGATATCAAATGGATGCTGTAATAACATGTCTACTGACTCTTCTAAAGGAGATTCTGCTGGATCAAAAGTTAGTCTTGAGACCAAAAATAAAAATTTTGACTGTGTTAAGTGATGGTGAAACTCACAACTTGAACTGAGACTTAATCTTACATTTGTATCAAAATTAAAGGAAAAAAAAGTATTAAGAAACCTGAAAGTCTAAGAAATAAAAAATAACTTGTAAATTGGGTTGTAATTTCTCTATTTCACACATGTAAGCATTTGTATTTTCATGTTTAGGTTGTGATTTGGCTTTTAAACAAAAATATTTTTTTTTTTATTCTATATGAATTTTTTTTTATTATTAAATGTATTTTTTTAAAAAAAATGTGATTGAACAAACTTTTGCATGCAGTTTTAGTATTAAATGATATATTTTCCTTCTAATTTGAACCTACAGACTAATTAAAATAAAACAAGTGAGTAAATGATCTTAGGGAAAAGAATGTGCATGTGTTCTGTGGGAATAAAATAGTGCCATAGCCTGCCAAGGTGCAAATTGATTATTTAACTACTGCTTAAGTGTGTTTACTACAGGCATATTTCAGATCAGATAATTAGATCTTTCTTCTTGTATAGACCACTATGAAACATGGTCACAGCAGTCTCTTCAGTTCTTGTAATGTTAAGTCTGTGGAAACAGTAACTGATCAGTAAAAAACTGAACAAATAAGAAAATTACTTGCAGAAATAGAAAAGTGTTGAGAGAAAATAATATGTGATGAAAAGATTAGGATGTAGGTATGACTATATATAGGAGCTGGATTTTAAAGAGTTCAGGATGTAGGTATGACTATATATAGGAGCTGGATATGCCTGATGGCTTTGTTCTAGTGAACAACTAAAGAACAGAGAGAAGCAGGAATAAATTGATTTGTCTATATTCACTTATAGTCAGTCACGTCATAAGTCTGAGCGAGATCTGGCCCTGCAGTTACAACAGAGGATTTAGAGACTGAGATAGGAAAATACTAGGTGTCAGATTAAAAATAAAGCAACCAAACCAAATTAATTTAGTATTCTGCCTATGACAGTGTAATTGTTGTCACTGAAGAGATGTTTCATAATGAAACTAAATTCACTGAGTGACAAAAATTAAAATTCTCAAAGTTCAGTAATAAATTGTTTAACAAATCTTACTGGCTTAACTTCAAATTATTAACCTTTCTGGCTAATATTCTCTAAACTTGAAAATAAATTAAATCAAGATTTCTGAAACTCTTCTTGTAATTACTGGTAATTACAAGTATAAGCATTTAATGTCCTTTCTTTCCTGGATTTTTTCTCTGTATTGATACATTACTCATCAACTGGAGACATTTACAAGGGTAAGTATTTTCTCTTAATAATGTGCTGAGTCTTAGGGTTTTTTTTCAAAGACTGAAATAAGATGTTTCAGTGTTTAATGTTTTAAAAAAATTTTGGAGTTACTTTGCAGTAGTTTCATATAGATGTCATTATAAGTCACAATAACCAATGATTCTCTTCTTGCCTTTGAAGAAGTCCCTGTGGGAATTTATCAGCAGCAATTCAGTAATAATCCATATGATCCTTCAGAGCAATTCTGCCTTTGAAGTCTGCTTTTTCCTTCAAATCAGGCAACACTTACAAGGACATAAAATTTCCTTTCCATTTTATACACCAGGGTACACATTTACATCATATAATGTACTTAGTAGAATACTGTATCTGGACTGACCTCTCATTTAGGTTACAGTACTAAGTCATGTAGTTAGCAGTTGAATTATTTGCTGGCAAAGAAAAACAAACTTCTGAGTTTGACCACATTAAATAGGATCAGAATACTAAAAGCAAACAGCAGAGAAAAGATCATAATTTTATGTCTAAAATATCTCCTATAGTGTATTTTCATCTCCCAAGGCTAGTTGAAGTTTAGTAGTGATTAAGTCTACTATCTGCCTACTATCACAACAGAACTCCATGAACCAATTCTTTGACAATGATTCTTCTACCAGATACATATCAAGCACTAAGCACAATCCTAATAGGTAGCTACTGTATCTTGGTTTCACAAGAATTTTACTTGTGAATTAGACGTTGCTGTTGCTGTTGCGTTATCATAACACACATCCTTTTTGTTAGAAACCTTGAAGAAGGCAGACTTTGATCTTATCATCTGTTGCGGTTCTTTTTTAATTTAGTAACACATTTCAATGAATGCAGTATAGTATTTAGAGTAAAACTATGAGGCTGATATACTATAAGTCGTTCTAACGATCAAAAATTTTAAGAAGTCAGCTGCTTTGAAATAAAAACACTAATAAATGCAGAAATGATTGCTTTTTAAAACTTGCTTTGTGTCAAAGCAAATTACTGTAAAAAAATTGTCATGTAACACTACAGATCAGGGGTAGTGTGGTTGGAAAATTGCCTGAATAAGGATCTGATGTTGTTGGCCAAGAAATCAAATGGTATCCTGATTTATTTCAGTGGTCAGCAGAAGTAGGGAAGTGATTGTCCCATGTACTGTGCACTGGTGAGGCCTCAACTTGAGTACTGAGTCCAGTTTTGGGCACTTCAGTCCAAGAAAGATGTTGATACATTGGAGAAGATCCAAAGAAGGACAACAAAACTGGTCAAGGGTCTAGACCTAAAGCCTTGCAAGGAGCAGCTGAAGGAATTGGGGTTGTTTACACTGCAGAAAAATAGAGAGAGAGAGAATACTTTTTTTTCTGTCTACAACCACCTGAAAGGAGGTTGTTTGTGAGATGGGTATTGGTCTATTCTCCTGTGTAACAAACAACAGGACAAGAGGAAATTGCCTGAAGTTGCACTAGGGGAGGTTTAGAGTGGACACATCTCAGGAGAAATCTCTTTGCAGGAAGTGTTATCAGACATTGGAAGTGTCTACACAGGAAAATCGTGGGTTCCCAATCCCTGGAGGTCTTTGAAAGGCCTGTAGATGTGGTGCTAAGGGATGTGATTAATTGGTGACCTGTCAGTGCTGGATTATTGGTTGGATTTGGGGATCTTGAAGGTCTTATCCAACTAAAATGAATCCGTGATTCTGTATGAAATGACTTCTTTTTTAATTCTTATATCTTAACATTTTTTAACATATTTTAGTTGGGTTGATTCCACTAGAAATACTTTCATCATCTTTGGATCATATTGAATTTCCACCAAAATACAATCAAAGTGAGCCTTGCTAATTAATCTTTCATTTTAATATGTAAAAAACAAAGAGATCCTGGTTTACATATGAAACAAATACATATTCAAAATTAAAATTGTTTTACTTTTGAGATTTTTTGAACTCTTAGAAAAAGCAATTAAACAGATTCTATTGTAGACATATACAATGTTAATATCTCGTATTAAAGCATAATCAGAATATGAAGCAAAGCAAAACTCAGATAATTTTGCCTTTCCAAAAGAAGACACATCATCAAGTTGAAACTAATTCAGTAAATTTTCTGAAACAAACAAGTTCAACAACTGAAACATACAGCATAGATGTAGTTGTTTGCAAATAGCTTAATAATAGAATTGCATAAGGCATTCTGTTTAAAAGCAGAATAATTTGTAGAAGATCATATAAATGCTGGAATATGTAGTTATTAGCAAGGTCTAGTATTTGCATTAAATTTTAGTACTGTTCACAGGTGTCTGACCAACATTTTGCAAACTGAAATGTTATGTTAGACTAACTTAGGGAATACTCGCCTGGACATGTGTCCTGAGCAACTTGCTCTCGGTGATCCTGCTATGGCAGGGGGATTGGACTAGATGATCTTTTGAGGTTCCTACCAATCCCTCATGTTCTGTGACTCTGTGTGATAGATTAAGTTGCATCGCTCTAGATCAGAGTTAATATTGTCACCATCAAAGGAATGAACAGCCTGAAGGTGTTATCTCAATTTTATTTCCTGTTGGATAGTCTTCTCAATAGAATTTTGAAAAATAGGGTTTACCCTGGATATTTTAAAGATTCCATATAGAAACTATTATTTGTTCCTGTTTCCTCAACCCAAAGTTTTTACTCTTATTAGTGTGAAATTACTGCTGCATGGAGTCATATTTAAATAGCAGCTCTTATGTTGAATAAAAAAAAATTACCATGGAATTAGATACATATTAATATGAAAAGATCTTAAAAAATAAGGTGATTCAATTACTTCAGAGGATCTGAAGACAGTTTGTTTTCTTCTTATGGGTCCCAATATTTTTAAAATGTTTTATAACTTCCTCTTTCTTCAGATCTTCAATATAAAGTGGATAGACAAGTTCTTAATGATTCTGTATAATTTTGCCTATAAAAATATTGTGCAACTGCTTCAGTAAAGTAATGGAACTGTATTTTCCAGGTAGGTACCTGCAGCAACTGTGAATACAGAATGTGCATCTGATGCAACTGTGCCTGCCTCTATCTTTTTGCATGTGTGCAAAAAACACACTGGAACTAAATGTGTGTAGTTTAACAAAGGATGATTTGGAGTACTCTTTCTTCCTTCCTCAGCCTTGAGTTTTGATAATGTACTTGTGGATGCCACAATTTGTAAAAAAATATATATATCTGTAACAGTGGCATATCTTTAAAACTCTACTAATTTTTTTTTCAGAAGATATTTTTCCCATTTAGTATACAATTATAAATTGTAAGTTCTGGTAGAACGAAAATATCAGTATGTTTACCCTTACATGGATTTTTTGTTTATTTATCTAATTCAAGGTTTAGCGTATTTATGTCAAGAAATGTATTTACCAGTGCTGCTGATTTCCTTGACCTACTGTGGGCAGATGGTAGATGTCATGCACACACACAATCAACAGAAATTGCAAGAACTGGAAAGAAACCATTGGTGCTGGGAGAATGGTACACAAGGGGACACTAAACACAAGCCTGGAATTACAAAAGCAAAGTTTTCATAACAGCAGCTTGTGCTTGAAATTTTTTTTCTTCCTGGCAACAGTGTTAAAATCTTCTCTTTGAAAAAAATCCAAGAAGATTTCAGAACAATAACACATATATCCAAAACCAAATTCTCTCTCTTACTAAATTCACACATTAAAAAGACTGAAGAGATCATGTGGCTATTTTATGTTATTCTATTTCTATTATTTTATCTTGATACCACAGTTTTGTGGCTGGGAAATTAAAGAAAAACTCAAAAATAATAAGACAATTTATTAAAATAAACATGCAAAGAACAGAGACAAATTGTCTTGATTTTGATCAGTACAATAGATTTATATACTACAGAACCACAGAACATTAGGGATTGGAAGGGACCTCGAAACATCATCTAGTCCAATCCCTCTGCCATAGCAGGATCGTCTAGACCAAGTTGCACAGGAACATATCCTGGTGGGTTTTAAATGTCTCCAGTGAAGAAGACTCCAGCACCCCCCTGGGCAGCCTGTTCCAGTGCTCTGCCACCCTCACTGGGAAGAAGTTCCTTCTCATAGAACCTCCTATGTTCCAGCTTACACCCATTGCTCCTTGTCCTGTCACTAGATGACATTGAGAAGAGCCTGGCTCCATCCTCCTGACACCCACCCTTCACATATTTATAGACATTAATAAAGTGACCCCCTCCTGCTCTTTTTTAACAAGCTCAAGAGACCCATCTTCATCAGCCTTTCCTCATAAGGGAGGTGTTCCGCTTCCTTCATAATCCTCGTTGCTCTACAATGGACGCCCTCAGCTGTGAGGTTTCCTTTACTTTGGCAGATACATGTCCCTTACCAGCACCACAGCTGCACGTGGGGCTCCCACCAACGGAAATCACAGATTATTAACAGCTGTGACAACAGCTAAATAGGCCAGACCCACGAGAACATATTGAAAAACCCCACTCTGAGGTTTAACCATTATTAAGTCTTCACAGAATCATGGAACATTAGGGATTGCAAAGGACCTAGAAAGATCATAGAGTGCAATCCCCTCAGCCATGGCTGGATCACCTGGATCAAGTCTTAGTCAGATCAGGTATCATGTAGTAAGCTGATAGTCAAGTCTTAAAACTCTAAAGCAGGACATCAACGGAGAGAACAAGTGTCATATACCCCTTGCTCAAAGAAAGAATCATTAGCTAGACAGGTAAATATATGTTTTTCTATCTGTTTTTTTCTTTAATCAAAAGTGTAAAAATAAACAAAAATGAATACACATATTAGAGGGAGGAAAAGACCCAAAAAAGCAGACAAAAAGAGACAACATTTAATTGCATTTCAGCCTATGTTTCCTATATTTAAAATATGCACGGTAGTGTCTGTATTCCTCCTTCCTTTTGTGCAGCACTCAATATACATTGAAGCAATAATTGTGTTTTTTTTTTTCTAAATTATACTTTCACTGGTTGGATGGCCACTATCTTTATATTCCCAGTACAGATAACATCCATTTAAATGTCACCTGTGTAGAGTCAGGATCTAACTATCAGAAATATATCATGTAACAGCTGTTATGTTGAATAAAATATAGAACTAGGGATGTAAATTTCATACATTATTAGACAAGGTAGTGAGGGAGACAGCGGATGTTTACTTCTGAGACTGGATATACACAGCTGTCTCTATGGAGTAATAAATTATGGTATTAAAAGCACTCTCTCTGTCTTTGAAAAAAAGTTGTAAAGAAAAATATTTGCAAGCAGTTCCTGCATAAAGTAACAGGTGCTGCAGATACATCTGACTGGCATCTACCCCACCTTCCAAGGTGCTCTTGCAGAAAAGATACAGAACTCTGTGAAGGAAACTGGACAACAATGAAGACGAGAATTCTTCCAGCTTGATGTTGTTGTCTAGGTCTAATCAGATCACTGCCTGTATCAAAACTGAAAGAAGTGGAGATGAGCCCACTACAAAGGGAAGTTTGCTGTCTTCCTGGGGCTCAGGTTAATGATGGTTCAAAGAAGGGCAGCACTGTTGGTGAAGGGTCTGGAAAACATGCCTTCAGATGAATGGTTGAGGGAGCTGGAAAAAGAATGCTGATGGAAGATCTTATTGCTGCTTACTACTACTTGAAAGGAGGTTGTAGAGAGGTGGGTCTTGATGTTTTCTCACAAGTAAGAAGTGATGCAGCACAGGAGGAAATGGCCTTAAGTTACACAGTGGAAGTTTAGACTGCACATTAGGAAAAGTTTCATCATTGGAAGGGTCATCAAACATTGCAACAGGCTGCCCATGGAGGTGGTTGAATTGCCATCTCTGGTTGTGTTTAAAAGTCGTGTAGATATGGAATGTAAGGATATGATTTAGCAGTGGTCTTGGTGAGACCTGGACAGGCTGGAGAGTTGATCAGGGAGAAACTTGATGAACTTTTAAAAGGGCAAATGTAAAGGTACTGCATCATTAAAAAAAGTACTGAATTTGGAGAAGAAAAACCCCATGTATTACTGTAGGTTGGGGACTGACCTGCTGTAAAATAGATCTTGGAAAAAGGACCTAGGGGTGCTAGTGGACCACAAGGTGACCATGAGTCAGCAATGTGTCCTTGTGGCTAGGGCAAATGGTCTCTTGGGGAGTATTAAGACGAGTAAAGCCAGTAGGTTGAGGGAGGTTCTCCTCCTTCTCTACTCTGCCATAAATCTATGGGTCTTTGAAAGGTCATGGAGAACAGGAAAGGTCCCTGAGAACTGGGGAAAGGACAATATTACTCCAGTCTTCAAGAAGGGCAAGAATAATGACTCAGAAACTAAAGGCTGGTTAGTCTCACTTCCATCTTTGGAAAGATGATGGAATGAATTCTTTTGGTTGCCATCTAGAAGAGAAGATAGTTACTTGGAGTAGTCAGCATGGATTTGTCTATTGGAAATCATGCTTGACCAGTCTGATAGACTGTCTATGATGTCATATCTGGCTGGGTAGATGAGGGGAGAGAAGTGGATGTTGTTTCCCTTGACTTCAACAAGGCCTTTGACACTGAGTCACTTAACGTCCACATTAAGAAAATTCTGTAGTCTTGCATGTAGGTTGCATGAGTAGACAAGTAGGCAGGTTGAGAGCTGATTGTGTTACAGAACTCCTAGTCATCATCAATGGTGCAGGATCAAGCTGTAGATCTGTGACCAATGGTCAGTACTAGGTCTCAGGACCACAATTTAATATCTGAACAAACTGGACAAAAGGCCAGAGTATATCTTAGATGGTTTGCTGATGATACAAAACTGGGAGGACTGGCTGACACACCAGAAGGCTGTGCTGCCATCCAATGTGAACTGTATGGGATGGAGAATTAGGAAACAAAGAACCTAATATGGTTCAACAGGAGCAAGTATAGGGCCCTGCACCTCAGGAGGAACAATCCCTTACATCAATATAGGTTAGGGGTAGATCTGTGGAGAGGAAAGTACCCTTAAAGAGAAAGGTGTTGTAATCCTGCTAGACAGTAAACTCGCTACGAGCAAATAATGTGCCCTTGTTACTTAGAAGGCCAATAGTATTCTAGGGTGCAATATGAAGTGTATGTCCCATAGGCCTAGAGAGGTCATCCTCTCCCTCTGTCCTGGTGAGGCTGCATCTGGAATACTGTGTCCAGGTCTGGCCTCCTTGGTTCAAAAAAGACAGGGAACTACTGGAGAGAGTCCACCAGAAGGTAATAAAGATCATGTGAGTCTGGACGACTGGGTGTATTGAGAAAAGAAGTATGCTAGGAGACCTGATCTACATCTGTAAATATCTGAAGAGTAGCTGTAGGGAGGATGGAGACAGATTGTTTCCAGTTGTGCCCAGTGACAGGAGAAGCAGCAATGGGCACATGTTGGAACACAACAAGTTTCATTTAGAAATAAGGAAAAACTTCTTTACAGTGTGAGTTATACAGCACTGGGACAGGCTGCCCAGAGACATTGTAGGGTCTCCTTCTCTGGAGATATTCAAATCCATCCTGGATGCAGTTCTATGCAACGTGCTTTAGGCAGTCCTGCTTTGGTGGGGGTGTTTGACTTAAGGATCTCTTGAGGTCCCTTCCAACTCTGATGATTCTGTAATTCTGTGAAGCACCAATATCGTAAAAGACTGAGACTATGATGGTGCCTTTGGTTGGAATTAAAAAGCCAACTGTATTCCTGGATCATCTGTGGACCATATTTCTGAATTTATTTGTTTTCTGGCTCTGCTACTTTTCTTCTGATAACAAATGAGTACTATGTTTGAAACAAACAAATTCAGTATTTCTGACACATTTTGATAAAAGCAAAAAACCCCACATTTTCAAGATTTTCTACATGTGCAGCAAGTTTATTTGTTCCTATGTTTATCACAGTATCACACAGTATCACAGTATTACCAAGGTCGGAAGAGACCTCATAGATCATCAAGTCCAACCTGTCACCACAGAGCTCAAGGCTAGACCATGGCACCAAGTGCCACGTCCAATCCTGCCTTGAACAGCTCCAGAGTTGGCGACTCCACCACCTCCCTGGGCAGGCCATTCCAGTGGCCAATGACTCTCTCAGTGAAGAACCTTCTCCTCACCTCAAGCCTCAATTTCCCCTGGCGCAGCTTGAGGCTGTGTCCTCTTGTTCTGGTGCTGGCTGCCTGAGAGAAGAGAGCAACCTCCTCCTGGCCACAACCACCCCTCAGGTAGTTGTAGACAGCAAGAAGGTCTCCCCTGAGCCTCCTCTTCTCAAGGCTAAACAATCCCAGCTCCCNAACAAAGACTCTGCTCCGGTTTTTATAGGCTCCCCTAGCCCGCCCTTCGGGGCAGGTCCCAAGACAGACCCTGCCGGGGGGGGGGAGGTCCTGTGACCTGTGTAACCGGAGTAGGTCCCCCAGAACACAACAAAACTTTTCTTCCTCATGAAAGCACTTCTAGTGGTTCTGGCAGTGCTCAAACTGCAACAGGTCAGTACTAGGTCTGGTCTTGTTTGACTTATTCATCAACAAACTGGACAAAAGGCCAGAGTATATCTTAGATGGTTTGCTGATGATACAAAACTGGGAGGACTGGCTGACACACCAGAAGGCTGTGCTGCCATCCAATGTGAACTGTATGGGATGGAGAATTAGGAAACAAAGAACCTAATATGGTTCAACAGGAGCAAGTATAGGGCCCTGCACCTCAGGAGGAACAATCCCTTACATCAATATAGGTTAGGGGTAGATCTGTGGAGAGGAAAGTACCCTTAAAGAGAAAGGTGTTGTAATCCTGCTAGACAGTAAACTCGCTACGAGCAAATAATGTGCCCTTGTTACTACGAAGGCCAATAGTATTCTAGGGTGCAATATGAAGTGTATGTCCCATAGGCCTAGAGAGGTCATCCTCTCCCTCTGTCCTGGTGAGGCTGCATCTGGAATACTGTGTCCAGGTCTGGCCTCCTTGGTTCAAAAAAGACAGGGAACTACTGGAGAGAGTCCACCAGAAGGTAATAAAGATCATGTGAGTCTGGACGACTGGGTGTATTGAGAAAAGAAGTATGCTAGGAGACCTGATCTACATCTGTAAATATCTGAAGAGTAGCTGTAGGGAGGATGGAGCCAGATTGTTTCCAGTTGTGCCCAGTGACAGGAGAAGCAGCAATGGGCACATGTTGGAACACAACAAGTTTCATTTAGAAATAAGGAAAAACTTCTTTACAGTGTGAGTTATACAGCACTGGGACAGGCTGCCCAGAGACATTGTAGGGTCTCCTTCTCTGGAGATATTCAAATCCATCCTGGATGCAGTTCTATGCAACGTGCTTTAGGCAGTCCTGCTTTGGTGGGGGTGTTTGACTTAAGGATCTCTTGAGGTCCCTTCCAACTCTGATGATTCTGTAATTCTGTGAAGCACCAATATCGTAAAAGACTGAGACTATGATGGTGCCTTTGGTTGGAATTAAAAAGCCAACTGTATTCCTGGATCATCTGTGGACCATATTTCTGAATTTATTTGTTTTCTGGCTCTGCTACTTTTCTTCTGATAACAAATGAGTACTATGTTTGAAACAAACAAATTCAGTATTTCTGACACATTTTGATAAAAGCAAAAAACCCCACATTTTCAAGATTTTCTACATGTGCAGCAAGTTTATTTGTTCCTATGTTTATCACAGTATCACACAGTATCACAGTATTACC
>VXBP01003422.1:50349-63501 GCA_013400115.1 Rhinopomastus cyanomelas | reverse complement strand
AATGATTCTATGATTCTATTCTATGATTCTAAAAGCCAGACATCTCAGCTCTGCTGCTTCCCTTCTACACACGGACAACCCTGTGGAAGCCATTGCTGCCGATATTCAATGCGCACTGCAGATGGAAGATTCTGCAGCTTTTCTTCGTGGTGTCACTGCCCTGGTGTAATCATTACCTAAGGATTTCATCCAAATCACTGCAAAGTGCTGCAAAGGTGCCAGTGAACAGGAAATCTACCTGATATGTCACAAGCAGTAGGTTCTCCTGATGCAGCACGTACATTGCCAAGCAGGTGTTCCTTTGCTTTACATAGCTTCTTCCCCAACATGACTCCATTCACTTGGCAGTTCCTGGGAGGAAGCTCACCTTTATGTTCTTGAACTTCACGATACGTGTTTTTGCAACAGTGGAGCTGTGATTGTTCAGCACAAAATAGCTCCACACAGAACTGATGAAACTGCCTGCACTCAGGCAACGAGCAGCCAAGTCTTGTTTGTGACATTTCAAAGACTGTTTCCACCTGGAAAGCCATGAATGAATTATGAGATACTCTCAGGAAAGCGACTATCAAACTTTGTGTCCTTAGCCAGTCTCTAGCCTGAGTAGGGACTACTGTGACAAGGGACTTGGGGTAGAGTAGGGTTAATGGTTGCACTTGATGATTTCAAGAGTTTTTTCCAACCTGAATGATTCCACTGATTTTGTGTTTCTGAACCATCCCTTGTTCAGCAGCAGAGAGGAGATCAGCTCAGAGCAAGGTTTAGCCCTGACCTGTTAGCCTGTTCCCCATGCAGCACCATGCAATTGAGTCTTGCCTTTGCATGGTGTGACCATATCTCATTCATTTTCATGTCCCTTGGTCTGAAAAGAAGTTGGGATTTTCTCCTTCCAGTTATAAACATGTAGATAACTTTAAAGATTTTATCCTAGAAACGTGCCCTCTAGGGACAAAACATGTTCCTGGACCTTGTGTGAAGTTTCATGTAGTTTACACGCCCGACGCAGTAAAAAACCATTGAAGTCTGAGTCAGGAAACTTCTGGTCTTCACTGTAGGTTTGGCTGATAGGGAGCCCTTCTGTGATTCAAAGCTCTTCTGAGATGTCAAACATTTTTAGTTAATTAGGGTTAGAATCTGTTTCGCTGCTTGAATTTGTGACAGCGGAGAGTTAAATAAAACTTTGCTTACAGTCTCTCACTTGGAAACACACGCAAAGCTGTTCCATGCTAATTCCCAAGTTTGCTTTAGGGTTTCTGGGTAAACATTTCTCTTCTCTCAGTCTCTACGAAGGAGCTATTCCAGGTCTTTATTTACCTTCCTTTCACAGAAGAATTTGTCTAGGGTTGGTGGGGATTGTGCTGACTGCCATCAAGTCTGGGGTACGACAGTTGAAACACTTCCTGCTTGTGTGCCAGCTCTTCAGGATGATTGCTGCCAGAAGGCTGGAGATTCAAACAGAATAGTGCTGCTGACAGAGTGAGCTAAGACGCTACAGGTGACTTCTCGTGGAGCATCCAGAGAGTATTAAGGAAACTTAACCATGTTTGAGTTGAAAAAAAGCATCCACGACTGTTGCCTGAGTGAGATGATGACGTTTTGTTTAGTTTTGTTCACTATCCCTACAAGAATTTCCCAGAAAATGTCTGCAGTTCTTTATTGTTAGGGGGGAGGCACTAAAACAAGACAAAGGAAAAAGCACCCTTGGAGCAATTGTGAACAAGTCCACTTCTCTTTGCCCTATAAGGGCTGTATCAGAATATCTTGGACTTCTAAGAGAGATAAGATATGCTTTCTAAGAAGCAGCTGATTTTGGCAAAAAATGTACTGGAAACCTGGCCCAGAAATGAGAAGTAGCTTTCAAAGAGGTTGCAAAGTGGACGGATTATCCTTGAATTAAGACCATTTGTATTTGTAATATCCACTATTAGTTCTTAAGATACTTGAAAGGTATTTGAAGACTACAGCTTAGGATTTGGTCAAGATTAGACCGTTCCTCATCTGTTTGGCTTTTTATGTAAACAATCACTAAATGAGATATTAATGTCTTGTATACACTGGAAAAAAAGTGCAGTAAAATATTTTGTGTCAGAAACAGAAGCAGGCAGCTTCCTGCAGGCACTGCTCAGTGACAGCAGAGTCTCAGTGACTTCACTGACACCTCTCAGCAATAGCTCACAGTTAAATCCAGAAGGTGGTTAATGTACTGGCACAGGGATGTGTGTGGCAGCATGACACAGCGAACACTGCTCCAGGCCTAGACATCAGAGCTAAGGAATGCTGCTAGCTGGTGAAGAAGAATCAAGTGCTATGGAAACAAGATAACGGAGCGACAAGAAAGGAGGCACCTGGGCGCAGCGCGTTGGAGAGGGGTTGCAGCCTATGCAAACTCTGCTTGCTTGCTCATTGGCCTCACAGATACTGAATAATGTCGAAAAGACTTATGTGCGTGAACAGGTCTTGTCTAATAAGCAAAAGACATGTATGTAGAAGCATGAATGAGGTAATAATCATTGAACATGGAAGCATTTGGGATTGGAAGGGACCTTGAAAGATCATCTAGTCCAGTCCCCCTGCCAGAGCAGGATCACCCAGACTAAGTCATAAAGTCAGTCTGGGTTAGAAGGGACCACAGGATCATCCAGTTCCAACTCCCCTGCCATGGGCAGGGACCCCCCGGCCTAGATCAGGCTGGCCAGAGCCCCATCCAGCCCAGCCTTAAACACCTCCAAGGACGGGGTCTCAACCACCTCCCTGGGCAACCCATTCCAGGCTCTCACCACTCTCACAGTGAAGAACTTCCTCCTCACATCCACTCCAAATCTCCCCATCTCCAGCTTTGCTCCATTCCCCCATGTCCTGTCGCTACCTGACATCCTAAAAAGCCCCTCCCCACCCTTTTTGTAGGCCCTCTTCAGAGACTGGAAGGACACAACAAGGTCACCTGGGAGCCTCCTCTTCTCCAGACTGAACAGCCCCAATTCCCTCAGTCTATCCTCACAGGAGAGCTGCTCCATCCCTCTGATCATCCTCGTGGCCCTCCTCTGCACTTGCTCCAGCACATCCACATCCCTCTTGTAATAAGGGCTCCAGAACTAATAAAAGGAAGCTTCCTTTGCCCTGTCAGCAAAGCTGCAAAAGAAGTCTCGTGTCGTGTGTTCACGCGTCACAACTGTGTGTGACAGGTGTGTGCATCGGGAGGAGACCATGGTGTGACTGCACAGCTAATGCTGCGCCTAACCGCAGACCTTACACTGTAGGGAGCTACACAGGGTCTTTGAGATTACCTGAGGGACTAATTCCAGACCTCAGTTTTGGCCTGAGGACAGACTTGAGGCTTATCCGTGCACACGGAGGTCCAGGGCCTCAACTAGGGGAAGCTGATGCCACGCTATTGATTCACGGCAGATGAGAATCTGCTCCAGATTTCCCCGCTGCCCTATCAAAAATGTCCTCAGAGCACTGACTGGGGAATGAAAAAAGGTCTCGGCCTGTTTTCAAGTAGCGTAATGGAGCTTTAATTTAATCGACTTCATTTTATTGGCAACTATTGAAATGAAATGAAAACAGATTATCTGGATGAGCAAGAGAAGGTTAGATGGGAGTCACCCATTAGCAGATATCAAGGCATCATCCTGTTGTCCTCATTTCATAAAGGAGCGGGTCGGTAAACACAATCACAAACATTTTCACGTTGTAGTGAAGATTCATTTGACATCGTTGCTAGCAGACGATGGATTCTTGGAAAAGCAAATGATGAAATAGTGCGGCACATGAGAAGCTGGCTCCCTTGGCTGGCAGCAAATGGCACAGCTGTGCAGACTGATGTGATTAATTCCACCTTTTATAGCAGCCGAGGTATTAATTCAGGCTGCTTTGTGGTATTTGACTATTTTTAGCTTTTCTTTGATAATTTTTCTTTGCTTACAGCTTCTCTTGTCCATCCCTCAGTATCCTCAGCAATCTCTACATAGAGGTTAAGTTCATACAGAGCACATACTTGAGAGAAAAGACTCAGGGAGGAAGCTGAGTTTCTTCTCAGGGCGCAAAGCAGGGCAAACCTTCAGATCCAGGGCACGTGAGCTTCTAGCATGGCCTAAACCACATCGGTGCTTAGGAGAATGCAGCACACAGCTCAGTTTGCCAACCAGCGTGGCCATCCTTTGGCTGGCTAGCAAGCAGTCTGCCAGGAACTACATCATCCTGTTATTGAACTACATTGTCTGGGCTGCCATTCCTTCCTCCACCTCAGGACTTCCACCTTCCTCCCAGCCCCAGCTGTGCCTCTGGGTGCTGCCAGCCTCTGCTAGGCACTGTGCTTGCTGGCCCCAGAGAGCCAACAGGGCCTGGGCTGGGAAGGCGGGTGGCATGGGCAGACACGGGGCTCCATGGAGCGAGCCAGCAAAGCAAGTTACTCGCTCCAGGCCCAGGAGAGCAGGGAATGGAGGAGCTGCTCCAGAAACCTGCCCACCCTATGTGAGCCCTTGTCTGAAGAAGCATCTTCAGCCGAGCCTGCTGCATGCAGCACATTCCAAAAGTACGCCCTGCATGCTGTGCAACCAGCCTTTCTGCTGTCCGGGGCTCAGAGTCTCCAAACAGGAGCAACACTAAAATCTCCTCTAAGGACAAGAGTACCCCGAGGAACAGAACAGAAATTCTGCAACACGGAAGAGACAAAATCCAGATCGGGTGGCGCAGGGAAACGAGACCCAAGTCCTCATTTACCTCTGGGCTTGTGTGAATCACCGGTGCTGGCTGCAATGGGTGGAGGAGAAACATAGGTTTGAACAAAAGGCTGTCCAGAGCAGCTTTGAAAACAGCTCTTCTGAATCACTGTCTGCAAACAAATAACTAAAAACACACCTAAAAGTTTATATTTATCTTCATTTTAGCTGGACTTGATCGGGGTGCCAGTTTTGTTCTGTGCTTACATGTACTGGAGTTCGATCCGGCCCTGTAGGTACATGGCCTACAGACCTTGCAGCGGTGGGACCAGCCATCCCAACCTGGAGGTCTCATTCCCCACCACTGCCTCCCCCACCCCTACACCAGTGGCATCATCCCCACCACAGGGGATGAGTGTGTTGCCACACACCTCCTGCCTTCCAAACCCTGGTCTGGGCTTGGCCATGCTTCAGACCAGTTCCACTCATGTCATTTTCTGCCCCCAGGTGCCCACCCCAGTTCTTTGCTGAAGATTTCTGGCTTCATGGCACAGGAAGCAGGCAGAGCTGCTTGTCCTCCAGACAGGGTAGCAGATGCTAATGTTGTCTCAGAGGAGTCCTGTCCCTGTTGGAGCACCCGTATGGATGTGCTGCAAGGCGTGCTTAGGCTGTGGTGGTCTGGGCCTTGATTTTCTTCTTTCTTCAGCTTCACTAAACTTCACTCAGCCTGGCTCTGTGCTTTCAAGGCTTTCCAAACCTGGGGAACAAAAGGCACAGCCACCAGTGACAAAAAGAAGTTGGAGACTTCCTTTTCACAAGGAATCTCACAGAAAAAACAACAGGTAACGGATGTAAGTTGCTCCTGCAGAGGTTCCAGTTGGAGTCTAAAGGAAAATGTTTCGCTCTGAGAGTAACTAGACATTGGAATAGTCTTCCCAGGGAAGGGGTGGCTTCTGCAGTTACACACAGTTTTAAGGCTCAGCTTGACAGGGTGCTGGGCAATCTCATTTCAGCTGTTACTTCTTTAGCTTAAAGGATTGAAGATCCTTGGGTCCCTTCCAACTTGGTCTGCTGTGATAGCACCAAGTACTACCAACACAGCAGTCCAGTGCCACCCCACAAGATGGGCTGGACCACCACAGAGCTGAGCGTACAGCAGCAACTTGTTCTTACAGTTCTGCTGCCCCTTCTCCCAGCGTGCTCCCCTTGGGTTTCACGAGCAGAGCCCTCGTAGGCTTCGCTCTGTGGTTGCTCACAGAGAGCTCACTGGAAAATCAGTGCTTGTGCTCTGGTGCGATGACCAGAAGTGTGGAGAGGATGCCAGGGGCTCTGCTTTTGGGGAGAAACACTGGCAGGGTCCCGGAGCAGCTGCAAGTTAACAAGCAGGTCCTTTCCTCCTGGGGATGTGAGGCTCCTGAGGGCAGTTATGCAATGCTGGGGTGGGCCCTCTAATCTCGTTCCTGCAGGGCAAAGCCCCAGCCACTGCAGAATGTGCCTCCTGCTGTGAGACAACATGTCACAGCCAGCAGGTGCATGCAGGTGTTTCCCTGTGAAAGAGCTGCCTTTCCCATGGGAAGCGGAAAACTAACCATTTTTACCTGAGAATCCACTCTTTATCCACAGAAACCCCCAAATCCAAGCCCTTCTACTCCATTTCATGTATTTTAGATTTCAGCTCTGCTCTTTTCCACAACAGCAACTTGCAAAAGAATAGAGGTGAAAAAATTATTTTGCTGGGAAACCAGCAGAACATCTTGCAGCTGATCACCCTGTTTGAATCCCAGCAGTAGCTGGAGCCCGTGACGCAGGAACAGCCCTGCTTCGCCCGGCTCCCAGGGCTCCGCGGTCCCGCCGCACACCACAAGCTGTGCCTGGTGCAGGGTGGGCTCCACGGCAGAGGGTCGTTCCCTGGACGGCGCCCAGTTATGGAGGAAGAGTAGCTTGTATCTTAACGTGTTTAGCCTGGCAGGCATTTCAAAGGCTTCTCCTCTGAATCAGAGCTGCAGACACTGTCTGCGTTTCCTTTTCGCAGAAGCTGGCAGGCTGAGCTATGCACAGTTCCCTAATCCTGTTTATCTGCTGCCTCCTTCCCCAGAGGTACAGGGCTCCCATGGCCTCCTGGAGCTCTTCTCTCTGCCTTTACTGGAGTTTTATTTGCCTGTTTGAAGGCCAAACACAGGCAGGGAGGGAGGGAAGCAACTTGGGGCCCTTGACACACGAGAATTTGGGATTCCAGTGCGTGTGCAGGAAGGCAGGCAAGCGCGATGGCGCTCTGCTCCTTCAGCCTATCCTGAAATAATGAGCTCCACAGCAGATGACTTGTGTCCAGAGCAGCTGCTGAGCGTGTCAGAATCATTAATGGCACGATGCTACAAGCAGCAAAATGATGATACTAAGGCAGGAGCAGTGTGGTGGGATGCACTCCTCTTTGCCTTTTCCCTGCTGCCCTGTGGTCCTGATGGGGCAGGAGGAGGGTGGGATGAGGATGCAGAGAGGGGAGCCCAGGTTACAGGTCCTCTGGGCTGAAATCTTCATCTCAGTGCTTCAAACTGCTTGATACAGAGATGTAGCTCTGTGCAGCTGAGCTGTGTAGCCCCAAGGATAAGGAGACAGTAAATCAGCTCTGCCTCAACCTTTTCCTAAAGGGAAATTCTCTTCTGTCCTTGTCAGGGAAGACCGCTAGTCTAATCATCAGGGTTTCTGCTCAAGGCCAGGTATGATGGCTGGGCTACTGCTAGGGCATCCACAGGAAATAAAGGATGAACTGGACCAGGGACTAAAGTGGGCTTGTGGCAGCGGGTCAGATTGCAAAGGTATGAAATGAGACATTGCTGGGCTGAAGGAAGAGGAAGGGCTCAGGCCAGGGCAGCCTGAAGGAGAAAGGAAGGGTCTCACTTTTGGGTAATAGCTCCAGCCCTGTGGCACTAAGAGTGATGCTCACCTCCTTGTCTGAGACTGTAAACTGACAAACTTCCATGTGGCTGTTGTGGGCAAAGTTGTACAAAAGCCCTTAGGGTGCTCATGTCTCAACTCTCTCCCCTCTTGGCCTACAGACATCCATCCATGTAGGCATCCCTTTCTCCACGAGGTCTGCAGCAGGGGTCCAAGTGGAGAACTTGGATGCCCAAACCCCACTGATAAGTGGTGTGGGGGTGGGCACAATGCAGCGGGGCACTCCTGAAAGAGGGCTGCTGGCACACGTGTGCTCACATGGTGCTCAGCAACTGTTAGTGTAGAAATCTTGACTTTGAAACCATAACACAGTTTCAGCAAAGTCTGTGTGTGGGTATTGACTGTGCTGGGACCCTGTCTGGATGTGATTGACCTTCCTTCCCACTCAAGGGAGGTACCTTGGGGTAGCTGTCACCAGGTTGGCAGCAGCTCTGTGAAGCTCTGACTGTCTTCTTGTGGAGCTAGGCAGGGAGGCCACCTTAAGCACATTTCTAAAATCAGCCTCTCTCTGTTGTTTATGACCTTACTTTGCGTAATGAGCGTTGCTCGTGAGCCTGTTCTCTGGGATGGCATACTGGAGGGCCATATGTCATGGTTCGGACTGCCAACATGTCAACATTGCACAAGTGTGCAGACTGTTTTATGTTTCTTTCATTTGGGAATCTGTGTAATTAGCTCCCCAGAACAGCCGGAGAGAGGAAGCTCAGTCTGTTATTTAGGCAGAATTCACATCCTTGTTCTCAGTACTGTGATCCTAGTGCTGCTGCCAGAGCAGTGCAGAGCTCGGTGCTGAGACATTCCTTGAACTGCCTTCACTGCAAAACTGTTCATGTTCCTGTGCTAGGCTGCCCCATGGACCCACATTACTGCTGATGCTGTAATTAGTAAATGCCCACTGCAAGTGGCAGCAGCAGATTTACAGCCTCCATCAGAAGTGCAGCAAGAGGAAAAGCGCCCAAGCACTTCAGTTCACCACCAGCACAACAGTTTGCTGCTGTTTACTGTGTTTTCCTGTATCCTCCCAGTAGGCTACAGCTAGCATTTCTTACCCTTTGTGCCAGGGACCTGGCAAGTAAACCTTTAGTTGCCTGTTGGGACAGAAGTCACGTATGACTGTGCTGGTAGAGTGATGTGATTTTGGTGGGTTCACAAGCCTGTATAGGCTTCTTTGCTGTCAGCATTCGGCCTCCTACCAGGCACATCATCGTTCTGTTATGGGTTTCGCTCCTATTCCAGTGTCTGATGCAGGTTGGTCTTCAGCCCTGCCTATACGCAGCCAAAAAGCAAGAGAGCACCCATGTCTGATGGCCTTCAGCTCATCTGCTGGTGGGAGCTTCATGAGAGTGCTTTGGAGGCAGGAAAGTGCTCTATCCCCAGGTAGAAAGGGTAGGCATGTGCCTGCAGGTGGGTGGCTAGGGGTTAGGGCCATGCACCCCCCATCTTAGCACAAGCATGGATCCTACCTGAGGGCATATTTTGAAATCTGAGATGCACGTGCAAGCAAAAGGAGAACTTCTTTGATGCCACTGTGGGTAGCATTTCTCCCAAACACATGATGAACAAGACAGTGAGTCTGGTGCTTGATTTGCCTTGATGCTTAGGAATCGTCTTGGCTAGAGCTGTTACAGATGTTTGGACACATCCTCTTTCTTCCTCACCCCTGGAGATGCTTGTGCACACATGGAGTGCTTGTTACTTGGTATATGAGGAGTTTATACCAGTATCCCAAACAATATAAATTCTGTTTTCTGCCTGACCAGAGAAACTCTTAAGGGAATAAAATTGTCTTTGGTATCGTTGCCTCATAATAACTTTAATCCAATTCGTCTGATAGTTTCAAAAGTTATTAACGTTGAAGGAGAGGATCAGAGTGCTTTGCTTCTATGGGAAAACAGGCAATAAATCTGTGTGTGTGCTACAGAGGAAAAATGAAAGTACTAACTGCATTCTTAGAATACGAGGCCTTCTCTCCCTGTCCATTTACTTCTGTGTGGAACACAAATTTTTTAACTGGTCATTGTTTCTTCGCATTTACTCCTTCGGCTCACTTGGCCAGCTCCACAGGCATTGTGGACTGCCTTCACAGAATCAGAGAATCACAGGCTCATTAGGGATTGGAAGGGACCTCGAAAGATCATCCAGTCCAATCCCCCTGCCACAGCAGGATCACCTAGACCAAGTCAGTCAGTCAGGGTTAGAAGGGACCACAGGATCATCCAGTTCCAACAACAAAAAAAAGAGGAAAAAAAAATCCCACGCCTTCCTGGACTCAAATGCCTACTTCTTCTCAGCTGCTCCTTCTCCTCAGGAGACTGTTGTCACTGTGCTGTGAGGGACACACTGAGTTCCTTGGCTACAAATGCAGCAGAGGCAGAGCAGGTAGTTTGCCAGGTACTGACTCGGTTGCTGTAGCTGGCCCGTAGCTGACCCTTAGGCTCACGGCATT
Source organism: Rhinopomastus cyanomelas (assembly GCA_013400115.1). Classification (NCBI taxonomy): domain Eukaryota; kingdom Metazoa; phylum Chordata; class Aves; order Bucerotiformes; family Rhinopomastidae; genus Rhinopomastus; species Rhinopomastus cyanomelas. The sequence continues at coordinate 53,442 of VXBP01003422.1, read as the reverse complement.
TCAACCAGAGGGATACTGTCTTGATTATTCTTCTGTTATTTTGGCTTTGCCCCACTGATATTGTGGCCACAGCTCTGGACATCAGCTGGCCCCTCTCTCTCTTTTGTCTTCTTTCTCATGCGTTTTGCCTCACTGCCCTCAGCTTTGTTTTCTCGGGGAAGGGTTCAAAACACTTCTTCTGCCTTCTCTGCTCTCTGCTTCTGCCTAGGCCCCTTTTTCTCCCCACTTTGGTTCAAAGTGCTCTCTGCCTACTCTGGTTCAAAATCTTGAGGGGTTTCAAACTTCAAGGCATTTTTGTTGTTTAGTCCTGTTCAAGGACTGTTTTGGGGAATTTAAGGCAGCCATCACTCCTGTTTGCTAGTCTTTTTGACCCCAATTCCCACTTCAGTCCATTTCTTTTCCATTTGGCTGCCACCTGACCATTTAAAAAACATTTGGGTGGCTGTAGAGTCCTAACCAGTCACCTGGCGTGGATTCAGTTTTTCAAACGGCTTAAGAACTGGACTCGGGTTCACCGGGAACTTGGTAGGTCGGTGTGGAGCAGAAACAGGAAAGACTGGCTCTGGCCAAGAAGATGGAATTTGTTTGTAAATTGTGTGGAAAGCAAGAAGAACTAATTATGCATCAATTTGTTTGATCAGAATTTTCTTGTAAGCTAGAATGAGGTCTTGGTAAAATCGTTGTGAACGCGACTGTTGTTAACACCTGCTTGTGGGCGACTGTGACCCTGAAGGGTTCTGATAAGATGTTTGTGAAGCTGTTGCTACTCTGCGAACACACGTGTAAATGAATTCGTATTTTCCCAGTGATGGAAGGGCCAGTTCTGAAGTGTGGCAGCACATTTGCCAGTAAATGTAGACTAGGTGTTTGGAGTCATAGAAGGGCCTGCCTGGGAGATGGCCTCTGGGGCTTTTCCCAGGGTGAAACACTTGGTCTGACAAGAAGAGGAGGCTGTGAACATGGGTGAGATAGTACCTTGCCAATCAGATTTGTTTTACAAACAGGTCCCCTTGAGTTAGTGTTTAAAATGCTGTTTCTTCCCTTGATCCTGCTGGAGCAAACCTGTGACTTTCTGTATTGACTTTTATCTGTTTGTTGGGAACTCAACCTAGAAAGCTAACTGGACTGCATTAACTGTGCTTTTGCTGACCTCCTGCCTTGGCAAACAATGGTCAAGAAACAAACGGATTTCTCGGCATGGATATGTCTGTAGTCCCCTCCTTGCTGCCTCTGTTTGCCCAACCTAGCACCTCTTTGAGGACAATACTGGTTTCCATTTCCAGCCTCACCAAGCTGGGAAACACTGTCCTAAACCCATGTCTTCGCAGCGGTGTTTACACAGAGCTGGGGCTGCATCCCTAGGACCGGCCAAGACTGGAGCTAGTTTGCGTAGGCCAGATGGGCCGCTGAGGTGGAGGTGGATGAAAGCCGAGGGACGATGGAGCGGCAGAGGCTGCACGTCGTGCGGTGTGCTGCGCAGTGGGTGCCCGTGCCTGTGTTTTCAATGGGCATTAAGCTGTCACCCAAACTGTTTTCATTTAAATTAAACCCACCAGGACATTAGGTCTTCACAGCAGGACTCTTAGGGCTTGTTTTTTTTCTCTGAGGCAGTCTCACTGTTGTTCACATCTGAAAGTGAATGTCCTATTCTGGGCTGGTTTCAGTGCAGATGGAGAGTCATGAAAGATCTGGTGAACTCAGGTCTTCTTGTTGTTTCTGAGTTTCATGAAGCAAAGTCATCTGGTCTGCCCCTGGCTCTTGAGCTAGAATTGAGCAGCTCTGCTCCAGGAAGAGGGGCAGATGGAAAAGAAAACAAAATGTGCAATAATAAGGCCTGTGGTTGCTAAGAGAGATGTGAGGGAACCTGAAACTTGAAACATGTGAAACGTGAAAACATGTGAAAAAGTCTTCCTCACTCAGCAGGAGGTGCATCCCCTCCTTTCCATGTGTTTTCACCCTTGAAACCTCCATGGGAAGAGGTGCAGAAGGGAGAACTTTCACTTGCACATGACAGGATGCCAGCAAGTGGCAGCAGCTCCCTGCCTGACAGTGACATTGCCCACATCCCACCTCGGCTGCCCCATTGCTGTTGATCCGAAAACAAGACACTGAGCAGTTGCATAAATCACAAGCTTGTCTGACAGTGCTGAAACAGCCCGGCCCCAGGCTGTCCGGAGGAGCTGCAAGAGGTGAGCTGGAAGCTGGGGAAAGGTTCTTGCTCCAATCCCCTTGTGGGGAGGTCAAGGAGGAAAGGAGAAGTGGGGGGGCTAGGAAATATGGAATCCCTTGTTTGCAGGAGGAGCTTCCATTGCTGTTCTGGTTTCTGTGTTTTCAGTGATCAAATGTAGCTTTTGTCTTTTGATTGGGCAAGGAGGAAGGTGTTGCCCCATAGCCGCCCTAGCAGCCCAGCACACCCCACTTCAGCAGCTGAAAGCTTTCTTTGTGTTCTCTTCTTGCAGTGCTAATGGCCAGGGTGCCCTAAATAGGCACTGCACAGGTCTGCACATGGTCGTCAAGGACACTGAAGGGCAGTGTTAGCTCTCAGGTTGTACTTTACAACTCTGTATCGAAGAACTTCATGAAGGGAAAAATGTGTTTTCAACTTGGGTTTCCTTTTAGATACAGAGGGGAAACTGAGGCAGGGCAATGTGGTGTGACTGTGAGTCACATGGCAAACTGCCTGTCAGAGCACGATGGGGACGAGGATGGGCACCGCTTCTGCCCGGTGTCCTTCACTGTCACTCCCCGACGGCAAGTTAGCACTGTCTAGGGCAAAGTTAGCTTAATTTTGAAACCAAAGGTAAAACTGCCATCGACTTCAGCAGAGACAGGACTTCATCTGCAGGTCAGCTTGAGCTGGCTGAGCACTGGCCAAGTGCTAACCCTGTGGGGAAGGCAGATGTGTTTAGACTGCTGGAATGCAGGTGCTACTGTGACCACAGCAGCTGACTCGGGAAGGGATGAAAAAAGATGTGAAATGTGCTCGAGTGTGAAAGCAGGGGTGTGGTGGGTTCAGGACCACAATTTTAATATCAAAGAAAGGAAAGCAAAGCAGTGAGGTCTCAGTGGCATCTCGGATAAAATTCACCAGAC
>VXBP01003422.1:0-50218 GCA_013400115.1 Rhinopomastus cyanomelas | reverse complement strand
TTGTGGTGGGTTCAGGACCACAATTCAATATCAAAGAAAGGAAAGCAAAGCAATGAGGGTGCTCCCTTCAGGGCCACAGCCCGCGAAAAGCGGCGAGAAACAAAGACCCTGCCCCGGTTTTTATAAGCTCCCCCAGCCCACCTTTCAGGGGCAGGTCCCAGGACAGATGCTTCTGGGGGGAGGGGTCCTGTGACCTGTGCAACTGGAGTAGGTCCCCCAGAACACAACAAAACTTTTCTTCCTCATGAAAGCACTTCTACGGGTTCTAGCAGTGCTCAAACTGCAACAAGGGGTTAGATTTGATGGCCATATGGAGTTTGGAACAGGCTTCCTGGAGTGGTGGTTGATGCCCCATGCTTGTCAGTGTTTAGGAGGCATTTGGACAATGCCTTAACATCTCAAGAGAGGTGGTTCTGCCCCTCTACTCTACTCTACTCTACTCTACTCTACTCTACTCCACTCCACTCCACTCCACTCCACTCCACTCCACTCCACTCTACTCTACTCTACTCTACTCTACTCTACTCTACTCTACTCTACTCTACTCTGTTTAGACCCCACCTGGAGTACTACATCCAGCTCTGGGGCCCCCAGTGTGAGAAGAACATGGGCCTGTTGATGTGGCCAAGTAGTGCCACAAAAATGATCACAGGGCTGGAACACCACACCTCTGCTGTGAGGAAAACCTGACCGAGTTGGTGGTGTTCAGTGTGAAGAAGAGAAAGCACCTTTCAGTGCTGCAGAGGGACTTACAAGAAAGTTGGGGGCAATTCTTTTCAGCAACATCTGTTGTGACAGGACAAAAAGAGGGTAGATTTAGATTACATATGAGGAAGAACAATTTTTATGAGGGTGGTTAAACACTGGAACAGGTTACCCAGAGGTGGTGAATGTCTTATCCCTGGAAACATTCAAAGTCAGGCTGAGCGGGGCTCCAAGCAACCTGATCTAGATCAAAGTGTCCACAGTTAAAGCTCCACAGCATGGGCTAGATGACTTTTAAAGATGCCTTCTGACTCAAACCATTCTATGATTCTGGATATCTTGTGCAAAGTCAAGGACAGTTCCCACCCAAGAAGGCTAGTTTTCTTTTCAAAATTGTGTGAGACCATTCTGTGTTGGCAACACTATCCTGAGTCCCATGGCCACGCTTCGCAAGCCATACTGCCCACCATTTCCCAGAGGTTTGTGGGCCTGGGCAGAAACCACCCTCACTGCTGTTGTAAAGGGGTTTAATAAATGGGCAAGGGGCATGGAGATGTCTCACAGAGACCTGGTGCCTCCAGAGGCCCAGTGCTCTGCTTTATAACACAGTGACACCTAGCAATTTGTACCAGGTGGGGAGGACACAGACATGACTGGAGAGGCAGTGCCAGGCATAGCTGGTATCTGCCAGCCCCCATGGGTGCACTTTTTATTTGCAGCAACCCAGGAAATGCTACAGAAGGAAGAAAGAGTGAGGGAGAAGTCATCCTACAAGGGAGGCTGTCAGCTGCATTTGTTCTGAGAGGGACGAGTTCATTTCTGGGCAGCTCGCAGCAGCTACTTCAGTTCATGCAGGTCTGGTGTTTGTATTGCACAAACACCAGAGACACCCTGTACTGGCTGGCCAGACCCAGGGTGACCCACTCCTCTTCCCTTTCTAAGAAACAAGCCTTGCCTTTCAAGTCAGCCTGTGCCTGCTCAGAGCTCTCCTGCCAGGGAACTTGGGTGGCATCTGCCTACAGCCCTGAGAGAAGCTGAGCCTAGACAGGAGTTTTCCAGAACAAGGCAGCCACTGCTGGGCACAAAGACCTGCTTTCCAAGTGGGGCAGTCTGGGCTTGAGCCCAGGGTGCGACCTTTCCTGCATGGCACACTCCCATGTAATGTGACCTGATGCCATTCTGCTGCCCCGTGGTGTGGTGACAGGATAGCTGGTCTTGGCTTTGTCCAGGCAGAACCTTGCATTCCTCTCGCAAACCCAGGGACAGCCGGTAAACCACACGGGATGCCAACCAACTCTTGCTCTTCTTCATTTTGCTGTGTTGCTTACAATGGAAATATTTGACCTGAAATTACTCTTCTTTTTCAAGCGGGAGCTTGTTTCTCTAGGAAACGTGGGTTTGATTTCTAGAGCTCAGAATAAATCTGATGTGAATCCTCCCGTTGTTTGACGCTGCCTGTCCTTCCTACGGTACTGTCTGGCTTTAGGTGTGTGTTGGTCAGGGAGGACGTCAGAGCCGTACTCTGTGCTGTCTGACTGTGTCAGGCAGTGACCCAGGAGCAGGGACAGTGGCTGCAGCGCAGTGCAGGCTGTCTGTTTCCCACACATAGGGAAGCAGCTCTGTTTTTTACACCTCATCTCCATCAGGAGACAATCCAGTGCATTAAAATGAAGTCACTCCTTTTCCACTGTTTCACTTCATCCAATCCTTTCATAGACCGTGTCCTCGTACCCTGCTGTGAAGGAGAAGGCAAATGTGCTCTAGAGAAATGGCATCATTAAGAGTAAGGCTGATCTGCTAAATAGGGGTGATACGGGATTCACCTTGTTACTGACCTCTCTGTCAGGAGGCCAGTGGGGGCTCCTGCTCCATACATGGCAGTAAAGGCTCACAGTCTCAAGGCAGCTGAGACTGACAATCTCAAGCATTAATTGGAGTCCCGTGGGTGGTCTCCACTCCGCTGTTCTTACATGTGCTGAGAAGTCTTAGGAGATACCTCCACTTCCATATAGCTGCAATGCTGAATTCTTAACTCTAAACCAAAGTTGAAGACAGGAGTTGAAAGACATTTGTTGTAGATCGCTGAGCAAACTAATGTCCACTTGGGTGCAACAAGTCATTCCTGCTGCTGCAGAGAGCATTAGGTACAGCTCAGGCTGAAAGGAGCACAGGGTAGCCAACTGCAGAAAGACTAATGCCATCATTAGCCATCTTTGCAAATCCTTCCCTGGAAGAAATCACGGTAGTGAGAGTTAAGTTCCTGTGCCTACGCAAGTCCATTTCTCTCATGGTTAACAGTTCTGGCTATGACAGGTCCACAGCAGGACATGCTTTATGACTGAATTAAAGTAACCCGAAGAGCTTGTCATATAGACAGCACCTTTACAGCCAGCAGGGGAGAGGGGACAGTTTGAGTACCAAAGCCCTGCACAGCTTTGTAGTCTATGCAAACAACACTGTGTCAGTGTCTCATTGATATTTTTATCCAGCTAGGTGTATCCAGCTCGTGTGCAGGTACCTACATACCCTCACACCTCCTGACCGTACATACAGGCATCACCCCAGTGTTGCCCTGCAATATCCCTGGCATTGCCATGGTATCATCCCTGCATCAGCTGTGCATCATGCTGGCATCCCAGTGACCACATGACTGCATTATCTCCCTGCTACACTGGGGATGTCCCGAGAGCTGAACAACTGGCAGCTGGTTTGGGATACTGCAAATTCCTCGTGCTGTTGTCCTCTTCTGCCTGCCCCCTGCCCTGCCTCTGCCTTGCCTCTGCCTTCTGTGCTCTCACTTTGTGACAAGGGAGGTACACAGCAGAGGAGACATCAGACAGATTTGTCTGGTGGGTTTGTAGTGAGAGGGGTGTGATGACCCTGCACATTCATCAGATACTTGTTTTCAGACTGGACCCATCTGTGATGTTTGTACTATTTTTTGTCTCCCTCTGCTCAGCTTGGGCTGCTTCGGGAGCAGTGGCACGTAGGCACACACGTCCTTGTGCACACTATGCTTGTATAAACTCCATCAGGAAGTCATCTGGCCAAACTTTCCAGAGCTGTGGTTTTAACTCTTCCCTAGGCAAGCCGTGCTGGCAGCCTGGGGATTTCCAGGGAGCGTGGGCATGTGCATTCATCTTCCTATTTATTTATTCCCACTACTCTCTTTCCTACAAGCCCTGAGCACATGGCTGTGTAGCTTTTGCCCCAGTCCTACTCCACGTTCCCATCACAAAGAAGTCCCCTTCAGCTGCACACAAGGTCATGCACAGGGCTTTGCAGGAAAACTCTGCCTTGGCTTTCCTGGAGGATGAAGTGGCAAAAGCCAGTCACCAAACACTGCACAGCAGTCTGTCCTAGTGGGGCTATAGGAAGGTGTGCTGGTGGGGCAAGGCTGTCTTTGCTGTTGTTATTTCAGAAGTGTGTCCTTACCAGATGTGCAAGTAGCAAAGGAAGTTCTCACAGCCTTTAAATGTTTGCTGTGGCCAGGGAAAGACTGAAAGGAAGCTGAAGCAGTTCGTAAGTGACCCTGGCTTCAAGGAAGACATGTCTCCCTGTGTACTCCCACCTCGGCACAGAGGCATGATCACACACCCACACAGGCGCATCAGCGGGCTTATGGACATTTCAAAGAGCTGCGAAGAACCCCATGAGACTGTTCATGTAGGAGAAAGGCTGCTATTCATCCCTGGGACATGTTTGGAATAATAGTTCTCCTAACCGTTAATTGCAAAAGAACAGTCATCCCATTCTGCTGCTGCCTGTTATCTGCCCATTGCCAGGTTTCAGTGGCTCTTACAAGATTTCGGAGTTTACTGCACAGGAGTGAATGAATGGAATTGCTGGAAAAGCCATCCTCTGGGTGCATGAGCAGGGCAGCAGTATCAGAGTGCAGCTGCTGTTTGCCCAATGGTGCTAGCCAGTTTTTCACAGAATCACAGAGCATTAGGGATTGGAAGGGACCCCAAAAATCATCTAGTCCAATCTGCCTGTCAGAGCAGGATTGCTTAGGTCAAGTCGCACAGGAACATGTCCAAGTAGGTTTTAAATGTTGCCAGAGAAGGAGACTCCACAACCTCCCTGGGCAGTCTGTTCCAGGGCTCTGTCACCCTCACTGGGAAGAAATTCCTTCTCATATTGATGTGGAACCTCCTGTGTTCCAGCTGACACTCATTCCCCCTTGTCCTATCATTAGATACCACTGAGCAGAGCCTGGTCACATCCTCCTGACACCCACCCTTCACATATTTATAAACATTAATCAGGTCACCTCTCAGCCTCCTTTTTTCCAAGCTAAAGAAACCCAGCTCCCTCAGACTTTCCTCTTAAGGGAGATGTTTGTGCCTGCTTACCTTGGCACGAATATTTAACGTGTGTCAGACTGGCAGATCTCTCTTGTAGATGTGCTACCAACTGTCTCTCTTCACTTACATCAATGTAAAACAACCCAGAATTTAACCAACCATTTATCCATGAAGTTGTTCACAGTCTCTGTTCCAGTTCATATCTGTTAATCTTCCCCAGTGTTAAAAACCTGCGGCATAGTGAAGTAGATTTAGCGTGCAGGTCTTGATTCTTCTCCTGGGTGCACAGATGTAAATCAGAAGTAGTAACTTCATTCTGATTCTGTTGTGTTCATAATAATTAATTCAGTTAGCCTGGTGTTAATTTTGCCTTCTCTATCAGATTTACAGGCATCTGTCCGAGGGAGAGGAAGACATGTTTGTACTCAGCCTTGCTTCCACAGCTGTGTTATAGAAGGGATTCAACCACCAGGAATTCCTGAAAATCTAGGGATGACTTTTATGGCAGACTCATCTGCTGCAGAGATGCTTCTCCTCTTGAACAGCTGCTAGTGTGCCATAAACAGGAAAGGAGCCTTCTGCTTCTGTCAGACTCCTACTCAAATTCATGAGATGCAAACCATGAGTGCTCACCGATTCGAGTCGGAGGTATTAATAGTATTCCCTGGTTGCCTCCTCTCCTGCAGTCGGAGGAATCACTCAAGATATCGTGGTCCCTCAAGGAGGTGAGGAATCTCTGAGAGCTGAGGAACATGCAGGCTTTCGATCATGCTTGGAGTTTTCCTTCTCTGTTGAATTTTTTCTTCAGCTCTTTTGTTGACATCAGCTATTTCTGTTGACTTAACTGGAGGATCAGAAATGTAACTTTCCCCTGCCCAGATCTAGACTCAGTTTCCCCACCCTTGCAAGTTGTTGTACAGTGTTGTACAGCTTTTGTACAGTGAACGGGACACGTGCAGATGTAGTTCTCTGTGCATCCATGTGTCATTGTTAAGAGGCCTGGGGTGGCATTCAACATCTGATGGGTTTTTTCCTGCACAAGTCATTCACATCAGGGAATTATTTAAAGATGGAAGCTACCACTTACTCTACTCAGTTCTTTGGTTTTCTCAGTCGTCTCAGTAGCAGAGGACAGCGAGTTTCCTCAGGATGAACTGACCACAGAGGCTCAACTTCATGTGTGCTGGCCTAAAGGGTGGGTTTGCTGAGTCTTTGACAAATGCTTCCCCAGACTGGCTGGAGCTCTGGTTACTAAAGCTGTTCCTCTCAAACAACAGCAGCAGGCAGGGACTTGTCTCCTAAGGCACCTTACAGCTACTGCTGTGACACGGTGTAGCACTTGGACCTTCCCCCTGAAGGCACTGGAGGGAGGAGAGGCACAGCCTCTGGCATACACACACACCTGTAATGCACTACACATAGCTGATGTTGTTCACCAAAGCCCTATTTTTTTGCCTGATGGGCCAGAGTGAAGAAACTGTTGAATGTCTAGATCATAACACCTTCCTCTGCTACTTTAGGCAGGCTGACGTCCAGCCACCGGCAAGCCCAAGGCAGTGGAGATTTGCCTTCCAGTTTTAAGGGGCTGCATTACACATAATGCTAAAGTACACAGAGTTGTACTCTGTAGTTGTTTACAAAATGTCCAGAAGAAACAACACTGAACTCCTAGGGGAGCTGGAACCGGGCTGTGCGTTGACAAGGACACCTTGTGTGGCCCCTGGCCAGGGCTGGAACCACCAACCAGGTCACTCTAGAGTCAGATTTGCTTTGCCCATCTCAGAAATCCCTGGGATAGGTCAACATAAGGATAAATCCCTTGCCAAGTTTTAAACATAAACCTTAAGTGGGATGAAACTGGCTCATTTCTGCCTAAAATCCTACACAAACTCATCCTTAATGCTACAGACTGCAAGGCAGGCTTTTGGGGAGGACTCCCTTGCAGCTGCTGGGCTTGGCATGCAGGCTTACGGGTGGGCTGGAGAGAAGGTATCCTTGTAGGTGTAGTTCCACCTCCACAACAAAGCCTTGGAGATGAAGTGTCCGGTGTTTAGGAAGTGGGAGGATGCACAGTGCTCAGTGCTGACCCTGCCGTAACCCGTGGAGAAGCAACAAAGATTCCCTTTGCCCATGTACGGAGTAAACAGCGAGGAATACACACGTCACACTTTTAGAAAGGAATCTGACAGACAGCCCAAAGATAGAGGCCACTTTAGGCAATGTTGCTTTAAGCTGTTGACAGAAGCACCATTCAGAGAGGAACTGTGAGACTTGAGTGCTTCTCTGCTTCTGGGTGGGATAAGGTGTCGAGAAAACATAGTTTGTGTTTCTGTTCCACATCCTTCATCTCTGCTCCTCTCCAATGAGAGCATCAATGCTGACAGCATTAAAAACAGACTGTGGTGAGTTTACTTAACTAAAACCTCCCCACATCAGAGGCTTTGCAGGAATCTATTGATTCTGGCAGAACTGTGGACACTGGTGATGCTCTCGGTGAGAAGCCCAGCAGTTCTCCATCAATTTTGGGAAAGAAAAAAATAACAGAAGAGAAAAGCGTCACCACGTGCAAATATTCACCCTACAGAGAGGATGGTAAACTGCAAAATGCTTTGGCTGTCTCCCTCAGTGACAGAAAACACTGAGGGAGGGACAGACAGCAGAGCTTTAGCTTACACGAAGTTACTAAGAAAGGGCCCTGTTCTCAGTCTTTGTGAACAGCGTGACAGTTCCCTGACCTGTTGCTCACTTCCTGTTTCTGATGTGAGTGCACCTTGTGCTGGTGAACGGTGTTGGCACAAAGCCCTGCGGCTTGTCTCAGAAAGCCCAGGCTGGTTAGCAGTGACACCAGGGCAGAATCACAGGGCAGAGTGCTGCTACAGCTTGGGAGCGGTCCATGCAGACTCACCTCTGATGCAGGGGCACCTTCACTGCAGTCTCATTGGAGAATCTACTTTTGACTGAAAGGTCCACCAGCTATTTTGACAAAAAATGCGTTGCCTCGTAGACACGGAACAGTTGGATTTGTGTGTCACCTTAACTAAAACTGTTCACTTGCTGCTGAAAGGGTCTCTGTGCTGTAAGACATAGTGAAAAGAACTGAATTGCCCTGCTCTGTTTTCAAGGTTGTAGCAGAGTCCTGTAGGACTTTCATTTGCATCCTGCACATTAAGGGATTCCAAAACATAAAGGCATTAAGGTGTTATCAAAAGGTGTCTGTGTGCAGGCAGAGGGTGTGGTGAATGCAGGCCCAGTCACTACTGCCGTCCTGCTGAGTTATGCTAGGGCATGCAGAGGGGTGATTCTCACCAAGACAGTTTGCAAACTCCCTAAGCAAAAGCACAGTGATCAGTCTGAGCAATGGCTTGCTTGGCTTTGCTCAGGGAGATGCATGTGGCTCTACTATGTTCAGTACAAATCGTGTGCCTTGCCAGTGTTGTCAACCCCAGGCTGGGAAGTACTCCTACTGCAGGTATAGGCTCCTAGAATCACTTTATAAATGCTGTTGAAAGGAAAAGTTCTATGCAGAGACACAGGAAAGTGAGAGAGAGAGAGTCACACCAGAGGAGATTTTCCATAGAAACATCTTACTTGGGATCTTCCCAGTTCCAACCAGTGCTTTTCAATGCACAGTAAACCCCACAGAGGATCGCCCTCTCCCTCTTGCACTCACTGTGGTCTTCAAACACAGCCTCTAAAGCCAAGCCATCACCTGCAGTCCTCAAATGTGGGCTTTGATGGTGGCACTGCTCTCGCTGCCAGCCACTCCTTGCACTAGGGTACTCCCTCTGCTTACCAAGACGATGGTGCCTTCTCTCACTGCACTGCCCACCAGCCCTGGTCTTGACATTGTGACAATGCAGCCTGACCTCCTCAGAGGGAAGAGTATCTACCTGGGCACCTAATTATAGTGAGATGGAAAAATGTCCACTAAAGGATGAGGGTAAGTTTTCCAATACATAGCACAACAGTAATCAATACTTGCATCAATACTTAATTTATCTCTGTCAAGTGGAACAACTTCAGCAGGAGGGAATGAGATCACCTCTTCTGACCCTGGCAGGCTGTGCAGTGCCACGTTGGATGAGAAATGTAGGTTAAATTCTCTTCTCTCAGAGGTCTTCTCAAACCATGGGATACAAGGGTGCTGCTGCCACGAAAGCTTTGACAGGATGAACATACATCAACAGGAGCAACAGCTTCATCCATCTGCAAACCTAATCTCAGACCCTTAACCTCTGAGTAAAAACCTTCAGGGTTCAGTGTTAGTCTCCTCTGATCTTAAGGAGCTTTTTGTTTGGCCTCTGGTGAAAGACCTCACAGCCACTGAGTCAAGCCACAGAAGGAGCCTTGGAGCTTCTCCTAAACAGCTGAAATGTCAGTCAAAGATCGCAGCGTTACCCTAACAGCAGCCCTGCGACTATGTACTCTCTTGTGCTGCAGCGGCTCTTCAGGTCATGTATTTGCAACGTTCCCTGGGAAATGTGGGCACCTCCCCACAGGCACAGCAATGCCGTGACACAGAAAGCTTGTCGGGAAGTGGAGGAGAGGCATCTGCCACACACAAGTGGTGACAAAGGTGAGACAAAACCCATCAGGTCCTCTGTTGCAACAGGAGGTGAAGGTTTCGGCTCTGCACGAATGGTTCCCCTAACTGTGACTAAGCCGTCCCCTCCATCCAGGAGAGGCTGCGCCACGCACGGTGTGTTCCTGGAAGCCAGGTCCTCCCATTTCAAGGCTTCTCAGAAGGGATCTCTCAACAGGCCAGTTTTATACCTGTTCAAATACATGGAACGCAGATTTAGATTTTAATCTCTCTTCCCTTTCTCACTGAGCACTTTCCAAAGGAGTCACAGCCCCTTGGTTTAGCTGAGAGGAAGGCAAGCATGTGTCACTCTTAAGTCCTTTCTGTACTGGTGTTCATAGCTTGGGGTCTTGCTCCTGGACGGTCGTGTGTGTTATTACCCTTTTGCTTGCAATACGAGATGACCATGAACATTTCCAGGATGTTCTTGGTTTCCACAGAGGTCTGGCCACACAGAAAGCCTATCTGGTGTTAGTGACAGCTGTGAATTTAAAGCTCCGTATCTGCTCCTGGGCACCTCAACAGAAGTGGACAAACTGCGTCACATGCCTGCTCTGGGACAGGGGTGCTGGCACACAGGCTTGTCCAGGAAAAGCTATCCCAGAACAGTTCCAGGAATCACTGAAGAAAACTGTAGAACCTAAATCAGACTCCAGGGTCTACGTGGGTTCAACAAACAATCCATATTGCAGTGAGAGCTACTTCTTCAACAACTTCTTCTTCAAGCGTTCGTGCTTCTAAGCTTTCAGTGGGCCATGAGTGGTTCCTGTTCATGACTCACGGGGATTACTAGGTCCTGATCCGAATGCCAATAATAAGACTATCTGATACATGGTGCCCAGCACCTCAGCAAGTGCCCCCCACTGTACAAGCAGCCAGCAGGTTGGTGATTCTCTCTTTGGGGAGAGGACAAGAGAACACACATGCTAGACATTCATCAGATAGCCAAGCGCACTACAGCAAGGGGCTCAGACGGTGTCAGGATAAGTAACACAATGCAGGCTTCAGTCTGTTCCTAAATTATTAATCTTCCCTGAGGAATGGCTTTGCAGCACTGGCTTGGGTACTGTGGGAACACGGCCTCTTCTCAGCAAGGGTGATGAGCTCCTCCCCACAGAGTTTCCTGGTCAGCCTGTCCCAAGCAGATTGTCTGAGGGCACCAGTTGGGAGAAGATGCCTCCAGCATGGGGTAGCAGCCACACTTTCTGCAGTGGGTGGTAAATGTCCTCTCCCTGATTAGAGGTCTGGCAGCAGCATTCCTGATGGGAAAAAGTATAGTTCACTGCCTTGAGGTTTGTGTGGAGGCTTTTCATAACCACTTTTTGAACTCTCTGCTGTCTGCTACTTACATGAGGGGATGGCAACTCAGGACTTGTGCTCCTTAGCCCCACAGACTCTGTTTCTGCTGCAGGCTGCTAAATGATACCCCCTTAAAGGCTTTTAAAGGCACTTCAGTGCAGTCTCACTGGAGCCTGGTGAATACTTCAGTGAGATGGCAAGTTGTGTGATGCTGCACAGGTTACTCTATGCAGACCATAGAAGGGACAGGAGATGTTAGGGAGCTCCTACGCATTTGAGCCTGAGTCTAAGAGAGGGATGAAGGAAGCCTTGCAATGAAGGGTGTGGGGCACGATGTAAGAGAAGGCACTCTGGGGGAGAAGTGAGCTTACAGACCCATGAGAAGGGTAGCTGCATGCATGACTGCCATACAGACACATGCATGGCATGTGTATGTGCTTGTGGCATGTCCTTAAAAGTGAAAGGATTCTTCCAGAAGAAAACACCAAATCTTCTATGGAGGCAGACAGCAATCCTTCAGGAGGAAACAGAAAATATGGGTAGTTTTCTAGCACATATCTGCAAGAGAGGAAAGGGACTGAGAGAAGAACTGCAGTGACACCAAGACATTTTTGTCAAAGATACTCACAGAAATAACTGCTGCCTGTCACGGAACTATTTTTCCCCTTTGCCCACTAGATCATGCCTGAGCTGCATCATCTCCCTTGACAGAAAGCATCAGAGGCACTTTGGAGAACATCAGGGTTGCCCAAGAGGCTGCAGATGGTTGGGGTCAGCCTTTTGAAGAAGCTCAACCCCACAGCTGTTTGCCAGGCAATTCATCCACCTCAGTCCTCACACAGGAGCTATGCCTCTCCCTAGTGTAGTTTTGGTGAGGGAATGGCACAAAATAGTCACAGCAGGGGGATGCTGATGGGTCATGGCACTCCCTGGGCTGTGAAAGGGTCCCAGCTTGGCTGCTGGAAAAAAAGGGTGTTACCAGAGGAAGTTCCTCTGTACCTTGGGGAATCCTTGCTGAAGTTAACAGAGATCTGTGCTAAAGCTAAACGCTATTTCAAAATGTACCTCTTCCACCATGAGAAACAGTGGAGCACAGCCTGGTGAGAGGAAGAAATAGGTGATTCCCTACAGGTAGGACCTGGGGCAAACTAGAGAGTCAGAGAAGAGGAAAGACAGGAAGAAGGTAGGGAGAAAACCTCCCCAACGTTCCACTTCTCTTTTCAGTCGTGTGGCAATGCCGTTCATTAGGAAACATGAATCGATGTCATTTCCCTGCTCCAGGCTCCCCAGGGAGCCCCGGCAGTTCTGCATGAGACTCCGTATTTCTCCGTCAGCGTCTCCCTGCTCCCACACTCTGCACGCACAGAGTGCTGCCGCGACGGCGCGGCCAAACGCTTGCCCTGGCGGTGTTTTCTCCTCTGGCCGTAGGCTGCCCCCCGAGGTTATCTGACAAGCTATCTTTCATCCCACGTCAGCAGGAGCAAGGATTGGCACAAAGACAGCGCTGCAGTGCAGGAAGTCATTGCACTACACATCTTGCCCAGCAAAGGTGGGGAGGGCAGCCCTGGCATTTGTGGTGTTTCAAAGGCATGTGTGGTTGCAGCACTGCCTAGGAGTCGCCACTGTCACAAAACCCCGGCAACAGCAAGGCATTACTTTCACCCGAGCTCTGCCACCTCGCCTTGCCCATGAGGAGAAGGCTTTGTGCTCTCTGGAGGCACAATTTTCTTGTCTCAACAGCCTCCTAAGAAGGGTTGATTTGTGCTGACCTGTGTGGACTTTCCCGGGTGTTGAGACGTCTGTCACAAGCATGAATCTTCACTGCAGTGCAGAGTCCAGCAAGACCTTTGACTGTGGCGATTCTGTGGGAGCGCTTCGATTCGCTAGCATGGGTTCTGAACCTGGCTGTCTCATCTGGACATGGCAACTCATGGCAAAACGCCACGTAGGACATTTCGTAGTAGATAGAGGGGTTGTCCTCCTTGAGTGTGTTGAAAAATGATGCAGCTAGCCATAAAAGTGGGTGACAGTCCCACAGAAGAAGGGGAACCATAGTCAAGGGCCTGATTGCAACAGCAAATGGCACAAAGCTGTCTGGGGAAAAAGGATCAAGCCCCTCGGAGCCATTGATTCACTTCTGTCACCCTGAAGGGTGAGTGATCCCCAGCAGAAGAGGACAGTGTCCCCAGAGTGCTCCCAGTCCTTATGACTCCCACTGCTATGTGGGTCGATAGAAATGCCACCCTCTTGGTGCTACTTTCTGGAGCCCCTGGGTCCCCAGAAGAGCTTGTCAGGGCTGCAGCTACCAACGCTATGTGCCTCAGGAGCATCCCTGTGGGTAACACTTGCCTGGCACTGCGGCCTCACAGGATTTGGTTGTCCACCAAGACTGCTGGAAAAAGAAAGTTCAGTCCTGCTGGCAACCTTCCAACTGCAACACTTTTCTTTCTTTCCTGAAAGAAGGCAAGGGAGCTGAGGTCCAAAGAGAGGCAGGAGAAGCTAGAGCCAACGGGTTCTAACACTCTGCTTTTGCTCATGCTTCTCAGCAACGCTTATTTGGGAATGGGGCATTTAAAAATGTTCCACTTGGATGGAAAATACTTTATCTAGTAATAATAGTTAACCTTCTCATCTGAGTTGCCTAAAAAATTTCATTTGGCTTCCTACCACACAGCTGATGGACAACCCCATCCCAGTCCTGCAGCCATGTGTTGGTTGCTCTGTCTCCTTTCTCAGGAACTGCATGGGAAGCTAGGGCTCACTCCTCTGCAGCCCAGGATGGCAGCAGGGGTCTTTGGTCATATCGGTCTGCAGAGTGCAGAGGGCTTTAGTTAAAGGCCACTGACATTTCTGTGGATTGTAGTCACTGCAGCCTGTTCCATCTTCATTTCCATCTCCATCTCCAAGACAAGTCCCTTCCTGCCTCCCAGCCATGTGTCCCACTTCTTTTCACTGTCACTCCTTTGGGATGGGGTTGCAAATTTGCTGTCCTCTCTTATCAGTGCAATGACTGACACAGTTCTCTGGTTATCTGTCCCCGGCTTGCCTGTGGTCTCTTCTCACAGCTCCGCCTAGCAGGATTCAGAGAAGGCTCAGTTAGTGATGAGCAGCACAGTGCTTGCTTCTAGTCGGGAACCATCCCATCAGGAGGTCAACGCAGACAGGCAAGGGCACTGGTCAGGCTTGGGAGGGGTCTGATCCATGTGTGCATGTGTGGCATGGTCCCTGCAGACAGGAATAATGAAGGACTTTCTGCAATTCCCCTGCATGTTTTGGAAGCCAGGATTTCAAAGCTGTAATCAAGCCCTAATTGAGTAAATGCTCAGCACATTCCCAGGACTGAGCTGCTGCCCCTCAGATAAATGGGAATAAGTCACAGGCGATTAGTGATTTGCCTGAGGCCCTTCTGTAGGTTGGAAATGTCTGGACTCAGACTCCGCTGGCCTTGTTAGTCATTAGACCACACATCCTCTGTCCTCTCTGGGTGGCATCCTTGCAGCCCTTGGAAAGAGCAAAATCATCTATCTTCATATTTATCTAGGAAAAAGTTTCCCACAGCCCCTTCTGGCTCTTTTTGTTTTGATTCTGAGGTTTTGTTTCTCTGAAAAGTTAAAATAAATCTCAAACTGCAACTGCAGAGCTTTTCTGAGCACAGTGCTTGTTGCTAGGGGATCATCTGAGGGAAAAATACTTGAAAGCATAGCTGAGCTGGCTGGGCAAGGCTGGTCAAGTACTTTAAACACAGTGTGACACTCATTGCAGAAAGCTGTGGGGGTCTCTCTGAACTTGTGATCACTGTTTCTCTTCCTTCTGGACAGGACCATTACTTAGGGCCTTTCTTTCCATCCCTTTGCCTTGCTCTGCAGCATGGAGTCTGACTTTCATTCTGCTTAGTCTGTGCTGCTCCTGAAGGGGAGGGCGATCATAGGACATTGACCACCTCATGCTCCTCACTGGCATCTGACCATCTCTTGTGGCCACATCAGCAGCGCTAGGGGTAACCCTTATTACATCTCAGTGCCCAGCCAGCACTGAACCACATCTCAGTTGTCCTAGTGGCCAGCTCACAGTTTGGGGAGCAGTGAAGGATCTTTTGTTCTTTCACACTTTCCTTCCCTTTAAAGCTACTTCAAAGCAAATGTTCCTTAACAATGTGCTGCTTTTGAGAAGCTCTTAAGATTGGTTTTCTCTTTCTCTTTTTCCCTTTGCTATTCAATACTAACAAAAGTATCACTGGAGTAATATCAGGGGAAGTTAAATGGGGTCTTGACCAGCCCTAAACCAGCACTTAGAGTGTCCATTTCATTGCACATTAGTGCCTCTTGAAAATGCTTCCCATCTGGCTGGCTCTGTCCAAGAAAGCCCAGAAAAGCACTTTCTTTGCAGGAAAATGGCTATTTGTAGATAAATGTAGCCCTTTCCCTCAAACAGGCTATTTTGGAGTTACGCAGTAACCACCCGGAGGATTTCTGCTGCTGCACACAGTTGGTTTTTTAAACCCTGACCTTTGCTTTTACTTGCTGTCTCTCTCTGTTTGAGAATGTCTTGACCTGCCATTCTGACAGTGTGGGGTGGGAGTGCTCAACTGCTGACCTCCAGGGAGGCCAGGAGAAAGGGGCTCTGTGCTACAGAACTGTGCTGCACTGACAGTCACCCCACCGCGGGAAGCACTGGGGAAGGGCAAAGCACCTCTGTGCACAAAACCCCATGGTGGGATCATGGTCATCCAGTACTGAAGCTCAACTTCAAATGCTTCTCATGGACAAAAGAATTAAGATCACAGTGGACTGAACAGATACCAGATTAGCACTTGGTTTTGGGGTGCTAAAGACATTTTGGAGAGTTTCATTTGGAGATGTGGCCCTTAAATGGTAATTAGCTGTATCTCCACTCTAATCAGAGTTGTCTCAATAAGTAAATGGTGTCCTAGAAGCTGCTAAAGCAGCATTCCTGACCACTCACATGGTTTTTTTAGTATCTCAGTGCTAGGATTTCATTCCTCACAGTCAGCGGAAAAGCCTTCAATGAGTCACAGGGGACAGGAATCCTTAAGAAAACAATATGTTGTGGAAAATGAGCACTTCCCCTCCATTATCACTGCTGGCTGACAGAGGGGATGAGAAGCAGCAGGGCAGACAAGGCTGCAGGAGGACTTCTACACCCCACTGGCTCAGGTTACACTGCAGAGAAAGGAAGGCACCTGCAGCCCCATCTCCCCCGCCAGTGCTCCCAAGGACAGACACGCTGACAGCAGCCCTTACTGGCTGTGTCACAGAACAAATCTGGATGAGAGCTCAAAGAAAGGCTGTGTGTGACAGTTCTTCAAAACCATTGCAGCATGGCTTCCATGGGCCATGTAGCACTAGCAGACAGGGACAGAGATGTGGCCCAATGGAGATGTGCTCCCTGGGGCCAGGCATCTGCATCCCTGTCTGTTGGTGGGACCTTCGATCTGTGTTTCTCTGTATCTTCTTTGCTGCTTCAGTACAGCCAGCTCTTCCCACCAGAGCTGCTCTGCTCGTATCCTGAGGGCTAGACAGGATGCAGTGTGATGGGAGAGGACAGGGCATGCAGAGGCACTCAGCCTAAGGTGTGAGTGGCATTGTCACTGCCCTCCTGCAAGACCAAGTCTATACATCTGGATGTTAACTTCCTGGAGGAACCCATGACAGGGAAATCTTCTCCTCTGGCAGGTGGGATGTATGAAGCTGACCTCAACATAATGCGGGGGGGGGAAATCTCCTGCTAGAGTTGGGGTAGGATCAGGGAAGCTTGTGGCAGTAGGACATGAGCATAAAAAAGCTGTCTACACAACAGATGGGATGAAGCTGTCACTAGGGAGCACAGCTGCACTCACACTCTTCCACATCACTCTGCTGCAGTGTTTACCAGTGCAGTCCTGCCTGCAAGGGGCTCTCCCCTCCATCCATAAGTCATGATCCCCTCAGGCCTGGCCATTTAGCTGCAAGCATGCCTTGGTCTTCCCAAGACAGAGGAAAATTCCCTCTAAACCAAGCAGCCTCTCCAGGTGCAGCTTTTTCCTGCTTACTGAGGAGGTCCCTGAAAGGGCCATTTGTTCCCATCACCACAGTGTACATCACCTCTCAGGGGTGTTGGGATGTCTCCCTCCACCCTGGGAGCCCTGCACTGCTGCCTCTCTTTCCCTCTAGTTCTCACCCTGTGCTGGGCATGGCAGGTAACCCCACAACGATCAACAGTGCCAGCGCCCTCCCTGCCAGCAGGGCTTTCCCTTTCCTCCACTTTCCCTTCAGCATTTGGTCAAGCTCTTCATCTTGACATTTAAAATTCTGCTCTGAGCAGCCTCTGCCCACAACTCATTCAGAGAAGACTACCCCTGTATAGAGTAAGACAAGCTGAAAGCTTCAAGGGTCACAGCCATAAACCCTGCTCACCTCCCTCTTGTTTGCTCTCTGGCTAAGGTGTGCCAGGCATCACCAAGCCTTGGCTCCCTTCCTGATATGGTGCCATTTGATTTGTCCTTCTGGCAGCAAAATAGGTGGATAGAGCCCCGCACCTGATCCTCAATAAAGACTCTCAGGTGCCCGTTCCTCTCCTGCTGTGTATGCCCTTTGCAGTAGCAACAGGACACAGCCTGGGACCTATCTCAATGCCAGTGCTTCCATGCGCCAGGCTGTGGCTCTCACATAGGATGTGGGTGACACTGAGCCAACCACTTCACCCCTTGAGGGAAACCCACATCTCCAGCTTCCTCCACAGAGTCCTTATCACGACTCTGCTTTCTGGAGGTGGGTGGCTCTTAGTCCCTTGTGCTGGAGTTGTTCCACTTTCCTTTGAACAGCCAGGAGCCAAAGAGTGGATGAACTGGGACTTAAGAGACTTCCTTGTGTGGTGGGACATCCTGCTTCCAGTGCTTGGTCTGAATGCGCCAGACAGGTTTCCCACAGCTCAGTTCTGTGCTTTGACCTCAGAATGATGCTGCTGGATCTTGATGGCTTTGTGATGCCTCCTCAATGATCAGCTGCATGTTCCACAACCAATTGCACCCATGTTTCTTGTGAACAAGCTATCAGCCAGAAGAGAAATCCTGCCTTAATAAAACTGCAACTTAGAGACAAGCAATAGCAGATACCTCAGTCCCTGAGGTGAACAAGATGATTTTTGCATCTTCTCATTTAACAAAACAGAGAAGGATTTATCTCAGCCTCCTTCTTTGCTGTGTCTTGGCCACAGAGTCATAAAATCACTAAGCTGTGTGGGTCAGGCAGGACCTCAGATGAGCAGACCCTGCCCAAAGCACAAGCAACCTAGATCAAGCAACTCAGGGGCTTGTTCAGCTGAGCTTTGAGTATCAACAAGGCTACACATCAGTCCTCTTCATCATCACTCTCACAAGGAAAGAAATTTCTCTAGTACCTAATCAGAATTTTCCTGTTGCAATGCATTCCTCTTGTCTCTTGTCCTGATCCTGTGCATCTCCATAACTCCTCCATGCCAAATTTTTGGCTTGTGCCTTTAAAGTTCTGGCCACTGAAAATGCCAGCTGTTGACGTGGCATTTACAAAGAGCCAACAGAATGTTTAACTTCTTCCTGTGCAACAGAGCGCTTGGCATAGGAAGCTTCCAGTCCAAGAGACAGAATGCATACCTGAGTCTTGGTGCCCAGCCCACCAGTCCGACATGTCCAGCCCTTTAGCAGAGCTTGCACAGGCCATTTGACATGACTAGCCCCCAGACGGGGCTTTGCCTTCTGCCGGGAGTATTGCACTAGCTCCTCTGTGTTTTCTTGCTCAGCAGTGTTTGGATGTTATTATCGTGAATGCCCTGGAATATTTTGGGCACTTCCACCTGCAGCCGGATCACTGGATTGCTGATGAGCTATTGAAAACATTGCGGTGCTGTTCAGTGCCCTGGTGAAAGGACTGAGCCCTACAGAGTGATACGAGAAAGAAGGAAATGCCACAGAAGAAAAGGGAGCGAGATCACAGTCTGTGACTTATGACATGAGCTACGTATCCAAAGGGAACATGGGTGGTGCGATAAGCCTGGCCTGGGGTTCAGAGCAGGTGCGTTCTCATAGAAAAAGAGGAAAATAAAGGATGAGAGACTCAAAATTGCAGTCCTACTGGGATTTGTTTTCTCAGGGCTATGCAAACTCTTCACAGCTTGGACCCCAGCTAGCAGCAAGATTGTCTTGGAATTACCTCTCCTCTGACTCAGGGTGTTTCTGCAGGATGCCTTGACTATGATGTTACTTCTTCCTGCGAGCAATTGTTAGGAAAGCTCTTGTTTTCTCTGTTCAGTACAATGTAGACATTGGAAATTACAAGAGTTGAAAGGAGGGGGCAGTCAGCATTGCTTCTCCAGGGCCCATTGAGTTTGTGTGCATCGTCTGGACTCAGCTTCAGATCTTAGGAGCCAGGTCCTGAAAACTGGGGAGCTGCTGACTGGTTTAAGCTGCTGAAAGCAGCCGTACCCACTGCAGGACTCACGTCATACTCGTAAGAAAAAGCCAGAGACTGGCCACGTGCAGCACCTGCTCACTAACTGTCCCATTGTGCAGGATTAGGCCCCTTATGAACAGACTTGAGTTGGAGAGAGAGCTCACTGGAGCAGTTGAAAACAGACCCACAGAGTGAGCTGGCAGTTAACCAGCTTGGACAAAGGGGACTCTATATCCTTCATTGCTTATTAATGCAGGTTACTTGTACGTGACTGTCTGTGGCTAATTTACTGTGCTGGGCTCCTCCACACAACCTAGGACCAAGGGGCTTCTTCCTGCTGCAAAGACTCTTGTGTAAAGGAAGTCTTCTTCATGAACCAGTCTCCTTCATTACTTACTCCTTATTGTATAGAGGCAAAGGGATGTTCCAACCCACTGACATCTGTGTCAGCCTCTTTAGCCAGTGGGGCTTTTGACGTTGGGGTTGATGGTGGAAGCAGAGGTACTTATTTGTTCACACTCTGTAGCAGTTAAAACAGAATGTAGGCTTCCTTGCAGCTTCCTGTGTCATGCTCTTTACTGACCTGGCAAACATGTCTTTGTGCTGACACAACTGTTTGATATAAAGATTCTTTGCCCAGGAGCTGGGAGAGGAGGAAGGTAAATGCTGGACTGCAGCTGCTAGAAAGGAAAGTACCCACGATGCAGAGGCTTTGTGGGTTTTTTTGTGTTTCCTTCTTGTGCGTCCATTAATTACAGTCAAAACCTAATACTGGCCATTGAGCAGAAAGTCTAACCTCGTGGGTGGGCAATTGACCCTGCCAGACTCACTGCATCCACTTTGTGGGGTTCTTCAGAGTGCTACCATAACTTGTCCAAACCCTTTGTGCGCACGAAGCCGAGCGCTGCAAACATTTGTATTTTCTGCAGGGTAAATAACTGAGGATGCATCAGTCTACTGACTGCGTGGGGCTGCTTACGCAGGGAGGCACCGCAGCACTGGGACCTGAAGACCACACCACCACAAACTGCTTTCTGCCGGTGGAGTGTCTCTTCTTGGACAGCATTACCTCGGAGCACCAGGTGATGCTGCAGCCAAAAGCCGATCAGCCTCAAAGCAGGCAGAATAAATTGCCTCTGTGGCTGCCAGTCAGCATGCAATTACAGAACAGGTAGGGAATTTATTTCACTTATGCTTATGGATTCAAGGAATGGAGATGTCAGAAGCAGCTCACAGGAGCTTGTTAGGGAGAGAAGCACCACTGCCATTATTGCTATAAAAAAGCATCACTTGGTTATCCCAGAAGAACAAGGAAGACCAAGTCATTATGGTTTTGGCACAGTCAGCTCTGGCTACGGGCATTTTCAATCAAGCCCACACAGACAGCGGGCTGTTTCGTTCCAAGGCAGTTGAGAAAACCATACATGTTACAGGACTCGCTTCTACTTTTCTGAAATATGGCTGTTAAGCAGCGTGTGTAACACCAACCAGTTGCTGGAGGCTGTCTGGGAGAACCTGCAGGGTGACTTTTAGGTGGACAGGACGCAGTTGTCTCAAAACTATTTTGGACATAGAGTGCAGCAATTATCCTGGCTCCAGAGCAAATGAAAGACTCGACAGCTGCAAGGGCTTTCAAGGATAATCAACTGCATCAGCCAGGGAATCACTGGGAGTTACAGCTGAGACATTTGGGAATTCAGGGGAGCAACCCTTCCCCTCAGACTGCCCCCAAGGCCAGGAAGGATGGAGGATGGGATACACAGCCAGCCTGGCTTGCTCCTACCTGCACATTCAGAACTGACTTTTAAAAGGCAGGAAGGAAAGCATGGGGTCCCTCCTGGCTCAGGCATGCACCCTGTATGCCTCCACTTAACTCACACTGTCAGGAGGTCCAGCAGCAGAGACCAAGAGACCAGGACTTTTCCTGGAGCAGGGAGCTGGCAAGGCATACAGAGCTTCCCGCTGTTGGCCTTGGCACAAGTTAAATGGGACAGAAGGTAGCAAAGGAAATGTCAAGGCTACCAGGAAAGGACTCCTCTAGAGGGTCCCTGCTGCTGGGCAGAGCGTGCTTACTGGCAAATGGCAGAAGACAATTCTGTTGCAGTGTGCCTGCAGGACCGCTGTATAGAGCAGACCTGAGCAGGCGCACAGCCTTTCTGCGCACCTCCTGATGAGGGGCTGTGCCAACAGCACGTGGTGGTGCTTCACGTGTGCCCACGCTTCTCTTGTGCTGTACAGAAATCCTGCTCCTGCCAGGAGGGTCAGATCCATTACATGTTTTGCAGATGGAAAAATGAAGGCAGAGGGGAAAAGCTTATAACAAGGGGAAATTAGCAGTGGAGGCAGAGGGAAAAATGAGAGCTTCCACAGTGCACTGAAACACACAAAGAACAAGGGGGAGATGTTGCAGTCTGTGCTTTCTTCACTTTCTTCTTCATTCGAGTTTAACTATTGCTATTCCTCCTCCAAGGGCTTTGGCGAGCCTCATGTACCACTTGTGCTTGAATGAGAAGTCTGAGAGGAATCTCTGTGTGTCTGCCCAGCAGGGGTCACTGACAACTTCCTCGATTTTAAAGCTTTTGTAAAGCTTTCCCATTATTATTTCTTTTCTGGAAGGTCTGTCATTCTAAGAAACCTTTTGTGATGTGGGTAGGAATTGCAATCTCAGAGTAAGGCAAAATGTCCTCTCACTAAGGCAAGGACACCTTGAACCACACTGCCAGCAGTGGGCCAGCACTGGTGGGTCAGATGCAGGAGGTGATTAGGTGTTAGCATCCCTTATGTTAGTAACACATTGGCTCAGGGTTTACAAAAAAGCTTGGGGCCAGCAGATGAGCGATGGCTGTGAACATCCAAATGAGACATCCCAGTACAGACGAGATGCTGTAAACTCTTTACTGCTTGTGTAAGTGCTTGACTGCCTTGCTGTCCTGCCAGCTCAGCATCCAAATGGGGCAAGACCAAAGGAACCGCCTTGGACAACAAACGTGTCCTTTCTCCAGGACTGTAGGTTACAGAGACACAGGGAAAATTTCATTGCATTTTTGTGGCTGCTAAGAGGTCTGGAGTCATCCTGACTCTGGGGACTATGTGGTTCCTCTCTGCGTGTGCAGTATGAAAGACGCACATATGTAGTCTCCTACCTGGACAAGTAAACAAGCACAGGCTGGGAGAAACACAGGCCAGGAAAGATCACTAACCATTAGCATGCTGCCAGGATGGGCTGCGATCAAAGCTGGTAAGCCAGATGCTGGAGTCAAGCAGACCGGTGCTCTGGAATCAGAGCAGTAATGCATCCTTGTTTGTGTGCACCTGTCCCTCCTTGATCTTTCCAGTCTGGTGGGAGGATGGCTGGTATCCACAGCTTCAGAAGAACAGAATGGTCTGGTTGTGTTCTTCCTCCCTAGGAGGTCTCAGCTGCTCCCTGCTCCAGCATACTCCTCACTGCATACCCATCACAAGTCTCCAGCTTCCTCATGCTTCTCCAGTGGAAGACTGGGAAGAAGTCTTCCACTGGAAGACTACTACTTCAGACTGGGACCCAGCCTTTTTTGCTTTACATTTATTAGGATGACTGGTTTGTGACTAGCTGTGTTTTTACTGTTTCCATCAATCACTTCTCTGTAAAACAATTCACCAATGACATTGTAAAGGCCAGCAGGCTACACAAGTGATACACTCTTGCAAAGTTTCCCCGTCCTTTGCAGTGATATTTGTTGGGGCAGTGCAGAACTGCTGGTCCATCTGTGTCAGGACATGATGATATGCTGGCACAGTTGGCAAGGACATATCCTCTGAGTGTTCATTCTAAATGGAAATATGAACTGTCATCATGTCGAAACCTTTGTATATGGGGTGTGTGTGCCTGTGTCCTCATGGCTTACCCTCTGTCCTGGTCCTCAGCAGTCTGCTAGGGGTAGGTGATGCTCCCTGTACAACAGCACAACAATTTAGAGGAAGTTCCAACTCCAGGTGTGGCATGTGCCCACACACACCTGTTGTTCATGGGAAGTATGCCTGAGAATCAAGCCCTGGGACAGAAAGGCTGCTGGTGATTAGGGGTGGCGCTTACAGCTGGAGCAGCCTGTGCTACAGAGACCCGAGTTCTTGAGGATCTTTGACTCATTTGCTGGTGTATTCAAGATGCACCTTCATCACTGCTGACCATCTTACAACATGCAGGAAATGTTTGCAAGTTTCTTTCTGCTCAGGAGTCTGTGACACCACCCAGTCTATAGTGCTGGTCCAGGACTGCTGTTTCCTATCACTACATTTCCACTGTCTGGGCTTCAGTGATAATGTCCTTCAACTCACCTTCAGGCATTTCAGGTTTTCATCAAAATGCAGTGAGCTGTCAAAGACCCCAACTTGCAGGCTCTACAGGAGTGATGAGCCACATATCCCCACTCTGCTCTAATCTATTTCTGGGCAAGTAGCTTGCCATGAACATGTTCCAGAGAATGTCCTTCTGTCTGTTTATGAAGCTGAATGCAGAGTTGGGGAGTTTGTTATCACTGGAACTTCCTCAGTGAATGGCTTCAGTAACCATCACTGAATAGCCCAGTGAACTGCACTGCCATCCTTGCCTTCAGTCCTCATTGCTCATTCTGTGGGTTTAGTCTTGGCATTTTTTTTCCTAACCCCTGATTCCCAAAATAATGTTACCTTTTCATAAAGATCATTGCATTTGTACGTTCTTTCCACAGGCTCGTGTGGCTGCTGTGATATTTAACAAGCCTCTTGCTTGTGAAAAAAAACAAATAAGAAAAGTGACATTCTGAAAACAGAGGATCCTGCTGTAGCCTGCGCCATGACACCTGTTTGTCTTCTGAAGATGCCGTGATAGGTGTTCTCTGGTCGTGCTGATGTGTGTCCTCTTTCCTGTACTTTGTACATACCACAGTGCAAGCTTATGTTTATCCCTTTCAATGTGTGTTCTGCAAGGCAGTTTATTTCCCTTCCCCAAAAGCATAAGAAGTACCTGCTGGCACTAAGAGAGAAGGCACATCTCCCTTATCACTTTATTTCAAAAGTAAGAGATTTACTTTTTGACTGAGGAAAATATTTACCAGTATCACTAGTAGGTTGAAGACTTGAATCCCAGGTCGGCCTGCATGTGATGTTACAAAACGTGGGAACATTTTCATGCTGTCAAAGGGATAAATATGTAAATAAATTTACTTTCTTATCTAGTATCTGTTATTGTCATTGGCAAATGTATCTGTGGAAAAGTTTGGCTTTTAATGTGCCATCTGCAGCTACAGGGCTGTGCACACCCACGTGCACACACAGACCCACTGGAAGGGGTTTTGCACTGGAACCCACTGCAAATCAATACACATTTTGTATTCCTTCCTCATGCTTTTCCTCCTTCCATTGTGAATTAGGGAATTTCGACTCAAAAAGCCCTGCTGACATGAAGGACTTACCAAAGTAGGATTGCATCCTCTGGAATAATCCATGTAATGGAGTTCAGCTCCTGTGCAGACAACCAGGTGAGCAGATGTTTCAGAGTTCACTTCCTGATTATCTCACCTTGCTCACAGTGAGAACTGCTGTGCAACTAGGTCTCTTCCTAATCATAAAATGAATTAAGGTTATTTTAAATATAACCTAATCTACCTTCCTGGCCATGGGCAGTGACACCTTCCACTAGACGGGCTGCTCAGCGCACCATTCCAACCCAACCTTAAATGTTTCCAGGAATGGGGCTTATAACATCTCTTTGGGTGCCCTCACTGTAAACTATTCCTTCCTTCCGTAGTCTAAATCTCTCATCTTTTAGTTTAAAGACAGTGCCTCTTGTCCTGTCACAACAGGCCCAGCTGGCCACATCTTTCTTACGGGCTCACTTTAGGTACTGAGAGGCCACAATAAGGTCTTCTCAGAGCCTTCCCTTCTCCAGGCTGAAAAACCCCAACACCCTCAGCATTTCTTCACAGCAGAGGTATTCCAGCACTTTGATAATTTTTCTGGCCTCCTCTGGACCCACCCCAACAGGTCCATGTCTTTTCGGTGCTGAAGGCCCCAGAGCTAGATGCAGTGCTCTGGGTGAGGTCTCACCAGAGCAGAATAGAAGACAATAATCACTGCGCCTTGACCTGCTGGCCACAGTCTGATCCTCTATGTTTTATGCCCCCAGCAGTGTCCTTCTTTAAATGAATATTTATAGCATATGAAGTCGCTGTACTCACACAGTGCAACATCTTCTGAAATGGTATCTTGTTAAACCAGTTCACCAGTCTATCTTAACCACCAAGTTCAGTAGCCACAGATTGAATTGTGAGGGTTTTCTCTCAGTACTGCAAGACTGGGGAACCATCTGTCAAACAGAAAAGCATAAATTGAGCAGGGAAATAAAAGCTCTGTCACTGTTCTGAGAGGTGATGGCTTTTGACAGAAAGGAAACGGTTTGAGCCAATCCATACATTGATCTGGAACATGCACCAGGAATACTTTCTGGAGACAACACATGCTGCTGAATAGAAGGGCAAAGCTGTGTGCTCTTTGATGGTACCAGGTCTGTAATGAGATTGGTAGTTCTAGCTGAAGGATGAACATCCACCTTCTCCAGTAGCACAAACTGCTTATGCCACTCCAAAGTTAACGCGCTTTTGAAACTGTTACTGGAGAACCATCTGGTTTTGAGTTGTCTTGTCAGTATCTGTCCTATATGTTTTCAGGATGTTAAACAATTCCTAACAAACTTCTACAAAAACAACAGGGAGGAAGATGGTTAAAGCAATCAGCATGAGGGCTTTGCCTAGCCATTTAGTATTAAACTTTTTAGCTTTACAGGGAAATGAGGTCTTGAGTTTGCAGATGCTGTGGCAGGGGGATTAGACTAGATGATCTTTCGGGGTCCATTCCAATCCCTAATGATTCTATGATTCTAAAGGTTCTTCCATGTTTCTTGCCATCCATGATAGCATATATTCAAATGCCACATGCCCTGTATTCTGCTTTCCTTGAATCTCAGTGTTGGCTTGTGTGCCAAGAAATTTGCCTTGTGTGTGCTGTTGTCCATAGGCTCTTGCTGAGCCCTTGGGGCTGAAACGTAACATCCACATTCGTGTTTGAAAATCGATTGTCTTGGTGTCACGCTCACAAACTGCGAGCCAGCCCACCTCCTTCACTCCTTCTTCACTGGAGTAATTTCATCAGTAGGGGATCATGAAGCAAGAATTTTGCTAACCCTTTGTTCTCTGAAGCTTTATTTATTACCATCCCCTTCATCAAGCCTACGTGCAGAACCAGTGTATAAGAATCTATGACATAATTCAATGCCATGTTAAAATTCTGCCAAGGTCGCTTGTAGTAACCTTTGTCTGGTTTGTGAATAGTGAAAGCCAGCTCCCGAGCATGTAAAATGTGTTTGACCTTACTTTCCAACACCCACGTGCACACACAAAATGCCTAGGATCTCATGACATTCATGGTCCAGAAACGGGAGTTTTGTTCTCGGTCACTGCTCTGTCTGACTTTTGAGTGAATGCAATTGAAAATGTCAGAGATGCAACGTAAGAGGAGGATTCCAACTTTCTTGACATCGGAGTGGGGGTTACAACAATGCATCTGACGCAGGAGGGGATGGATCACAGTC
The DNA here is from genome assembly GCA_013400115.1 of Rhinopomastus cyanomelas. Lineage (NCBI taxonomy): Eukaryota > Metazoa > Chordata > Aves > Bucerotiformes > Rhinopomastidae > Rhinopomastus > Rhinopomastus cyanomelas. Next base: position 23,299 of record VXBP01003422.1, on the reverse strand, counting down.
CATCTGACATAGTAGCAGTTATAGGAAATGTATTTGCAGGGATGGATGGAGAGCAAATGTACTATGCTGTTCCAGAGGAGTACAATAAAGGTGTGTTGCAGCAGTCCTTCCCCCCTCTGTGAAGTTGTATTTCTCACTTGTCCACTGGCACTCAGTCTGTGCTGTATGGCAGGAAATATCAGACGCAAATATCACATGAATCTTTAAGGAAGGATACCTGTTTTTGTATCCTGCTCATTCACTATGGTCTCTTAGTAGTGGCTCAGACAATAGGTGGATATATCAGGTTTTCCTTGTGGAATAACTGTACCACCAGCACTGTGCTGCAGACCAGACTTTTATTTCGTTTCTGTTTTCTTTCAAAGCAAGTAAAGTAGAGAAAGGGAAGGGCGAGAGTAGAAGCTCCTGATTTTTTGGTGTGCGACAGACAAATGCCGTTAATAGTCTCTTCAGAGAAGCCAGTTCATGACCCCTTGCCTGGCAGAGGCACAGGCAGGCACAAGCAGATGAAGCAATTGCTTGCTATACCAGGAAAGTGATAGGCTTCCCATTTCAAACTGCAGCAAGAGCACTGTGGATCTCACATGCTAACACACTGATGTAGAGAAAGGTGACTGGGACCCTTATTCATTTGGTCCCCAAGGAAGGATGTGTAGCTTCCTGTGTGAATCACTCAGTGAGGGGAGGGGAGCAGAGGCTGGAGCAAGGGAACATCAAAACTGCCACATTTGGGTCACTGTTGCCAGCACAGCCATCAAAAATGAACAAACCAGTGCAATGAATTCCACTGTCTAAGGCTCCTTCCTGTTGGGCACACGTCCACATTGCCCACAGCTGCACTGCTGGGGCACCTCTGCATCCTATCGCACTCCTGTAAAAAGCAGTAAGATGATGGTGAAGGACAGGCCAAAAGGAATGAGGCTGAATTAATTAATTTCCTGCCCTCTCATGTTGTTCCTCCAGCCAGTCTCTGGGGGCAGAGACCAGTCCCCAGTGAGGGCATCTGCACTGGCTGAAGAATAACTGTCAGGTCTTGCCCAGATGGGAACACCTCATGGCAACCCCAGCAGACAGCCTTCAGTCTTCTGGCTTGCCCATGGGAAGGTTCTGAAACTTGAGGGCTGGTTTCCCACCAGTGCTACCAGGGCTGGCAGAATTGCCCCAACCTTTTTGTAAGGATGCCAAAGAGAAAAGATCCTAGGCAAGGCAAGGGAAAAGGGGCATAAAAGAATTTGGCCTCAAGTTTTGGCTTCCTCAGAGCTTGAATGTGGAGCTTTTAGCAAGAGCCTTGCCTCAAATTGGGGGTGCCTTGAGGCTGTGAAACCACTAGACATGCACAATGCAGTGACCAAGTGTCCCAGCTACGGTTCTGACTGCTCAGATCCCACACAGGGCAGCCTCTGCAGCTTGTCTCTTTTCCAGCATGGCTTTTTCACATAACTGGTCTTCCTGCAGCAGTGACTTGCCCTCACTATTTGCAAGGAGTTTCCAGCACTGCTTCCCTGCTGCTGCTTGTTATTTCCATTTGACTGTGTCCTCCATAGCTTCTTCAGTCTTGGACACTTTGCTCCTTCACAACCTCCAGCAATGTCTGGAGCCCTGGGGAGATCCATAGCTTCAAATTACAGCAGTGAGCAGGGAGGATGCTGGATCAGAGAATGGAATGCAGAGTTTCACAAGAATGAAGCCCCCTGTCAAATGGATCATGGATAAGTCTTCCTCCCACCTCTGCTCTCATATGTAAATTCTACTTAGCATTTGTTTTTTGCTTTGGAGTTGTCAGCTTCTGACTGATCCTTACACTACCAAACTTCCTTGCCTGGGGTGGCCTTAAAAAACCCCAGACAACAAAACAACGCATGAGCTAGGGAAACAGCTAGCAACAGCATGTGGGAAATTTCAGGGAGCAGTGAAGGAGCAATGTACACTCTCAACAGAAACTGACGGCAAAGAGCAGCAAAGCTTTGTGAGCACCAGGAAGCTGTCAGCCTCTGCCTGACATGCCCCTCTGTCCACACTTCATCTGGAAGCTGGGTAGGCTAATATTAAATCTCAAGTATTAATCTTTCAGAAAGTCCATGCTGATATGAAAGATCACATGTAAGAGCTGCCTATTGTATAACTGTGCTAAAGCCAGTGTGTATGTAGCTTTATTTATGCCAGCTGTAAGACTAACATTAATCACTTAATTGCCATGCCAAGGATGACCTTGCAGCTGAAGCACTTTGCCTAGGCTCAGAACACAGGAATGTATTTCACAGCTCTGCCACAAACTTGCCAATCGCAGCCATCGATGGGCACTACACTTCATCCTGTAGTCCTTTTGCCTTCCCAGTAGTAAAGCAGAAAAACCCAGTGGGGGAGGTTACATCCTTTCCTTACCTGTTCTTTGTTTTGTCAATGAAGATCATATGCTCTTGCATGTGCTTTACCTCCCAGGACACCTTGCAGAAGGATGTTTGAAGAGGTGCTGAGCAATTGCAGCTTCCACTAAAATCATCAGAAACTATGGGTGCTCACTCTCTCTGAAAATCATCCCACGTGCTCTAAAATGTCTTCAGCTAATGTTAAAGGAGCATGCTTAGATCACTGGTGTGTACTTGCTTTTACTACTGTCACCACCTTTGGTCATTAAGCTTAAGCAATTAGAAAAGAAAGCCATTATTCAATGCTGGTTGTTTGGCTTCTGCATTTTATTTACCCTGGGCAATGGAAATAACCTGATGCACTTCTCCTTTTACATAATCTTTTCATAAGTTTGTTGCTGGTTGTCAGTCCGATTCACGTGCCCCAGCAGAGTGGAGCACTATTGGAGTGACAAATACGGAAAGGAAATGATTACAATAAAAGAAAGAGGCTCTCAAGGGCACAGACCACTGCGTTTGGACTGTGTTTGTACTTCCCTTAATACAAACACAGTCACAGCATTGGCATGAACAGTAGATTTTGTAGCACGTTACATTTAGGGAAGTGAAGAACCCTGACATACCTGGTGGTGACCTTTGACAAAGTGTTTTTATAGCCCCAGATAAGGATGAACACTGAAGGAAAGCTCTGAGTAACTTTGCTCTGCAAGGCAAGCTCAGTGCATAATGTCAGTGAAATGTCATTGTCTAACTAATTAAGATATGTCATAAACATTAACAATAAAAGATCATTGTTGTGATCATAATTATCTAACTGATGCAATGCTGTGACCAAAGACATTCCAGTGGTCTGGAATGTTTTCCTGGATACCACTGTGGTGTCTCAGTAAGGATATGCCGGCTTTAAAGTATTTTTGCCAAAATTGCAATGGCAGCCTGGACTTTTTTTCGAATTCAAAGACGCTTTGAAGTCACATTAGAATTTTTCCAAAAGAGTGCTTTTGTCTTTAAAATAAGCTTACAAGTATTTCAGCTGATTATCTCATCTTTACTTTAAATGTCACTGTGCTTTTTTGGAAAGAGACATCTTCCGTTTTACTCTTTTTGTAGGCCAGAGTCTAACTTGGTGTGACCAGGAACAACACCTATTGACCACATCAAGGTTTTACCAATTAAATTGCGCAAATGATGGGACGTGAAAACAGCCCAGCGAATCTGATTTTCAAAATAATCACACTGATGTTTTTTGGGGGGGAAAAAACCAAACCAAAAAGCTACAGCTATACTGCAAGTAGTGCCCCAGCAAACCCGCCAGGCTGCCTCTAACTGTGGAGGGTGGCAGGAGTAGAAAGGAAAGCTTCAATTTCTCTGTTTTGTTTTCCTTTCGTCAAGTGAAGAAAGTTGCTATTGTTGTTAGTTTGTTTTGAAATTGATAGAATATGCTGAGTGAAATGGCTAAGGCTGAATTGCTGGAAATATGTGATGAGTTCTGGAAGACATCAGTCTTCACACATACTGCCATTCGTAGACCATGCTGCCCTTAGGTAGGGAGCACAGAACTTCTGCAATGGAAAAACTTAGCTGTTGAGTCCTCCCTAGAGAAATCAAAGGCACACCCATGTGGAGATGATTTGGAGAGTGCCTCTCCTCTTTACTCTTTTCTACACTGGATACACAGAAGTCAGCTCTGTAATTAAACCTTTCCTGACCATGGACATTTCTCTGATGTGAGTCCTCCTTCAGGATATCCAAAACACCAGAGGGCAGCAGAAGTGTTAAAAGTAGAAATTGCAAAAGCATCAACCTTCCCAACAGAAGCACCTCTATGATGATAAAGTGTGATTGCCTAAGAGGTTCATAATGCTCTGACAGTATTGATTCATAGTGAAAGTGGTAGAAAAATAATGTAATTATGACACTACCAAAATTGTGCAATGGCTACTTTACTGAGCAACACTGCTGGAAGCTGCTGTGACCCACATGTATGAGAATGGAAAAGAAATACCGAAGGGCTGATGAGAGTAATAAATGCAGGAGGTCTAACTCTAAATAAATCATGCAAGTATTTTAACTCCTCAAAATTCTGTGCTCCTTCCTCCTCTGCAGAAGATCTATGTACTCCACTCTGTGGACTGGAGATTTCAGGTTTGTGCAAGTACCTTCCACAGGCAGCAACACTCACCAGTTCCTCTTGCCTCTTCCATCTAATCAAGGTAACTAAAATCAGGATGGCAGATTCTCCTCAGTGTAGCCCCTTGATGAGATCTTGCACTCTCCAGGCAGTCCCATTGCACAGGTGTGTCCACCTCTCCTTAGCATGGAAAAATCATGAGTTATGAGGGACAGCACCAAGTCCAGTCCTCTTCCTCCCATTTTGAAAGAAAAGAAATTGTGCCCTTTAAAAAGAAAGACAAATGTGGTGCTCCCAGCTGAGCTGGCTGTCTCGAGTGTTCTTTCTAAAGAGACTCGTTCTATTTGCCATTGTAAAACACTTAATCAATTTCAAATGAAAACAGCAACTATAATTAAAGGAAGGAAAATCTCACCACAGCAGAGGAACCATTATTAAGGTAATTTTTTTCATTATAACTCCTGGGGTACTGTTCACATGCAGTCACTACTGGGTATGCTCTTTGTGCGTCACCTCCTCTTCATGAGCTCCACGAGAATATACTGTTAGGTTAATAATAACAATAATAATAATGTCAGCTTTCCATGTGAGTTATTCAAGTCACTGTATAAGCACTAATTGAATGTAACAATAGCCCAGGCTGGCTGTGTGGTTATTCCCCCTCATAGCAAATGGCACAGCAGTCCTGGTGTGACCTGGGTCACACCAGTGCCTCCATGGAAGCAGCTCCTGTCCTTCGGCTCACGTCTATCATGTCTGTAAGTTACTGTCTTCTCCCAGCATCATCCAAGCCCTGTAGCCTGCCTTCTCGCAGTAGGGACAGCATGTGTAAATAAAGTTTGGGAGTGGTTAATTTTGGGTGATACTTCTCCACATTTATGGAAGAAAGAGGCTACAGAGTAACTGGCCTCCCAAAGCACCAGCACCCGTGTTATTGCAGGTAACACAAGCAATATTATTCATTAGGTAAAAGAAGCAGAGGAAGTCCTGCTGGCTTCACAAGAACATCCCAATGGATCTCTCTCAACATGATGATGACACACAGTTCATGCATCATGTGATTTATAAAGCACCACAGCTTTGTCATCCCATCTTTAGAGTAAATTTACAAAACCTGACAAACAGCTTGCTTCCCTTCCATAGTGGCTCCCTTTTGAGCCATTTAGAAATCATTTATGGACCCTCAGGAAACTGCCAACTACTGGTGACAACAATCCTACTGCTTGCTTTGAGATCTTCAGCGTGAAGCCAAGACTTTGCCTTACTTCAAGCAGCCTGGCAAATCCAAATTGCATAGTGCCTCTGAATGGAAGAGGGTTACTGCCCAGGGTGCCATTGACCAGGCTGGGGCTTCAGACAGCCCAGCAAGAATTACTTGTCCAGAAAAAAGCACAAGCTGACTCCATTAGAAAAGATAAAGATGAACAACAGACACGGCAGGCATTATTCAAGACTTGTTTTCGAGGTTAAACTGGAACTTGAGATTGAATGTGCAAACATTTTTGACACTTGCTGAGTGAAGGATGAAGACCTCCATGTTTGAACACTATGTATCTGCCACTTCACAAGTGACTTTGAGAGGAACCACGCGGGCACTTCCAGGACATTGAAGTTTGATCCCAGTCAGTCTCCTCCACGTTGGGTGTGCAAAGAGTAACTTCCTGAGCCTCACTGCCAGACTGACCAGAGTGAACAGCACTGCTGGTGTATCCAGAACAGATGAGCTAGTCGCCAAAGTATCATAGGACTGCGTGTGTATATACGGGCTCTTTATTACTACTTCCCTGCCCGTATATGCTGGGTCGCTGCCCCAGGCCTGAGTGGCCCCGGTCTCGGGCGCCGGAGGGCGGGGTGATCAGCAGCTCACCGCAGCCTACCCCCATCACGCCCTGGAAACAACGGGAACGGCCGCCCGTTGCGAGGAGCAGGCGGGTTAGTACCCCGCTGCGGGCACTACTGCACCGGGTGAGCGGTCGTCCCGCTGCCGCTGGCCGCTGGCCGCGGGCGCTCTGGGCGCGGAGGTAGCACTCAAGCGCACGAGCCCATTAACAGCTGCCGGTGCCTCGCGCGCTGGCGGCTGACGCTTGCGAAGAGAGCACCGGCAGGGGGGGACCCCGCCGGGGANGGGGGCCGCCCCCGCCGGTAAGAAGGGACGCGTCACGTGACATCAGCGAGCAGCACACCCCCCACCCCCCACCCGCCGCACACACCCCCCTCCTCGGGCCGGAGACCCAGCGTCCCCCTCCCTCCTTCCTCCCTGACGTCACTTTCCCTCCGTCTCCCGGGCGACGGCTCCATCAGCGCGCGCGTCAACGCCGCCCCGTTCCCTGGCAACGGCCCTGCGCCTCGCTCCCCTTCAGCCTCGCGCCCGGGCGCGCGTCTCTCTGGCGTCAAAGTGACGTCAATGGGCCCTGNGGTGTGCATGGAGAGTGGGAGGGGGTTGGGGGGGCAGGGCCGGGACATCCCGCGTGCTCCCGCCTGCCCCCCGGCGCACAGACACACGCACACATACACTCACATTCTGCCAGCCGCGCGCGCGCGCGCACACACCCTACCGCAACGGCAGCAACGGCGGCAACGGCGGCAGAGCCCCGGCGCCAGCAGCAGCCCAGAGCGCCCGCCCGCCCGGCAAGTATGACGGCTCACACGGTCGCAGTTGAGGCAGTTGAGGGAGACGCGCGGGCTGAGATGCCAGCGGTCGCCGCGCGAGCTGGACGGGACGGCAGTGGGTCGGCTTTTGGAGGACGCGGGGAAAAGGGTGGGAAAGGGGGTAGGGGAGTGGCGGTTGGGTCTCACGGGCTGCGCTGTACCGTCCCCGTGCAGGTGTGAGTGCCCGCGTCCCCGGGCGGCGCTGATGGTGCTCCCCTAGGCGCGGGGAGCGCAGCCCACCCCACTACTGAGCCATGGTGATCATGTCAGGGTGCACCGCCGTGCCCGCGGCCGGACCAGCTCAGCAGCGGCCTCTGCGAGTCGGCTTCTACGACATCGAGAGGACCTTGGGGAAAGGCAACTTTGCCGTGGTGAAACTGGCCAGGCACCGGGTGACCAAAACGCAGGTAGATGCGGGGTCCGGGGTGGCAGGGGACTGGGGCGAGGAGCCGATTCCTTGCCGGGCAGACGGCCGTGAGCTGCGGTTGTACATCTCCTGGAGTGACTGGAGATGGGGAGAGCGGCGGCTAGCTTCGCAAAGTCCGGCGGGCCTACCTTCTTCACCGCACACCGGTACTGGATGTGGCTTTTCATCGGAGCTTCGCGTTTTCTCGGTGTGCTCAGCAGCGCTCATGCTAGATTAAAACCAACAAGACGATATTAAAAAGTAACGCTTCAGAGTGTTACAATAGCTCCTTTGGCTTGCACTTAGTTCACTGAGAAGGCCCAACGAGCTCAGGCTCTTTTGAAGACTTTAGATGGGTTTAATTTTTTTCCTTCGATGTGCATGCTTCAGGAACACAGAACTTTGGACTCGATGATTTTAGAGGTGGTTTATGACCTAAACGATTCTATGATTCTAACTTGCAGTGTTATTTGCAGAATTCATTGATTAAGAGGTGTGTAACTGAATTTATATTTTTAGTGTATATAAAAATCGTACCAGTTGCTACGGCAGAAAATAGTCGGTTACAGGAATCTGTTTTAAACTGGCATGGGATGGGTTAAAAGATTTACCGAATCTTGTCCAGTGTTAATTTCTGCAGTTCTGTTTGCTACCTTGTGTGTAGTCCTTTGATGTAGGAAAGTAAAATGAAAACATTCTGTGTCATGAATTCTGTGCAGTTCAGAAAAACAGGATCAGCTTTGTGAAGCCTGTACTTTAAAAGCTACTTTACTGGGATTTTGCGAGTTGTGTGTGCACAGGGGGGAGGGAGACAATTTTTTTTTTTTTCTTTAAGAGATCTTAACAGTAAGCAGACCTATTTTGTAATGCTTTGGGTTGTTTTATTTTATTATTTTTTAAATCTGCAGGTTGCAATAAAAATAATAGACAAAACAAGGTTAGACCCGAGTAATCTGGAGAAGATTTATAGAGAAGTTCAGATCATGAAGCTTTTGAATCATCCCCACATTATCAAGCTATATCAGGTAAGAGGTCAGCTTTGAAGTGCAGCAGGCAAATGAGATGTACTTGTGCTCTTATCTTACATGATTTTACATCAAATATATGCAGAGAACACGTATTTAAATACTGAAATTTATGAAAAATGTTTAAACTGGGTTTCTTAAAAGTCATTAATCATTCCTTGATCCAGATTTTGGGGCCGTTAGGCAGCTTTTACACAAAATGCATTGAAAATTTACAACTACAGCCAAGCTGAAGTTTGTTTCAGATCACAGAATCACAAAACTTTAGGGATTGGAAGGGACCTCGAAAGGTCATCTATCTAGTTCAATACCCCTGTGAGAGCAGGATCACCTTGAGGAACTGATTACCTGAACTTGTATGATTCACTTGCCTTTCCTGTCTACTCTGCTTTTCCAGTTTAGAGGACTGGAACTTCCTTGCTTTTGATAAAAGGAAGACTTAATCTCATGTAGGATAGCAGAGAAGAAAAATCAAAAGTTGCCATTAGTGAAAGGGATTTAAAATGAACAATTAAACAAGTTGAAGTAGAACATCTTAAGTAAAAATCTAGTTGAAGAATTTGAATTCTAATCTTGAGCAGAAAATAAGACGTCAGAAAATGTTGGTGTCTTAGGATATGTCAAAAATGACCTGTTTGGTTATTCTGTTCCGGTTTGTGTAGTTTTGAAAATTAATTTTAAATGCCTATCCTTGTAGAGTTTCACAACATGAATTTTGGTTTAGATGTGTTTCAGTTTTGGCACTGATGGATGGGTATTTTTAACGGTAAGATCATAATAGTTTGTTGTGCAGAAAATGAGATCGCATCAGCCTAGTGAGCAAGGACCTCTTTGCAAATTCTGAATATCTGATCTGATTAGCATTTGGTATAAGTTCTTCTTAATCACCTTAGATAGTGCCATGTGGATTTAAGAAGATGAGGTATCACACTCTGTCTGGACCTGTCTAGAAGGGCAGGGCAGGGAGAGAGGATTAAATGGATGAAGCAGCACCTGAAAGTCCATGTGCAGTAGTAAACACTGCCAGCTACAATGGTACCGTTGGGCTCATTAGTTTGTAAAAAAAAAAAAAGTTTAATTAACATGAAAGGCTGAAGAGCAAGTAAGTGCTTAGGCAAGGCATTAGTTTTAAAGAGCTTGACACACATGAAGTGCTTGATATTTATAGTATTAAGCATCATAACAAAAATTACTCTGTGTTAACATCTGACGTCATTGTTGCCCATAGGGCAACAGAAACAGAACATAGGGTATACAGAAACATTCTAACAGTTTGGTTGATTTCATTTCAGTGGAATGATGTGGGTGAAAAGACTATTTTGAAGCTTTTAGAAAAGCAGGTTAAATTCCATCTAGTTGAACCACTTCACTTGCAGGAGCAAATGATGGTGGTGGTAGACCATAATTTCTTTTCAGTGAAGTTTTCTTTTCTTTGTTGTTGTAACTGATGCTTTACCTGTTTGGTAGAGGCTGAGAAGCAGGGATGGAATTAGATGACATACCGATGTAGGGTGTGTGTTCTTGTGTTATTTCATCATTGTTTTAGTTTCAGCGCAGCGTCTTAATTTCATCCAGCTGGCAGCTTTCCCAGAACGCTTTCCTTCAGTTTTTTGAACTGGGAACCTCTCTTCCTTTGCTCCCTGTTTGTTTATTTTCACTTTGTGTCTGTGTGTACTTGTAGTGATGGGAGGACAAGAGTCTGAAAAAGGTTATATTAGGAGCCTTGGAAATTTCAGCCTTTGAAGTAGCATTGACTCCTTTTTGATTGTTGATCTGTTGTGAGCCTTCTGCTTCTGAAACAAAATACCCGCTTGTGGAGAGTCCAATTCTAGAGAAACACTGTATTTTAAAATCTGAAATGCAACTTTTGGGAGATGTGCCATAATAATTAAGATTCATTAGGAAATGCTCAGCATTTCTCGTTCTCACTCATTCTTTGGGTTTTAGGTTTGTTTTTCTTTCTCCAAAGGAAAAGAAGCATCAAAGAAAATTGGGTTTAGATTGATAAGTCAATGCCGGGCAACGTGTTGATGTTTGTCAATGAGCATCATGCACTGCTGTTATGCAAGTAGCAACCTAGTGTCACTTGCATGGTAGTTCTGCTGTGTCCTTGGCCAACACCAAGTGAGAGCGGGCTATTTGGTACTACTTACCGATTTGTCCAAGTTGCTTGTATCTCTCTTGATATGAGTTCTGGCTGGCCTTGAAACAAAGGCAGGCTTATGTAAGCTTTTAAGTCTTTGCATGTTCCAAATATATACAATGTAAACGTATAGATGTATATTTCAACAAAAAGTGGAATTCAGGGGAGTGTGTGAAGTTACTGAAATGTTCATCAGTTATCTTACGAAGGCATGGTAATGGAGAAGAACAATGGCATAGGAAACCGTTGTATACTGTGGGCACATAAGCATTGATTTGTTATCTTTTTCATTACCAGTTTGCTTGGAAAGAGCATTATGGCTCAAAAGTAGATGCCTTTACTGCCAGCTTCTGCAGCAAGTAGATAATTGATGTGTTTGAGAATACACTTAGAGAAGTGAATGAAACTACAGAGTTCTGCATTTTTTTTAAGCATGCCCGCTCGTGTCTTCACAGGTAATGGAGACAAAGGATATGCTTTACATTGTTACTGAGTTTGCAAAGAATGGAGAAATGTTTGGTAAGTCCTCACTGCTGGAGCTAACAATTCTTTAGATTTAGAAACCCTGACTTTATTGTTGTCATTCCTGAGCAATATATACCGCATAACAAATCCAAGGTTGATGTTGACAGCTGTCAAACAGCAAGTAGATCGCCTGCGAGATGATGAATAATTTCCTCCAGGTGTTTGTAAATCCTGTTCTTCTTTTGTCTTGCAGATCATCTGACCTCCAATGGGCACTTAAGTGAAAGTGAAGCACGAAGAAAGTTCTGGCAGATTCTTTCAGCAGTGGAATATTGTCACAGCCACCACATAGTACACAGGGATCTCAAAACAGAGAACCTTCTGCTAGATGCTAACATGAATATCAAGTTAGCAGGTAATAGGAAGTATGTGGTTACTCTATAAACAGCAGTAGGCACATGGTCAAATCCGATCTCTCTAGTGCAATCCTGTAAATGTATTTATGGTAATTGAAGATAAAAGTTACTGATGTTTCCCTGAACATACCTTCAGGGCAAAAGACAGTAGCTTAAATTAATAGGGAGCAAAGCAATACTTCTGTTCCCTTTTCTCCATGCCACTTCTAAAATAATTATTGTGTGGCTGATTGATGTCTTAACCCAGATTTTTACCTTCATTCCAGACTTTGGCTTTGGAAACTTCTACAAGTCAGGAGAACCCCTCTCCACTTGGTGTGGAAGCCCACCTTATGCAGCTCCAGAAGTTTTTGAAGGCAAAGAATACGAAGGGCCTCATCTTGATATATGGGTGAGCTTGGTATTCTTTGGAAGTAGCATTTCACATTTATTGAGGGTCTGTGTGCTTTTTAGTGAGGATCTGCTGTTTTCTATTGTCAGAGCCTTGGAGTGGTGCTGTATGTCCTTGTCTGTGGTTCTCTGCCTTTCGATGGACCCAATTTACCAACTTTAAGGCAAAGAGTGCTGGAAGGGCGGTTCCGCATCCCTTACTTCATGTCTGAAGGTACTTTATTTTGATCCGTAATATTAGAAAAAGGGCTACAGATAAAGGAATGGCTGTCCTGTATCTTTTCGGGGCAATGAGAGGTGGGACTAGTTTTCCAGTAATTTCTCTAGAGCAGCTCTTAGAGTCAAGGGACTGGTTGCACACTTTTTTTCTTTTCTGGGCTGTGCTTTGTGGTGCATCTAAAAGGCTGTCACTTTCTTCCATAGAGTATCTCTGTGGATTACAGAAATAACTGACACCATAGCTGGAGAAATAATCACTCACAAAGGAGAGAAAACAAGAATTTAATGAGACTAGCCTGCAATGCTGAGATGTGTGTAGTTCTCCTAAGGCATTTTAACTCTGCAGAAGGTGTATATTTCAGTGTGGCTGTGCTGTCAAGGGGAGCAGAAATAGTGGGGCTTAGCACTGTTTTCTAAGCACTTCAACAGTCTGGTGAGAAAAAGGAACTAAAGAGTGTTATCACCTCTCTCTGATTTGGATATAAAACAAGCGAATGTGCTACTGTCTTAAAGCAAAGAGTTATCTTTTGAAGTCTGACCTTTATCCACTGTAGCCATGAACAGCTTTGATTTCCTGGTTATAAACAAATAATTACTATATGCTGATCATGTGGTGAGGTTCAGTACTAAATTCTGACCTATTTTAAGTGGATGTAACATTAGACCTGCATTCACCAAAAGCTTGCTCCCCTACAAGGTGCAAGGCCACCTGAAACCTGCTGGTGTCTAGCACAGCTTCATTTCCAGTAGTGATGTGTTACTTTTGTGAAATGTATATGGACATCTCTTGTGCTGGTTTGAATATCTGGAAGTCACACCAGGCATAAGGTGCTCAGAAACCTTTACTTCTTGTTTAGCATGTATTATATGTAATATGCTGGTGCTGGGAAGGTTTCTTAGCAGTGCCCTAGGGTATGGGTTGGATTGTTATTTTTACCCCTTACTCATGAGTTTGTCTTTGCAATCCAGACTGTGAAACACTAATCCGACGAATGTTGGTCGTGGACCCAACCAAGCGAATAACTATTTCGCAGATAAAGCAACACAGGTGGATGCAAGCTGACCCATCTCTTCAGCCACAGCCATCTTTGTCCTTCTCCATGCAAAACTACAACTCCAACCTGGGTGACTACAACGAACAGGTCCTTGGGATCATGCAAACACTTGGCATTGACAGGCAGAGAACTGTTGAGGTAAGAAGTGTTTGTCTGTTAAATACATCTTCAGTATCTACAGGAATGGCAGTGGAGCAGTCATTGAATGACTAGCCTTGATCCAGTGTAGTAAAATCTTCACTGTTTCTTTATTTTTACTTACTTTTTGAGTATACTGTTATAAGACCGTAGTGATGGGTTTTGTCTGAGTTACCTGTAACTCAAGGATCATTTTAATATCTTCTAGTCTCTGCAAAACAGCAGCTACAACCATTTTGCCGCAATTTATTATCTGCTCTTGGAGCGCCTCAAGGAGTATCGAAGCAGCCAGCTATCGAATCGTCCAGCAACTGGCCGTCAGCAAAGGCCAAGGAGCTCGGAGATCAGCAATGTTGAGGTAAGGAAGTCTATTACTGGGAAGCTATGTCCATCAGCTCTTTTTTTTTTTTCTTGTCCCTTGCCATGGGAAAATACAAGAAGGTTACGCTTGGGTTTTTGAAAACCAGTTCTGATATCGGTGCCCTCTGACACAGGCTACTGTTCTTCAGCAGAAGGCTGATGGCATACTAATGGCCTGTTTCCTAAGAAGTGACTGTGGGTCGGTCATGGTCTGAAAAAATAGTCTGCCTACAGTGCAGGTCAATAATAAGAAGATTAAGTTTCTCGTGGAAACTTTCCTTCTTAGGCATGGATTGGTTATATTTCTTTGTTATGTACCCTATAGGATCCTCAGAAGTGCACCATGAGTCAGCTTGTGTGTTTTTTTTGACATTCTTTTTTGTTTCCTCATTCTCACCCCTTTTAAAGTGTGCTCCTGGTGTATTTTCAAATCGTATTTCCAGTCAAATTGCCTCACTCAGGAGGAGTTTTGTGTTTGTGTTGGCATTCAGAGACTGGTTTTGTTAGCTTGCATAGAAAGCATGTGAAGAAAGCTTGCATGGAAAGTGTTTGTAAAATTTCTTGAGCCTCCAGTATCTAAAAAGTCATGAGAAACTGGTGTATATGATCACTTCTATGCATCCCACTGTCTCTCCAGATGACTCAGGACAGTCTCACTAGTGAAGCCCTGAGATCTTCTCTGCTTTACCAGCAACCTCAGAACCTGATTCAGCCATCCTTGCAGGCAGAAATGGACTGTGACATTGGCAATCCATTACAGGTTGGTGATCTCAGCTAAACTGTGTGTTACTTTTTCCCTCCCATTGTTCTGCCAATCCAAAACAATACGTGTTGTGACTCTGGTGTTCTCTCCCTCCAGTTTTTCCTTTGGCACTGGGGCACGTTGTCATAGGAGCCTATCAAACATTACTCCTACTGATGACATGCTACAGGACTGTGAAGGGTATGACACGGTAGAGCAGAAATAAGCAAAACACCTTTCAGTCTGTGGTCTGACATGTTTTGCAGCCTGTGTTCTTTGCTGTGGATTCTAACTTCAACGGGCTCTTCCGGAACCGCTCCATCTCCCCCAGCAGCCTACTGGAGACCACCATTAGTGAAGAAGTAAGGCAAGAGAAAGAGCTGGAAGATGAAATTAAAGCATGTGATCACCCCATCCACGTCCCCAGCAACACCAGCAGGAGGCACACACTGGCCGAAGTGACCAGCCATTTCTACCAATGTGCTCCTCCATGTAAGTAAGTCTGGGAGAGATGAAGGGTGAAAAGGACAGATGGAGTGCCATAGTGGACAAATGCCTGAGAAGCATGTGCTGATTTTAGCTTGACTGGGACAGGAAGGACCAGAAAAGAGGCCTTTCTTCTCTCCACAGACCTGTGCATGTATGACCCTTAAGGAACAGACATTGCACAGTTGTATTTCTTCTAAGTCACTTTACAGGGGAGCATTCCCACAAGCATAACCCTTCTGTGCTTGCTTCTGGTGGTGTACTGGGAGAGAAGTGGGTGCATGAACTTGAGAAAAGGTCATCCTGACTGTATTTAGTATGCACACAGACCCCATGAACTAAACAAACAAGTAAAACTGTTCACAAAACAATAAAATCTCTGTCAGAGCTGCTAAGGAAACCATAAGCTTGATCCAGTACAGTCTGGTGGTGCTGGAGTTGCTGGTAGTGTCCTGCCAGCTGGCCAGGAGCCCAAACTTCTTTGATGACCTGTTCATTGATGACCTGTTGCTGGAGTCAAGCGCTGTGACAACATGATTTGCTGGACACCTCTCCAGCTTGCAGGTGCTTATTAATGCCAGTGTAGGTGGGTAGAGGGCTCTGATGTCATGTTTGTTCCTTCCTGCATTCATCTTGGGAATATTTTTTTCTCTCCTTCCTTCCCTGCCATAGGTATAGTCATTTCCTCTTCTGCAAGCCCCACAGAGGGAACTAGTTCAGACAGCTGCCTTACTTCATCTTCAAATGGCAGCTCAATGGCCCTGAGCAGCTGTTTGGCAGGTCAAGTAATGATGGGAAGCCCAGCCACAGCGAGGATGATGTCACCCTTCCTAGCTTCCCAATCTGATGCTCCGGTTTTACAAGCCCAGGGCTGCATAGGAGGTGCTTCTCTCCTGCCTGTCAGCTTCCAAGAAGGAAGACGAGCATCTGATACCTCATTAACTCAAGGTAATGTCTTCCCTGCTTTATTGCTGGGGTATTGAATTCTTCCAACTGCCACTAGAAGAGGGTAGCATACTGGGATACTTGTTTGCCCTTGTTGATGTTAGACTGAGACCACTCACCTAGTTATTCTACCTCTTGTACTCATGGTGCGGGAGGGGAGTCAGATGCCCTGAGGAAAGTGCCTAGATGAGAGGTTCTCAGGTACTTAGCTGCTCATGAAGATATTTTTGCTGCTGTGAGTGGGATGTCAGGCTCTGCCTCCTAAAATACAGAGTGCACAGCATCATGATTTCTCCTTTGCTGTGTATGTGTCTATCTACACAAGGGTGCAGCTGTCCCAAGCTCTGTTCTGTTACATAAGTTCTGCTCTGGCCGTCAGAACATGAGGAGAAGAGTCACAGTCTCCTCTAACACAGTTCTCATGCAAATGAAGGCAGCTGCCCACAAAGGCTGATCTGTAAAGTAGGCTCCTAGGTAAAAGCTAAGGAGGATTAAAATTCATTTCTTGTCCTTATGTCCCACAGGCTTGAAGGCTTTCAGGCAGCAGCTGCGGAAGAATGCTCGAGCCAAGGGGTTTCTTGGCCTGAATAAGATCAAAGGCTTTGCTCGGCAGGTGTGTCAGACCTCCTCATCGAGGGCAGCCAGGAGTGCCATGAGCCCTTTCCAGCACACACAGCCAAACACCTGTATGTATAGCACCAATGGGAACAGCAGAGAAGGAAGAAGCCTCCTGGAGGAGGTGCTACAGCAGCAGAGGTGAGAAGATGGCAAGGAGGAGTTTTGCTGTTTTCACTGGTTTTACTTTGGTTAGGGGCAAGTAGGGAGGAGTAAACACAGCTAAAGAAGTTGGATAGTTTTGTCACAAGGGATTCTAGTCCTCCATCTTTCCTGCGTGGCCTTTGCTTGCCTTCATTGTGGCTTCCTGCACTGGCATATTTCCCATAGGATGTGCAGTTCCACTCTAAAAATCTCAGTGTCAAATACTTGGAGGTTACTGAATTGAGAAGCAGTTTGGTACTTTGGGGGAACACATTACCCCTTGCAAGCTGTGTTTTTCTTTGTTAGTTCTGGGAGTGATTTCTTTCCTCTTCTGCCTCCCCCTGTAATTTTCCCATGGCAAGGAAGTGAGACCTTGTAATTTGGAAAAGTTACAGCCCACAAAGGAGGCACGGTTCCAGTGGCCTTGAATGTCATCTGTGGTGGCACCTCTTCATTCCCATAGAAGCAAGATGGAAAATTGAGTTTCCGGTTTATCTGCACTCATTGTCTCTAGAACATCTATTATTAGCAGGCCAAATGGCAACTAGATAACTTTCTGCTGATTGTCACCCTCTCCAACACAAGGAATAGCCAAGTGAAAACATGTTGATCTGGCATGATCAGCTTGCTTTAATTGTACCGGCTGGGTAAGGAGAGGCTTGACAGAGACAAGGAAATGAAAGAGGAAAATTATGGTCAGGGTTAAGGGCAAGAAAGGAGGAAGAAAAACACTAAACCATCCTAGCAGTATAAATTAACCTCTTCCACCCTTGGATTTTGTTCAGAATGCTCCAGCTCCAGCATCACCAGCTACTCCAGACAGCTTGTCCGTCAGCTTCTCAAATGTCTGCAACAAATGGCATCCCCTCCTCTGATAGCATAGGTACCTGCAAAGCATCGAATTCTCTTCTGTTGTCAGAGCTACAGAGAGAGAACTCCTTTGAGCTGGCTTTTGCGGGCAACAGCCAACTGCTCCAACCTCATTTCTTTGGTGTCAGTGTGTCACCAGTGTCCTCAGCAGCTCACCTTCTGGACGCACATCTGTACATCAGCCACAACGATTCTCCAGCTGGCACTACCTTCTCTCAGCAGCAGAGTTTCTCTGCGCAGTCTCCAAGCTATGACACCGTCACTCTACAGCATGGGGATTGTGAGATGGAGGACCTGACTTCGAACCAGCTAGGGAAGTTTGTCCTAGTCAAATGAGAGACCTGGCTGCTGCAGTGCTTGTTGTGAAGAACTTTCACCACTGTTCCATGGTGCATGTGGGTCCATGGCTGACTGGTGTGGTGTGGACAAGTGACTCTCAGAAGCAATAAATTTTGAAGTATGTGAAGAGGCTGTCTGGCTCAGAAAGCTAGCAGCTTTCTAGAACCGAAACAAGCAATATGTATATCTTTTTGCTTCTACTATTCTTGCACTGAACAAATATGAATAGAAACTGAATTTTTTAAAGGAAAAATAATGATGGGGAAGATGGGTGGGGCATTTGTGGGGACAGGGAGGGATGCGGTTGGGGAAGAACTCTTCGGTACTGTACTCAAGTCAGACCAATACAGCTCTGCTGTTATGCAAGATTAGCAGCTGTCAGTAGTGGTGACACAGCAGGGAGAGGCTTTTCAAAGAAGGGACCAGAGCCTCCCTTTTTCATAATATTCATTTATGGGTTTGTGAAGATGATTACCTCTTTTAAAGAAAACAAACAGAAAACCAGTGGCATGTGGCATTGTGCATACAGAGAAGACAGAAATGGAAGCAATGCCAGTTGTTGGTTTGGTTTTTTTTTGCTCCTGTTAACCCTCATTTTATTTAAAGGAGCCAGCCATTCTACACCTACCAGATACATAGACTTTAAATGAAAACTGTGAACTTCTTGCTTGATACATCAGCTGGAAAAGCTTAAAAGAGCCCTTCTAATTAGTACAGATACTCTAATTAGTAATCTGTTGAAAATGTACCCCTTAATGCCAGGATCCAAACCACATAATGTCTGGTCTTTTGCAGAGACATTTGTTTTGGGGTGGTGCATGTGTGTGTGCACATATATGCACGTGTGCACACATCCATGTATTTTGTCAGCCTGAATAATCTTTAGCAATCCTTTTGTAACTGCTAAGGTTTTTCATACTCTTCCAGAGGCACTGAGGAGGGAAGCATTAGTACTGGTGTGAGGTGATGGGAAGGGTTTTCTTTTTAAAAAAGCCTTCCTGGAGCTTGCCTACAAAATTGCCTGAGGGTTATTTCTTAGTGCTGCACATTGTTATTTCCGCTGCTAATTATGTTTTTATGCATTTCATTATCAGGGTCCAAACAGAACTGACTCTTAGGGAAATGTGCAATATTGAGGTTGTAATCATATACCAACAAAGACAAAAGGAATAGGCTAGAACAGAATTATACTTCTTAATGGAGTACAGCTATTTCTGAACAAAACTGTATTAAGTGAGTAAAACAGCACAATCTTTGGGTGTTTGGTTTTGGTTGGTTTGTTTTTTGGCATATTAGCAAAATGAGATTTTGGATTAGATAGGTTTTTTTTGGTATGGTTTTTAATGCTGTATATGTATATAAATAGGAAGCAGAAAACTGTGTTAACACTAGTTATTTTTTACATTTTGTAATATGCTTATGTTGTGTTTCTGGTTTGAACCCCTGCTGCCCTTCCAAGGCGGAGCACAACTTCTGTTGGAGAAGCTGTTCTTAAGTGCAAAGGGGAGAACAGACTGTGCTCCTGTAGCAATGAGTTGGTTAGGGCATGCAAAGTGTGGCAGCAGGTGAGCAAGCAGTGAACCTGCCTGGCTCAGAGCTGCCATCCAAATGTCAGAAAAAGGCTGCGTTCTGCCTAAACACTGTAAGGGCCCACCTCCCTCATGTGACACAGGGTGCCTTCAAGTTACCTTGGCTTCATGCAACCTGCAGTATTACGCATTTGCGAATAATACAGATATCTAGTTTTTTGGTTTTGTGGTTGGTTTGTTTTTTTAAAAAAAGAAAAAAGCCAAAGATTAAGCAGGTTAATCGGTGGGAGTAGGAAAGGTTGAAGGTGTCACATGGCTTGTGTCTGTGGCTCTCCATAAATGACCTCTTTTATTTGTGTGCTGTATCTATGTGTCCGTATTGGAGCATCTCCAGTTTGCTGCTGCTGCTGCGTGGTCTGGGAGCTTCAAAGTCAGATAACAGTTCTCGAGTTGAATTTCTGTTAACAAGTGGTGCCTTGTAGCAGAGAAAACACCAAAGTCTCATGTTTGTTTGTAGTGGTTAAAACAAAAAACAAAAGCCCAACCCAAAATACAGATTATATGGAGAAAGCTGGAGAGGAGGGTTGGAGGAAGCCAGCCCAACGCACAGCAGCAGCTTTGCCTTTGGTTTTGTTAGGGGGTAGCACGTGTACCTAAAACTCAGAATTTCTTCAATATTTGTTTTGTTTGATGCCATGGATCAAAAGGCCACAGATACTTTTGTTTCCTGTCCTGAGCAACGACAAGCACTTTACTTTCATAGTTGTTTTGTTTGTTTTTTATTTCCCAATTGCTATAGAACCTCTGGAATTCTTGCTGGAGCAGAAAGAGGTCATTTTAAATGTCTGGGGGGTTTTTTGTAGATATGTTGACAGTGCTGTTCTTCAGACTGCAATGCAATAGGGTATTTAAAGACACTATGTGATTCATTTAATTAAGATGTATAGTTTATTTTTTATCATGACCGAACAATCATTGTATTTCTTACGTTAAAATGAGAGGTGTACACCAAAATGATTAGTTGATGTGTTTTATTTATATAAATAAATAAAAAGTGTTTTAAAATTGTTGTGCTGCAGATGATTTTGTGCAGCGTTTCTCCTGCTATGTAGTTAAGACTCATTTAAAGGCTAAGTCCATAGGACATTACTGACACGTTCTATTACATACTAAATGAAGAGGAATGGCAGGCTTGCAAATCTGATAATGGGATATTGAGCCTTTCACTGGTAGGCAATCTGTCTGAATCTAACCAAAGTCTGTAGTAATCGGGTTATAACATCTGACAGGAAGAGAGCTCTGCTGGAGTGGATATGGCCAAGCGTGGTTTAGTTGTTATGAGATGAGCACTCCATCCATGTCACCTTGATCCAAGAGAGGCCCCTGCCAGATTAAGGCAGCAATGGAAAAAAGCAAAGGGGAAGAGGGAGGGAGTGATTCCCAGGGTGTTGGCATGTCTCCTTTAAAATACAATTTAAGAAAGAAAAACATACTGGAAAGGTACAGGCTTAGCTGGCCTCGGAACATGTGTGTGCAGAGCTGGCAGCCCGGCAATGTGAAGGAGCCTTGGCTGGCTGAGGACAAGCTGAGGTTCCTGCTGCCACCACACGCTGCCCTCGCTGCAGGTGGTGAGGTACCTCGGTTCCAGCAAAAGCAGTTGTCAGTGCATTCAGTGCTGCTGCTTGTGAACTGAGACTGGCACTGAAGCTGGGGGAGATGCTGTGTACTCAGTGTGAAATGGGGAGGGGAAGGGGATGGGTGGCAGGGAGGATCTAAGAAGCCTGTGGGTCCATGGAGAAGAGACTCTCTGATGATGATGCTTATACTGTGAAACCAGGTCCTTGGTCTCTTAGAATCATAGAATCATTACGGATTGGAAGATCATCTAGTCCAATCCGCCTGCAACAGCAGGACCACCTAAACCAAGTCACACAGGAACCTGTCCAGTCGGGTCTTGAACATCTCCAGTGAGGGAGACTCCACAACCCCCCTGGGCAGCCTGTTCCACTGCTCCGTCACCCTCACTGTGAAGAAGTTCCTTCTCAGGTTGATGTGGAACCTCTTATGTTCCAGCTTACAACCACTGCCCCTCGTCCTATCACTACATGACACCGAGAACAGCCCAGTGCCATCGTCCCGACACCCACCCCTCAAATATTTGTAGACATGAATGAGGTCACCCCTCAGTCTCCTCTCCTCCAAGCTAAAGAGACCCAGCTCCCTCAACCTCTCCTCATAAGGGAGGTGCTCCACCTCCTTCACTATCTTTGTTGCCCTATGCTGGACTCTCTCTCAAGCAGCTCCACATGCCTCTTGAACCGAGGAGCCCAGAACTGGACACAATACTCCAGGTGAGGTCTCACCAGTGCAGAGTAGAGGGGGAGAAGAACCTCTCTCCATCTGCTAGCCACCCTAGTTCTGATCCACCCCAGGATGCTGTTGGCCCTCTTGGCCACAAGAGCACATTGCTGGCTCATGGTCATCCTGCTGTCCACCAGGACCCCAGGTCCCTTTCTCCTACACTACACTCCAACAGGTCAGTCCCCAGCCTATACTGGTACCAGCTCTTCTCCAGTTTTGCTTCACTTGCTCCTTTTCCTTTTAGAGACAGGCACAGCCCTGGGCTCTCTGCCCAGCACACACAGAGGATGGGAGCTACAGGAGGCATTGTGTGCTGCGCATGCAGTTGGACTGAGCTCAAGGAGAGGTTTCCACCTGCAAAAAGACCCCTGAATATTTGCAAACTCTAGTTTAACCTGGGCAAAGCTCAGTCAAAAAGAAAAAGAAAAAAAAAAAGGATCTTTCCAATGATGGGGTTTTGGAAACAAATTCAGATCCATGTTCTGAAGTTTTTATTTTCAAATCCACTTACCACATTTTGAAGGAAGGGTAGAGAGATGGGAAGGTAAATCCAAAACCAAAAGCTTGGGAGGGCGGAATAAAGATGATATTCAATTATTTTGCTTTTCAAAGCAGTTGTTCGCTGAGCTGGAACCTGTAGAGCTCTGTGTGCATTTGCTGTGACTCTCAAGCTGGTACAAAAGTGTCATACATGTTTTTCTAGGGCTGAGTTTTTAGTGGGACCATAATTTGGAATTTTGCAACTACTAAAAAGAATGGCAGTAGTTCTTAATTGTTTTTAATCTAGGTTTTAGTATGACCTGCTTTAAGAATAATCCCAACTGCCGGTTTCAACTGGATTCTCAGGGCATTATTTTAAACCCCAGTTAATTCTGGGAAATCTCAGAAAGTTGCTTCTTAATGGATATTAATCAGTGTGGCTCCACCAGCTTTCACTGACATCACTGAACCTTGGGTGTAGAAGGGTCCTTGACAGCATCATGGTTTGGGGAGATGGTAGGAAAAATGAGAACAAAGGAATCCCTGGGGTCTGGATTCAGTCTCCACATGTACAGTTTTTACTCGATGCTTCAGTCACTGTCTTCCTGCCTTTCCTCTGAAATCTGTCTCTGCTCCTGTTTACCACATTCATTTGAACCTTCACTATCTCTTGAGATGCTGTTTTCCTTGGCTTTGTTTCCTCATATTATGACTTGGTACCTTGTTCCTTTTCCTTTCTTTCCCATGCAGGATTGGTGTTTTTCTCCTGCTTTCAGACAGAACAGATGCTGACAAGTTTAGCATAGCTTGAGAAGCGAGTGATCAGACCTTGGTTTGCTGGGTTTTTTGAAGGAAATGCTTAGGGCTGGCAGCAGATGCTGGACTGGTAGGACTGAAAAATGTGGGCTGGTTTTGCACAGAGCAAACACCAAGCTAAGCATACTGGTGACAGTGTGGTCCAGCCATGGTAGCAGAGGATTCTTACCCGCCCCTCTCATAGGATCATAGGATCATAGGATGTCAGG
>VXBP01003416.1:10754-76272 GCA_013400115.1 Rhinopomastus cyanomelas | reverse complement strand
TAGAAAAGATGATGGAGAGTGGCTTAGTAATGACTCCCGCCATCTCCCTTAGTACACGCGGGTGCATCCCATCTGGGCCCATAGATTTGTGTATATCCAGTTTGCTCAACTTATCCCTAACCCAGTCCTCATCAACCAAGGCAGGCTCATCTCTTGCCTCAACCTCCTCTGCAGTCTGGGGCTTAATATCAAGACTGCCCCCAGAAGTATAGACAGAGGCAAAGAAAGTGTTGAGAATCTCTGACTTCTCTGCATCCTCTATCTCCAGGGCATCTACCTCGTTCAGCAGGGGGCCTACGTTGCCTCTAGTTTATTTTTACCTGCAATGTATTTGAAGAAGCCCTTTTTGTTGCCTTTGACCTCTCTTGCAAGGTTTAAATCCAGAGAGGCCTTGGCCTTTCTAGTTGCATCCCTACATTCTCTCACCAGAGCCTTATAATCACCCCAAGTGGCCATCCCCTCCTTCCATGACCTATAGGCTTTCTTCTTCCTCTTCAGTTTGCCCAGTAGTTCCCTGGTTAACCATGCAGGTCTTTTGGCTCCCTTCCGTGACTTTTCCTTGTCGGGATACTCATTTCTTGTGCTGCAAGAAAAATCTGTCTGGAGGTGGTTTGACTTGGAAGATGTCCGCATGATCTTCCAAGATTTCTGTTATTGCAGGCTTCATGTGGACAGCACACAGTAAACAGCATGGTGGAACAGTATGCAAATAGTGGAGGATTTCCAAAAGTCCCAGATTACTGAACTCTAAAAGCTCAACATTAAGTGAATTATTGGTTCATGAACAAATAATACAAGCCAGTCTTTACGCAGAAAAACATAGCTTGAAACCTGAAAAAATGCTTCAAGCTTGTTCAACAGCACAGAGCAAAGCACTCTAGTTCTCATTTTCAATCAGCTCAGTGGAGACCTCACACAGTGGCACAGTGGCAGCTGGGCAAGCTCTGGGCAGCAGCACTGCTTGCAACCTATCACCTTTTCCATGGCCCCTAGAGCCATATCCACCTGTTCTAACAAGCACAAGTCAGGCCACCAGATTTCCTGCAGGCATCTAAACAAAAGCAGTGTGGGGAACACTTCTGCCATTACAAGTGTAAAAGTGGAAATTACCATGATGAGGACTGAGCAAATTGGTTAGGGTGCCTTCGCCACTATTTTTTCCAACAAAAAAAATAAAACCCTTATGTGTACACAAAAGAAAAGGTGGAATAAAAAGACAATAATTTGTCTATGGGTATACCAAATGCAAAATAATCAAAACTCTGTTGGATGCTTGTGCAAAAACCTTAGAACTTTTAAAACCTTCCCTAGAACAAGTCACTAAAAAGGTTACTTTTACTTGTTCAGTCAAGTGAAACTGCAAATGTAATTTAATGATGGTTTGTGAGCTGATACAGTGCACTATTTTTATAACAAAAGACATCATCCTTCATCTATCAGCATTCAAGGAACAAGAACCTCAGCTCAAAAAAGTTAGTGAATCAGCTTTTATTTCTTCATAACAAGAGTAGCTACCATTTTTTCAAGATAATCTGTAGATCAGGCTCAAGCAAGCACATGAAACACATGGTTAATGATCATCAGAAGTTACAACTTGAACAGCAGATGCAACACATTACGGCTTGCATGATGCAAGGGCTGTGACAGGCAGACGGCTACAGCCCTGTCATTTTTGAATTTGTCTACATACGTGGAGATTGAATAGAATATTCTGTATTATATTAATAAGCATCAAATACAACCCTGTATTTTATGGATACTTAGAAATAAAATACTTAAAGGCAGAGCTGTAGCTGCTGTCTTTAACCAGCACTCCACAAATAAAAATTCTTCCAAGGTTTTGCTTTCTTGGGAACACTGCAAACAAATCCACTATGCTATGTTTTCTTTTTGCTCAGCAAGCTCTCCGCTGCATGCTCCAACACATCAGAAATCTCTGTCAGATCTGGTATCTTAGTTAAACACTCAGAAATACCATATTACCTTTTTTCTCCTTAATTCAGGGACTAACATACCAGAATGTGAACTTTTCAGGGAAGTAAAAATATCAAGGAGTATATCTGATTCTAAGCACAAAACTAACGTGCCAAGAATAGTTTGGGGAATATTTTATTCCAGCATCAGCTTGGTCTGGCTGTGTCATCAGTATCCAAGTCATATGTCCTGGGGCAATCAGCAGCACTTGAACGGTAAGCCAATATCTTTGGGACTAATGAGAACCTGTGATGGCCACAGGCAAGTCTACTGAGCATGCTAAATGGCATCTGCCCACAGCGAGTGCCTTCTGACCAGAATTCTTGCTCATAACCCTAATCCTACCATTGACAGGATTGCCTTGAAGGGCAGTATGCAGTGGCTTGTAAAACAGGGAGAAGGCCATTGATCTCTTCATATGTTGTCCTCTCCATGTACACATAGAACACTACTTATTATGTACAGCCACAAGTAATTCAATATTCACTCTCTAAAATAGGATCAAATCAGACAACCTCTGCTTCTTGTGCTTTTCTTTATTTGATTTCTTTTAATGGAAAACATCCTTTAATACACTTGATAGCAAGGAAATTTTCCTTGAAATAATTGCTTCTGAGTGCACAGATCTATCTTTCGCTACTTATTAAATCTTTTCAGCAACACTGTGGATACCTGATTTTGAATTTCTCCTGTCTCTTGCCTCTCCTCTTTTCTTTGATCTATCTCCATGGTTTTTCACTGGCACCTACAGCCCCTTCCTAGTTCATGGATGAACTAACACATGCATTAGCCTTAGTATAGTTATTTCATTATGCTCTCCTTCTTTTCTTTTTTTCTCAAAAAATCCCCAGCACCAGAAAATGAAGCAAATAAGAGCACAGTACTTTCTATTCAATCTGACACCAGTCCTGAACAATCCTAGTGATCTTGTAATTAACAGAAATTCATCACTGACCATATGCAGTTTCTGCATCTTTACCCATTACTTTAAAGACAAGGAAAAGAACCAACCAGGAGGTATGGCTGGATAAAATGAGATTGTGTGGCAAAGTCAGCAGCAGAGTGGTATTTTACAGTAGGCTTTCTGTTACTTTTAAGACAACTGCAAGAAAGCCACTGCCATCTGAGATTACTCTCAACAGGAACTTTAAAAGGCAAGATTTTTCAATTGTTTGTACAAGTTGCTTTAAGGACACTTGTGATGCAGAGTGTAAGGGTTCCTCCTGTACTGTAATGAGTGAACTGGAAGTTGGTTTATCACTAACCCAGGATGGGCTGTTCTGCAGATTCAATTACCATGGAAGAAATCTAGGCTAGATTCCTTTTAGTTTTCTCAGTCACTGAGCTTGAAAAGCTGGGGCAAATCTAAACTGTTATTTGATTCTTGTGGGAGACCTCTGGGAAAACAGGTGGGAGAAATATTATTCCCTTTTCTGAGACCATTCTGAATAAGCTGTGCATATAGACTGACCACGTCAACACTGTAACAAAATGATGTAAAATTCTCCAAAGCAAGAAGAGGAAGAGGGAATCTTACAAGGGGTTCTGTTTTGACCATTTCCCTTGCGCTACACTAGTTGGTTGCCGCATATCCTGACACTGGACTTTGTTCTGCTTTTGTGTTTTGCCTACACATTTGATAAACTGCTACAAACAAAGTAAGTCCCTTAGCCGCTGCACTGAATGCAAGATGTGGCTCCTGAGACAAGGTGCTCTCTCTCTCATGCAAGGTCTTTTCAGCTGTAATAAAAAATAGTGTAATATTTGACTTCATGTTCACTAGAGGGAAATAATCAAGTATTTTCCCTTGGGGCCCAACATGTGAGTGGAAAAGACTGTCTCATCTTTTCAAAGCATTTACTTTTCCAGCAGAAATCCAGAAAAACTGTCCTAAGCACTCTAAGTCTGAATTTAGGAAGTCACCAGCTACACATGTGCAAATCTCTTTGATTGGAAGAGACCTTTAAGATCATCAAGCCCAACCATTAACCCAGCACTGCCAAGTCACCACTAGATCATGTCCTTAAACGCGATGTCCACACATCATTTAAATATATCCAGGAATGGTGACTCACTCCAGCCTAGGGTGTCCTTTGAAGTCAGTCTGTAAGTCAACACTGTAAAAAAGAATGGGCAACTGGGGCAGCATTACTATGAGGAAGCATACAGGCTGACCATAAACATAACTCCTCCAACACTGTGGTGACATTGACCTTCTCAAGCCCAGAGGTCTGCAACAGCAAAGCTTAGTTTCACTACAATCACTGCTTTACAACATGGCTACCAAGGAGGTTATCACAGAAGAAAAAAACCTTTCCAGAAGATGTCACCTCCACATAGCCAGTGTTTGAATTTTGCATCCAGCTGCAGAACAAGGAAAGTAAACTTATTAAAAAATCTTGCATGTGAGAGTTCAGGACAGCTGTGGCTTTCACAAGACATTGGCTGCAAGACATCATGCACTGCAAGATGACAACAACACTCTCTGAGCTTGTAACTGCTCAAATTCTCCTGGAAAACCTCCACAGTCATGTGTAGCAATCTCTTCTAGGAGAATATAGACAAGACAAAAATATGACTTACTGCAATGCCAGAACAAATGTAGTTTAAATAAACTGTTTATTTGTTCACTACGAAATGGAAGCATAAACAAAGATGGGCTTTATTTTAGCTTCTCGGTTGCAAGGTGTAGATATGGAGAAAATCTCTCTGTGCTCCAACAGAGAGACTAAAAAATACACTATCCAAGCTGGAGGCAAGTCTCTTTGCACTTGTTACAAAAAGACTCTCTGGAAGAGTCTTAGCTACGACTGAAAAATCAGATATATCACTTGGTGCACATTCTCTCTGGTCCAGGAACACAGAGACTAGTAATTTCATTTTCCAAACATAGTGGTGACAAGTGAAGGCACACAGAATAGAAAGGATTCAACTGCCAATGCCTGTCTTTCGCTTGTCTCTTCTACCACCAATTTAAAGCAAACAATCAACCTGCGGTCCTGCAAAACACATGGTGCCCAGCAATGCAACTGTCATCCATTCTTGCATTATTTGTTGCTAACAGTATCCCTGCAATCAAATAAGCTTATACTATACAGAGGACTATAAAAAAATGAATGAAGCAAGTTATAAAACAGCAGTATTTCAGTTCCTAAGTTCCCAGTCTACAGTCTGCGCCAGATTTCTTTGTGTTGGTATTTATCAATATAGTTCTAATGACCCATTAGGCCAATTTAGACTGCTGCAGATCTGGCTGACAGTGTTCACCATTCAGCATTAAGAATTCAATGAAGAAGCACAGGCAGTACTACTGATTAACTGAATGAACAGTTAGCTGATCTGCACTTTGTCCAGATTCAGGATACACTTTCAGTGCAGTGATGATGCCTACTCAAATTCTTTCAAACTTCCTTTGAATTGTCTAGTAACTTCCATGGCACACTTCTGGGTTGAGATCACCCTTATTACTCAGGCAAGCATATCACAGAAAACATTTCCTCAGAACAACCCCTTCCCCTCCACTGAAGATGTGAAGCATGTGGAGCTGATGTTCCCAGAAATCCCCATCCCTCTGAGACACTGCTGTGATCCAGACAGGTGTAGAAGCCAAATTCAGTTCTAGAGTTTGGTGGAAGTTGCTCAGCTGTCATTTCGGCAAAACACAGATATCAACATGCGTAATTGTATGGCATTCTTTTAATACCATTAAAGGCCTCCTAACATCAAGTGTCGTGTAAGAATTACACATTGGTGAATTTTCCTCTAGGGCAGCACCTGATGCAAAGTGCATAGTCAATAGCTCAGCAATATTCCTGTAAAAGCTTGCCTGGATCATAGGAATATCTCACAAGAGCCACCCTGCTGCATTTTCACCCTCCTCCTCCCAAATGCATGTCATGTGCAGCCAGGAAACCCCTTGGTGGTGCTATCAGTTCAGCAAGCTCAACACATTAATCCCTGCATATGGGGAAAATGTTCAATATTTTGAAAAGGAAATATTAAAATAATTGCATTGCAAATTGTTTCTCATCTGTGGCAAACACCTAGTCCATAATCTTCTGTTACTTACAACAGAACTGACATATCAGTAAAGCATAAATAACTCTTACCAGGGGCCATGTTTTGAAACCTAAACATATTCATCAAAAATTAAAACTTGCAGGAAGCTCTTAAATCTGTTCACACAACTGGCAATCAGCCACTTTGTATATTATGTTACTGACATACTTTAATTAGCTCTAATTCACACATTATCATCATTGTATAGAAGATTTGCAATGCACTTGCTGTGAAGCAGTCTTGCATTTTTATCAATATGCAGTTGCTTTAATCTTACAGAAGTCACTAACGCAACAAAAAAAGATCTCTCAATATAAGTGACAACATACCCGTCTTCCAGTTAACACTCTGGTATCTTGAAAGCCCCGTGTAAACTAGAAGATTTGTTTTGGTTTTCCAAAGGCCTTTGAAACTTACTCATGGGAGTCTGCCTGTTGCTGAGAGTCAACGGCATCCAGGCTCTTTCAAATAAGTTAAAACAGTTTAAAACCTGGTGACAGTTAACTAAAACATGCACTACAATTGTTATTGCAGAGGAAGGTATTTCAAATTGAAATGAAAGATCTCTACACTTTACACCAGTGACATAGATGGTGGTGGTACTAAATAAAGTTCAGACCTCAATACTGTACAGTTCTTCAAAATCCACAGTTGATTTATGAGCAAGTGTAACACAGCCCAGTTATCAAGTGTGGAGTGTTACAAATTTCCTGGATCTTCTAGGTGAACTGCAATTTCCCCTGACAGTAAGAACAGAAAGTCTGGTGCAGGGGAATGAAAGCCAAAGGAATAATCAGCACAACACCTTGAAACGTAAATCTTTTGAATGGCAAGCTATTTTGCCTGAGCAGAGACTGGTAATACAGTGGCTTCTTTATTTGCTGCAGTGTGCCTCTAGCACAGGTAATTCTCACTCCAGGTATTCAGTTGTCCAAAAACAAAGTAAAAATAATGCCAGAGTTGCACTGATACCAGAACAAAAGATATATTCTGCCTTTTGCCTTGTTTTACTACCATAACCATGCAGAAGTACATGTCCACTTACACTCTAATCATCTCCCACAAGTCATCCTCCTTTGAAGAACTCCAGAAACAAGACAGTTCTATTAATTGCATACATATTCACCACCAAGCAGCTACAAAGGCACATAAGAACATTAATGGACAGTAAACCGAAGCATTCTTGGATGATGAGGCAAGTGTGAATGCAGACATGGGTTTGGTTATGACACCACACATAAATGGCCCACAAAGAGAAACAGACATGCAGCAACCAATCTGTGCTGGAATCCACCTTTGCCTGCTGCATGTTCTATTTAGTAGTTGCACACAGGCACATCACCCAAAAATCTCTCTCTGCTCCTGCGCAGGAAAAGCAGCTGCAACGGAGGCTGACTCTGCCCCTCAGCGTAGGAGGGAAATGAATAGTGAGCAGAACAGCAGTCCCCACCCTCATGTCACCAGTTAACAGTTTTGCTGCTATGTGACCTTTTGTTTGCTATCAAATCATCTCTCTAGCAGTCAAATCATGTTTGTCTATTCACCAGATCCACTGAATATTCAAACCACCTGTTCACATACAAAAAGGCTGTTTGGATCCTTCCTGCCCTCTATTGTTGCAGCTCAATAACTACGACAGGGAGCTCCCAGCTGGGTATAAGCTACAGAGAAACACTGCACAGCCAGAGGGGAAGAGGTGTCGGCAGAGCAACCTTGTATAGGGAGAAAATTAGAGTCTGGAAACTCAGTCACAAGTGCTCCCTTTTCTTGTGAGTATCAGAAAAGAAAGATGTTCAGAGCAATTACTACAATAGCAATGTTAAAATGTTAATTTGTACAGTACGCTGTGGAGCATGCAGTTCTGATTGACGTTTTGGCTGGAAAAGGAACCGCTGCGATCTCTGTCTGCTGAATTAAAGTACTAATAAAGGCAGTTTGATAAAAAGTCTGTTGCCCTATTTGAAACCAAGCCAAAGGAAATAAATGGGTTTATAATTCCACTCTTGCAATTCCCTGTGTAGACACTGAGAGTTTAAGGAACTCATAATGGGTGGATTTGAATCCTCAGCATTAAAAATTAAAAATTATGGGGAATCAACAAAATTCTAGCAGTAAAACGGCCCCTGGCTGTAGTTTTATCACTAAGATGAACATCTACTTCACTAGTCCATGTTTATCACTCCAACCACCTCACCCAACTTCAGCTGCTTAAAATTAAAGCTGCTATCTAAACTAGTACTTGTCATTTAAATTCCTGCAGAGATGACAGAGAAAGAGAGGGACTTCTGGTGTGTACGCTACCTAGTCCACACGTAGGAGTCTAATATAAGTTAGGATAATTAGCCAGTGCAGCCGACTCCTTTTCTCCACTCTTCCTTGGATATGAACAGCTCTTTCCGGGCTGTTGTTGTGGTTTGAATTTGGGCGGGTTTCTTGCCTGAGGTATTGGCAAGAATACCTATGGTAACCTACGACATTTTTCAAACTCTGCAAACTGGTATGACTGGTATGGATTCCTGTTTGCAGTTTCTAGCTTCTTCATTTCTTGTCTTTGCTCAGTGACAGAGAAAGAGACACATGACACTAGACTAAGCACAGCAACCACCTTGCCCTGGAAAGGTGGTGAGTGGAGAGATCAGTGGAAGGAAGGTTTTGCCTGCCATCCATTCTTTGCCAAAAAGGAAAGAGCTTTTCTCTTATTTGTGGCCACAGGAATCAGTGCACTGGAAATGGAGGACTGTCTTGGAAATGCATAGAAAAGGAAAATAGATCTTAAAATTCGCACTGATGCTGAGGGATATATGCATGGACTGAACGGACTCCATGTTTCACAAGTTAAAACAAGTGCTGGAAATTTCTTCCCTTCGAGGAGCTGGAGGTAGCAGCTCAGCCCAATCATGTAAGCACATTTGATTAATCTCTGTATGACTTTGTGGTTTTTTATGTGAGGAAAATTAAATGTGTCATTTTTTCCCCAAATTGAGTTAGTTTTTGGGGTTGCTTACAATCTATATGTGGTTTTTGAACCCTCCTTGTTTTGTTTTTGTTTCACCCTGTTAACACATTAACTTAAAATAACAGGATAATTTCATCTCAGATCTAATCAACTGATGACTGCATTTTTAAGAAATACTACCTCTGTATTACGGATGGGCAAGTTGTTGCCTCGAAAGGCTGAAATTCATACCTTAAAGGAATGTAAAATGAATCTACATGGAATTCAGTTAAAGCGAATGACCCTGAAAATCTTTCTTCATCAGACAGGCGGAGTAAGATTTCTCACCTTCAAACAATTTTCCAGGCAATAAGAGTTCCCAAAAATAAGTTAGTCTCATGGACGAGCAGCTCAGTGCCCAAATGGCATACACTGCCTTCCCGGGTGCAGGAACTTCAAGCATCCTTGCTCTAAATCCCTATTCAGGAACTAAGCTGTGAACACACACAAAAGAATATCAGAAAGACCTCAAGGTGCCCAGTAATTCCAGACATTAGGTCATTTGGTCCAGAGGAAGAAGTATAGCTAAGGTATAAGACAGGAGTTTTGCAGGATGGGTGCAAACAGCTGACAGTGTAAGGATTTTGGAAAATCCAGGCCCAGAATATTTTAAACTGAGCACCAGGAACATTCAGTTTATTTTGTCTGAGGTTTGGGGGGGTGTTAAAATTTATGTATGTATTCTCCAATATTCAACAATATTCAATTTCTTTTCTGTCTTACTGAGGTACAATTTTGGCAGTGACACCTGTATTGGGATAGCCTAAAGAAGTCCTCACCAAGGAGCATGGCTGCCTTGCTCCATGGATGAGCTGGAGAAACTTCTAGAGACACTTCACAGACAGCATGTGTCTTTGCTTGGATGTAACCATCTAAGAACAAAAAAAAATGTATGAAGCAGAAATAATAATCAAAAGATGAGAGCTGAAAAAAATACCAGGATAATACCTAACAACACAAAAAAGGTTTCTGCTCATCAGCTGCTTGACTAAGTGCTTTTACATACATTTTTGGGAAAGACTGGAATAAGACTTCATTCTGACACAGTGTAAGTGACCGAACTGGGTTCTGTCTCTGCTGCAGCTGAGACAGAAAACATTACTTGGTGGCTGTTCAAGGTAAGCAGGCTGCTTGGCTGGGCGCCTGTGACCCAGAGCGGTCCCTGCACATCTGTTCCGCTGTTCCTTGACCCACACCCCGAGTCCCGTATATCTTGTCTATCAGGACACGACTTGCTTATGTCTCAGCATTGGCTTTTGTGGACCTCGCTTCTGATCACCGCATCCTGTTGCTGGACATCTGCCAAGGACCACAGCCTTGCTGCCATCTGTGAGGGGCTTGCTCCCAGACAGCAGACATCCACCGAGGAGATCGAGGGTGGGGGGTGCTGGGGCCACTGTGGGGACAACCCCCCCTTTTTGCCGGACCAGGGCAGTTGAGTGGAAATGGGAGGACTTTTCGAGGGACTGGGATGGCGTGTTCCTATTTCAAGGGGGGCTTTTTCCCCAAACTCTGCTCTCTGCTCCCTGCTCCTGCTGCATCCTGATGAACCTTCTCTTCACTGGACTACCACCTGCACTGAGACCTGAGCTAAACATCTCTGGATCGCTGGTGGTGGTGACTAGATGCATATCTGCCGTTATTCTTGCTTAGGGACTCTGACTTTCTTCCTCTTTTCTTCTCTGTCCTATCACTCTTATCAGTAGTCATAGGAAATGGTTGCAAGCTGGAACATAAGGTTGTAAGCTGGAACACAGAAGGTTCCACATCAACCTGAGAAGGAACTTCTTCATAGTGAGGGTGACAGAGCGCTGAAACAGGTTGCCCAGGTTGGTTGTGGAGTCTCCTTCACTGGAGATGTTCAAGGCCCGCCTGGATGTGTTCCTGTATGACTTGGTCTAAGTGATCCCGCTGTGTCAGATGGATTGGACTAGATGATCTTTCGAGGTCCCTTCCAATCCGTAGTGATTCTATGATTCTATGAAATAAAGCTCATAAGTTTATAAGGCATCTGACCTTGTTTGTGTCTTAATCTCGCCCTTGGGGATCGTTCAAGAACCGTCCCCCGATATCGGATTGGGACACACAGTAACACCTTGTGTTGTGCAAACTAAAATTACACAAGACATGCTGGTATTTCTCTCTCCACAACATGAGAACAGTGCCCAGATTGTCAGTCCTTGGCAGGCAGAGGGAAACTGTCTTTTGGGATCTACTAAGTACAATGCGGGCTGGACTCCATTTGATATCCAGACAGTAACACTTCCATGTTGCACAGACTAAACTGCTCAGCCTGTGTTTATTCTTAGGTGGCACCCGCCCTAGTGTCAGGTAGTATTTTTTCACTTAGCTTGAAGACTGCTGCACTTATTTCAGGCTCAGAGAAAGGTTTCTATACTTAAAAGTCCATCTATTTTTTTCCAATTATAGCTGCTGGTCCTCATAAGATTCTATCTTTTCTATGTGCCTGGGTCTATCACAGCCGTAAGTAAGCTAACACAATCATAGAATCATAAAGAATTGGAAAGATGATCTAGTGCAATCCCCCTGCAACAGCAGGATCACCTAGACCAAGTCGCACAGGAACATATCCAGGTGGGTTTTAAACATCTCCAGAGAAGGAGACTCCACAGCCCTCCTTGGGCAGCCCATTCCAGTGCTCTGTCACCCTCACTGTGAAGAAGTTCCTTCTGATATTTATGTGGAACCTCCTATGTTCCAGCTTACCCCCACTGACCCTCATCCTATCAACAGATGACATTGAGAAGAGCCTGGCTCCATCCTCCTGACATATGGGAAGATACTGAATTTGGTATCTGAATGGAGATTGCCCAAAATTAAGAAAAATAAAGCCAGAACACTATTTAGTTCTTTAATTTATATACCATACCCAGAACACCTATACACTCAAACCTCCAAATACTATTCATATTTAGTGACTAAATACCACTAGGTAGAAAATTTACAACACTGACAAATCACCTCTTTCACTCAGCTACTCAACTCCAAAGGAAATAATTGAAAAAAGAAACATGTTCTAATAAAGTAAAAAAAAAATATTTTGGAACAAAATCAAACACTATACAGCAAGCCATAAAACGCTGCCAAAATAATGTGATAACAAAGAAAAAAAAATCTCATTAACATTGTGAAAACACCCACTGCTAGCAATAAATTGACTGGAAACCCTATGAAAGCACAAAAAAAAAATTAAATAATGTCAACTTGGACACCCTTGGACATATATTTGAGCAAAGCCCTTAAAAGATGATTTCTTAAGCATCTAATAACAACTCAAACCTCTTAAACGTTTAATAGTTTCTTCATTAAGCTGATCAATGGGTAACAAACTCAGCTGCCAGCTCTTAATGATATAGGAAGTGGCACTTTGCAATCTGTGCCAAATAAATAACCATTCATCTCGGATTGCTGTAAGATCTAAGGCTCCATCACTACGATGACAAAGAAACCTGTGGGAATTGTTCTTCTAAGAGGTGGTACTTCCTCAAAGGCAAAATCCTCTTCTCCTAAACATCTCTACAACCCCTCCAAGCAGTTGGGCACAACTTGTCCGCTTTTCCTTTTGAACTGCTACTGGCATCCAAGGAGGTAGCACGCATTAGCAGGCAGTTGTTTTGCTGGGACAGAATGCTAGGCCAGCCGTGTTCCGCAGGCCATCAGCAGTTCAGAGTCAGCCAGAACAGCTGACCCGAACTGTCCCATAGGTGCACCCCAGATCATAAGCATCAGACTCAGCATTTTGCTGAGGATAAACAGGATTTCTACTTGGGCTTCTCCTGCTCTTCCTTTGGCTTGGGGCAGTGTGGCTGGAAAGCAGTCTGGCAGAAAAGGACTTGGGGGTTCTAACTGACAGACAGCTGAATATGAGCCAGCAGTGTGCCCAGGTGGCCAAGAAGGCCAGTGGCATCCTGGCCTATATCAGAAACTGTGTGTCCAGCAGGATTAGGGAGGTGGTTGGCTCCCTGTACTCAGCACTGGTGAGGCCACACCTTGAGTGCTGTATTCAGTTTTGGGCACCTCAGTCCAAGGGAGACATTGAGGTGCTGGAGCGAGTGCAGAGGAGGGCAACAAAGCTAGTGAAGGGTCTGGAGAATAAATCTTATGAGGAGAGATGGAGAGAATTGGGGCTGTTTAGTCTGAGGACGAAGAGGATTAGGGGAGACCTCCTCTCTCTACAACTGAAAGGACATTGTAGAGATGTGGATGCTGGTCTCTTCTCACAGGTAGGTAGTGACAGAACCAGAGGGAAGGGTGCAGAGAGAGTGGTCAGGCACTGGAATGGGCTGCCCAAGGTGGTGGTTGAGTCACCATCCCTGGATGAGTTTAATGTAGTGTTGGGGGAGGATATGGTTTAGGGGTGAACTTGTAGAGTAGGGTTTGATGGTTGGACTCGATAATCCCAAGGGTCTTTTCCAACCTGAGTGATTCTGTGATTCTGTTCCTGAGGAGTGCTTTCCTTTATACTGTGACTTTCACTGTTCTTAAATGTGGTTCACTTGCGTACTGGTGTTTGCATTAGTTTGTTTCATTAAAACGATTTTGACTTCAGCCCATGAATACCCTCTCCTTTTCCTGACTCCCCTTCTCTGCTAGGGAAAGATCATTGGGTGATAGAGCAGCTGCTTTATCACAGCCCTGGATACAGGCTAAACAGAGACAGCAGCTCATGGTCCAAGAGAAAGGACAGATGCCTGTAAATACAAAGCATTACACTTTGACAAAATATCAGCACCTTTGCCTATGGGCTTCTTTTCACCTGAGATTGGAAATCAGCATTTTTAAAAATTTAAAAAGAAGGTCAGATTGACCTGTACTTTGTCTGTGGGGATGCATTACGTGATTCGATTGCCAAACGCATTTTAAGTGTTTCCAAATATAGTCACTGTATGTCTTTTTCTGAAGTCTCTCAGTGAAGTGCTGGACACAAATTTGGTTGTCCCTGTTCCCAAAACCAATTATGTTCAGTAGCACATCCCCACCTATACATTCCCCCCATCCCTCTTCACTCCCCCAACCTTCTGTTAGCAGCAAAGAAACAAGACAAGATTGTAATTAGCATCAAGAACATTTCATCTGAAGCCTGCAACAGCATTTTCCCATAAACCTAACAGATATTTCCTAATAAATATTTATGCATTTCTATCCAAACAGACACTACTTTGTGTCACAAACAGTGCACAAAAATGATAGAATTACATGATTTCTTAACATGGCATTATTCCTGCAGCAGAAGGCAGGGAGTCTTAGTGGCTTTAGTTTTGCAGAAAACATAAGATAAGTTCGTAATGGTGGTGGAGGAAAAGGTCAGTCTGACTTTCACTTTGACAAGTTTTAGTCATTAAAGGTTAACACACACAAGAAGATCTTAACTCATCAATCTCTTTCTAAGCAATCTCTTGTGTACAGAAACAATGTTCCTGCATAGAACTGGTTGAAAACACCATGATAATCGTGCTCAAGTGCAAATTTCACTACAGAAGGGTATGGATAAGAGTAAGTCTTAGAATGGTATTTTTACTGGCTTTACACAAATCAATGCAAGCCTCTTCAAGGACATG
This sequence comes from Rhinopomastus cyanomelas, assembly GCA_013400115.1. Lineage (NCBI taxonomy): Eukaryota > Metazoa > Chordata > Aves > Bucerotiformes > Rhinopomastidae > Rhinopomastus > Rhinopomastus cyanomelas. Next base: position 61,665 of record VXBP01003416.1, on the reverse strand, counting down.
TACATTGATTTAAGCAATTCAGACTGGAAGACTGCTGTAAGAAGCACTGTCTATATAATGTAGTCCTCTTTGCCCTCCCTGGGATAGGCAGACCTGTGTAGACATAGGCAAATTGAAGGACTGGCACTCAACAGCCATACATAGGCTTGATGCTCCTAGGTGCCTCCTGACCCTTGCATGTTCCCATCACGTGACAGAAATGGTCTCATTAGTGATGCATCGTTACCCAATTTTGTTTCACTATGGTCCATCTTCTTTTCGTTGTGGATGCAGTAATTAGTTAACAACGAGGAACTATCACTATTAAAAAGACTTGATTGTAACTCAAGGACTCCACTGGCATAAACTACATTTCAAAACCTGAGTGGAAACTCTTAGGTTTAACAGGAGACTTTGCAGATCTATCACTGGTATTTCTGTATTTGCGCTATATATTACAGAGTTTCTGTATTTCCCTCCCTGATCATCTCCCCACTAATTCAAACTTATAAAGGAAATCAGAAGAGGGCACTGCCTTTCAAAAAACAAGAAAATTTAATTCCACAGTACAGAGAAATTGTGAATAGAATACCTTTTTCTAGGTAATACTTGTGAGCCAGAACACAGACAAGGACATATTGTAAGCTGCAGGCTCAAAAAAACCCTCAACCTGTTCTAAAATAGAAGCAGCACTATTAAATTACTTAACCAATTCCCCATCTGCCAAAAGCATCACCTAAGTAAATAAAATATTTCAGTGTAGAGCTGTGATTCATTGTGGCTCTGGCTTTAGTCAGGTTGACAAATAAAACTAAGCATAAACCCCAAAACCTGGGAGGCAAGCAATTATCTCATTGAAGTGCAGCACATTAACTTACAGCCATCAGCTCTGCTGCATGCGGTGCTGTGAATAAATTAAATGTGAATTCAGAAGATTTCTGGCTGGCTGTGTCTGACAAGCTTTATTACCGTGCATATACCAGCAATAATCTCTCTGTTTTTGCAGGAAAAAGACATTATGGAAGTAGGAGCAGAAGAGTCCAGGTTGACATTCTCTAGCTGTAGAATGGCTATATTCATAATGTCAGAGATGGCCTCACATAAATGCTTTGATGGCAAATACACAAATGGAACAATGAACTACAAGTGAAGCAGGTATTTCTTTGACTGACCATTAGCATCTTTTCCTTGTAGCCACACTTCCTGAACGGTTGTTGCTTATGCAAACATAGTTTGTGCTCAAACAGAAATGCACTTTAAGTACCAACTATGTTGAATGTTGGCTCAGTCAGGCACATGTCACAGTGACAGTCATGGAATAATACATTTTCCTGAGGCAGAAGGAAGCATTTCCTTATCTTCTTCAATTCTTTGTCACAATTTCTTGTACTGTTATTAAATTCCTTTATCATGACAGCATAATGAGGCTATAATAAGTTAGTTGCATTTAAACCATTTCAAGTGAAACAACATTTGACTACAAAAATCAGGAATTAACATTTATTTTCAATCATACTTTGTCAAGATCTATCCCACTAATGAAAATCTGTATTTGTGACTATAACTCTGTACTTCCACATACAGACATAAGAAATAAATGAATTTTAATTAGATTCACCTTTCAGACAACCGTCAGGTCTTCCAAGCCATAAGCACAAATGCAGACATTGCAAAACAAAGCTGTAGCAGGTCAGTGACCCAGCACAAGGAAGGAATACATAAAAGCACACCAATAAATTTTATACATGTGCTTATAGGATATCATCATTCAGATGGGCTTAAATTATTAATATATGATCCATAGCATGAGCTTCAGAAGACCTTATGGCTGGATTAGTGTAATGGAAGCAGTATTGTGCAATGACAGTCAAAGAACATGCAAGAGCAGAATACGGGCTATTGGCATAAATATAAACAGAAGCACACAAAAAATTTCCTTTTATTAAACCTAATACCTTGGCCTCTGGCTAAGTAAAATCCTGTAGAATCATAGGATAATAGGATCATCATGGCTGGAAAGGACCTCCAAGGTCATTGAGTCCAACCTTTTCTCCTAGTGTCTAACTGCTAGATCATATCCCAAAGTGCTGCATCCACTTGTTCCTTAACCACCTCCAGGGATGGTGACATCACCACATCCCTGGGTAATCCATTCCAGTATCTAATCACCCTCTCAGTAAAGAATTTCCTTCTAACATCCAAACTAAACCTCCCCTGAGGCAACTCGTCCTATCATCACTAATTGGAGAGAAGAGACCAACACCAGCCTTGCTACAACCTCCTTTTAGGTAGTTGTAGAGGGCAATAAGGTCCCCTCTCAGTCTTCTCTTCTCCAGACCAAACAACCCCAGCTCCCTCAGCCTCTCCTCATAGGGCATGTCCTCCAGCCCCTTCACCAACTTCGTTGCCCTTCTTTGGACTCGTTCCAGCACCTGAATGTCCTTCCTGTACTGTGGTGACCAAAACTGGACACAGTACTCGAGATGCGGTCTCACAAGTGCTGAGTATATGTAGCTCTGTGCTTATTTAAATGTGCAGACACATTAAACTCTATAATGTCAGTCTCTTGGACAAAAGCACATTGAATTACAACTAGTTCAGATTGATGGGGAATTAAAAATTAACCTTTTATTCATCAATATTTCAAAGCACTATTAGGTGCTTCAGGAGAGAACATCCTCTAGCATGTATCCAGCAGCATCCTATATATAGAATAGTTACAGCAAAGCTGGAGAGGATGACAAGCATTCAACTTAAGGAAGTAGAAGGACTTTGCCTTAAACCTTCAAAGCCAGTGCCTATTTCACTGCCAATACACCTGTATTTCACACTTTGAAAAATTTCTTACCTCTAACGAATCCTAGAAAACAAGGTTTCTAGGTTTCAATGTGTCCATTCTCTTTGGTCTACTCCAGACGTAGTAGTAGACTTCCACACATCAAAGAGAAATTAGGTAAGATTCTTCCTTTCCAACTGATTACACAAGCACTTAGAGAAACAGCATCTATTTCAGCTTGAAATTTAAGTAACAACTATGTTCGATGTTGGCTCAGTCAAGCACATGTCACAGGGACAGTTACATTTATTAAGTCCATCTATTGTGGAACTCTGATCTGGCACATATTCTTCCTCATCCACAATTTCTGAAGTCCTTCAAACCCACCAAAATAACAGCAGAACTGGAAATTGGATCGAAGTGAAAAATTTGACCACAACATCCTACAAATTCAAATCACAGAATGTTACAGGTTGGAAGGGACCTCGAGAGATCATCTAAGTCCAACCCCCCCTGCTGGAGCAGGGTAAGCCTACAGTACTGTCTCAAGATGTCCTACATGGGGCTTGAACCCGTGACCCCCAGGATCAGAGTCCCATGCTCTACCAACTAAGCCAATTGGTTAAACTTTTGCTTCATGCCTCTTTTCTCAAGAAGTAGTTGAAATATCTCCACTTTTGTCCAGATAAAGTAATTACTGATTCTTGGCAATGATGACTCGTTGCCAAAGATCACTGTCTTGCTAATGGTTCCTAACCACTGTATGAAATAGAAATACTCAGCAGATTTGGGGGCAGGGGAAGCAGAGAACGTATTGAAAATCACAACTTATAAATGGAAAACAGAAAAACCTCAAAGAAAAGCCAGAAAGAGAGTATACAATAAAGCAGACTGTCTATATGAGAAGAAACCAGACAAAAACACAAGAAAAGGCTGTGCAAGGGGTTAGAAACAGAAATGGAGTCATAGTAACCTTGCCTTCAGTACAGGAGATTTTCAGGAGGGCCAAGAAAATGTCACGGAGGTTGCATACAAGCATATATTGTTTTGCTTCAGATGACCCATGCTTTAGTCTACAGATAAAACACGTGTTCCAGGAAAGCCTGTTTGAAGTTGTTACTGGTCAGAGCCCTGAAGGGCATTCTGCACTGCTGTCCACACACAGAGCTTTGCTAAAGGCATGCTTTACCTATAAAAAAGGCTTCAAAGCAGAGATAACTCTTGAACTATGACACTAATTCCTATAGTTTCATAGGCTAGTGAGTAATTCACAGGAAATCTGCCCCCAAGACAGCATTACTGCCCTCAAATGTAATTTTGCAAACACTCAAGATCAACATCTTCACTGAGAGGAAGATGAGCTGCAGCTCTCACATGCAGAGAAGCTAAGGAACTAAAGCCACCTTTCATCAGAACACAATCCCACCTTCTTCAAGTTTACTTCCCCATCAAGGCAGTTCTTCCAAACCAAGTCAGAGAGATCAGGTGTTGGTAGAAAAAATAAATTGAGAAAAATTAAATAATTGCCATTTATCTTAAAAAAAAGAGGAGATGTCCAAATCCTACAGTGCAGTGTCTCTGTAAGTATCTGGAAATTGAACATAACATCTCTAGGGTACTTTCATTTACAAGAGAAAAGTAAAATAAAATAATTACCTTGACAAATACTTTCTTCTTTCTTTTTTTAAACAGTACAGCAATCACTACTATAAAGTATCTGAGCTGACACAACTCATGTATGTTCTCTGTGGGCTCCCATCAGAGTTCTTGTGAGGTCAAGAGAGGTAATGCAAATCCTGCCTGACAAACCCGGTGGCCTTCTCTGAACATTAATGGATGAGGGGCGGGTGACTGATGTCATTTACCTAGACCTGAGCAAAGCCTTTGACACTGTCCTGCACCATATTCTGGTCTCCAAGCTGGTAAAACATGACTTTGATGGGTGGACCACTGGATGGGTAAAGAACTGGCTTGATGGCCGCACCCTGAGAGTGGTTGTCAACGGATGCATGTGCAAGTGGAGGCTAGTGACAAGTGGAGTCCCTCAGGTATAGGTCCTGAGACCAGACTTGCTGACATGCTGGAGGGCAGGGATGCCATCCAGAGGGACGTGGACAGGCTGGAGAGGTGGACACAAGCCAACCTGATGGGGTTCAAGAAGACCAAGAGTAAGGTCCTGCATCTGGGTCCAGGCAATCCTAAACACAAATACAGGCTGGGCAGTGACTGGCTACAGCCCTGAGGAGAGGGACTTGGGGATGCTTGTGGACAAAAAGCTCAACATGAGCCAGCAGTGTGCACTTGTGGTCCAGAAGGCAAACCTGATCCTGGGCTGCATCAGGAAAAGTGTGGCCAGCAGGTTGAGGAAGGTGATTCTCCCCCTCTACTCAGCTCTGGTGAGGCTCCACCTGGAGGACTGCATCCAGTTCTGGAGCCCTTACTACAAGAAGGATGTGGATGTACTGGAGTGAGTGCAGAGGAGGGCCATGAGGATGATGAGAGGGCTGGAGCACCTCTCCTGTGAGGCCAGACTGAGAGAGTTGGGGCTGTTTAGTATGGAGAAGAGGAGGCTCCCAGGTGACCTTCCAGTATGTCAAGGGGGCCTACAAAAAGGCTGGGGAGGGACTTTATAGGATGTCAGGTAGCAACAAGACTTGGGGGAATGGAGCAAAGTTGGAGATGGGTAGATTTAGAGTGGATGTGAGGAGGAAGTTCACCATGAGAGTGATTAGAGCCTGGAATGGGTTGCCCAGGTTGGTGGTGGAGGCCCCGTCTTTGGAGGTGTTTAAGGCCTGGCTGGATGAGGCTTTGTCCAGCCTGATCTAGGGTGGGGTGTCCCTGCCCATGGCAGGGGGGTTGGAACCAGATGATCCTGCGTTCCCTTCTAACCCTGACTGACTGTATGACTTGGTCTGGTTGATCCTGCTGTAGCAGGCGGATTGGACTAGATGATATTCTGAGGTCCCTTCCAATCCCTAATCATTCTATGATTCTGTGATATCGCTGCTTGACTGTTTCTGCACCACCCAGTGCAGGGTGCTCACATGTTCAACAGCACTGGTCATATGCAGAACAGAGGAAGAAAGAATGGAAGAAGATGGTGGTAACACACTGAAAAAACATTTTTCAGCTTTTGAAGTTTTCCGATGAAGACACAAGAATTTTCTAAACCAGTTTTACTCTTCCAGCTTATTCATTTATTACTTGATTTGATCCCATACACTTCATGCAACTTGCAAAACAGACTCCTTATGAATTGTTAACAGGGAGCCGTCACCTGAACAAACATAGAAAAATGTAGGTACCTATATACAAGCAGACACATATACTCATGCATTACGCTCAGTGCAATAATTAATGCATGTCCAAATTACACCAATTAATCAAGTGATTACTTTAACATCATATGAAACCAATCTCTTTATCTTTCCCAGCAGTAGTCTGATTTCCTGGGGATGAAAACTTTCGCCTTTACTTCAAAAAATGCAGACTTCAAAACAAACAAGTTTTGGGCCAGCGTAATTTTCCAGTTCTTGAGACCTTTCAGTCACAAAATAAAGCCCAGCTACCACTGCAACACCAAGTGTGTTCCTTTACACTAGTTTTGAGGGTTCTTGGTTTTGTTTGGTTTGGGTTTGTTTTTCTAAGACTTTCAAAATAATTTACAGTTTACTAAAACTACCCCTGTATGAGAACTTACACCAGTTAAGATATGCCAGTCTCAAACTTCATGCAATCCAAAACAAGGACGAAAAATGGGAGTGAAAAGTAAAAAAACAAAGACAAATCTGTGTATGTTGTTTAAATTTGGTGGTTTTCTTGGCATGAGGGATTGGGCAGTTACTATGGCAACTTGTGATGCACAAATTGGAACTGCAAGCTGAATTGGTGACTCTGCAAAACCACTAAGATTAGTTTGGAGCTTCCTGCTTTCTGTTCTTCTTGTGGGAATTGAGTCATTCATTGTCTTTGTTTGGAGAGGAGCACGTGTCACTGGGCTAGAAGAGCAGCCATCTTGCCCTTGCGATGTAGTCCATAGAGAGGGTGGGAGATCTGGAACCTCAGGGAACAGTAAAGATTTCACCTGCAATCTATTATTTCCTGAAATGAAGAGAGTTTTCCTTGTCTCGTGGCTCATAGGAATTAGCATGCTGGAAATTGAAGACTGGCTTGGATGTACACGAAGTGGAGAACTTATCCTTACAAGAACCAAGGGCTCTGATGTCAGGAAAGCTGGACTGAGCTGTGGACACCATCTTCGCACAAGGAAAAGAACTGCTAGACATTTCTTCACGTTTGAGGGGATGGAGGTAGCAGCTCAGCCCAGATATGTAAGAACATGTGGTTAGTCTCTGTATGTCTTTATGTTGGGGTTTTCATGTTGTGGGAATTAAATGTGTCTTCTTGCTTTTCCTCACATAGAGCTAGTCTCATTGCAGGGGTGTAGGTTGTCCTCTAGAGGTTTAAAGGTTTCTTTCATCTCAAACTGTTCTCTGATTCTATGGTTCTATGTAAGTGCACAAATCAATCAAGATTTAAAATAATGCCTCTCCTAGCTACATTTCTCAGCATGCAGGGCCTGTGCCCAAGTACAGCACAGAGCAAGCCCAGACTCCTTAATCTTCATACACTTTCAGTCTGCCCATGTGAACCAACCTGCCTTTGAGAGTCTACTTTTGACAATATGTTTCAAAGAGCTAACTTCCAGAATTCAAGAAAGAAACCCCAGTCACTAAAGTACCTCTCTGGAGGAAAGGCAATAGAGTAGTCTTGAAGTCCATATTCAAGTGATACTATTTTCACTTTGCTTTGAGAAGGTAGGTTAGCTACAAAGCCCTGTGTTCAGCTGGTTACAGTGTTTCATGAAGAGAATGTAGTCTTTCGGGTACTTTTAATAACCACCTCTCAAAATGGCACAGCTTGTGTCTACAGTAGAACTAAAGGCACTGAGTATTGCCAGCTCTGATGCACCAATTAAGTAGTGATAAATTCTGAGCAGAAATGTCATACTGTGTTTTTACCTATTTTATCCTGAAGGCCTGTACAGAGTTGACAATGAATTGAGAAGATCACTACAGGTGGAAGCCTTGCTCAACAGCTGGAAAAAAAAATTACTGGATGAATTATATACACACACATCTTTGTGGAAGTATGAATGCAAGACTCCTCTGAATGGGAGCCCAAAGTGTCACTCTGCAATGTGTACAGCCACTTTGAAAAGGTTGTGATGGATCCTGGCCACCATTTGTTACATGCTAATCTTATTTATTCACTGGCTTCTCCAGGAACTCAAGAACACGTGGTGAAATCAGGATAGCTAGCTACAAGAGTCTGCCCTGGGATGGCGAAGAGTCATCTAACCAGGCCACTTTCAAAATGCCTTGAAAACAAAATCTTTGCTGCCCCTAGGCAACTGACTTAAGGTTCAAATGGGCCAGCTTAGAGCAGCAAATCATAGAGTTATAGAATGGATCTCAACAGTGATCTAATTCTGATTTGTTGAAAGCATGGCCTCATGATATACAGGTGCATTTGAAAATCCGCATTTAAACTTCTAGTAGTTCCTGTGAAAGTAAACTCATATACACATGTTGCCTGAAGAAGTGCCAGCAAAAATCCCAAACTGGCAGATATGCACTTGTTAAATATGTTAAATATCAAGGAAGACACTTGAATTCTGAATCTCTAGATTACATTAAGTACCTGGAAATATAAAAAAATATACAGAGGTATCATTTGATTCTTGGGTCTCTGGTGCTCATGTCATAACCAAGGAATTCATGCATATTACCTTTAATTGTTGCTGATTTCCTACTGAAAAGCCTTTATGAGACCTATAGTTTGTCTTTATGATTATCTTGTGGCTCAGCTGTTCATGCTACTAGTCCCTTCACATTATTTCAAGCATAAAGAGTCACTGCTTGGTATTATGTAGCTCAGTCCACTGTTTGCGCTGCAAAAGTGAATTTGGCTGGGACTAGTAATACTGTCTGTATTTAGCAGCCCATTTATCAGTCAGACGCATCAGTTTATTCTCCTATGACTAATGGTGAGTAAAATCCCTCAAATTCATTTCCCACACATAACTGCTTCTCAGAAGAAAGGTTAGGCAAGTGTTGCAGGAAGTTTACTAGGTCACTGCATTCAAGAAGTACCTTTTCATACTTTTCATTTACTATTTCCAAAATGTTTTTAAACGACTGAACAAGGATCATAGCCACATTGTGCCCTATTCACATTCTGACTCTTTCAGGTTTGAGGATATGAATAAGTATTTAGAATTTGATCTTTTATAGAACATCCCGAGGACAAAGCTCAACCTAAGCAACTGTGATTGTGGAAGGATGACTCTTTGAACAGAAAAAGCATTCAGCAAGATCTGGACAGGCTGGAGAGCTAGGCTGAGGAAAATTTAATGAGGTATAACAAGTGTTAAGTGCAGAGTCTTGCATCTGGGCAAGAAAAACGTCAGGTACCAGTACAAGCTGGGGACTGACCTGTTGGAGAGTAGTGTAGGAGACAGGGACCTGGGTGTCCTGGTGGACAGCAGGATGACTATGAGCCAGCAATGTGCTCTTGTGGCCAAGAGGGCCAACAGCATCCTGGGATGGATCAGAAGGAGAGTGGTTAGCAGATCAAGAGAGGTTCTTCTCCCCCTCTACTCTGCCCTGGTGAGACCACACCTGGACTACTGTGTCCAGTTCTGGGCTCCTCAGTTCAAGAGGGATGTGGAGCTGCTGGAGAGAGTCCAGTGTAGGGCAATGAAGATGATGAAAGAGGTGGAGCACCTCCCTTATGAGGAGAGGCTGAGGGAGTTGGGTCTCTTTAGCTTGGAGAAGAGGAGACTGAGGGGTGACCTCATTAATGGCTACAAATAATTGAGGGGTGGGTGTCAGGAGGATGGCACTGGGCTGTTCTCAGTGTCATGCAGTGATAGGATGAAGGACAATGGTTGTAAGCTGGAACACAAAAGATTCCACGTCAACCTGAAAAGAAACTTCTTCACAGTGAGGATGACGGAGCACTGGAACAGGTTGCCAAGGGTGGTTGTGGAGTCTCCATCACTGGAGATGTTCAAGACCCGCCTGGATGTGTTCCTGTGTGACTTGGTCTAGGTGATCCTGCTTTGCGGGGGGATTGGACTGGATGATCTTTCGAGGTCTCTACCAGTCCGTAATGATTCTAGGATTCTAAAAACTAAACAGAGGTTGTAGCTGAAAAAAAACACACTGTTCATTGCTATGCCCTGCTCTGCCCCACCACAGTCTACATTTATAAATTCATGCTAATCTGTCCGTAATTGAGATCTCACTCTGCTACAGGGAAAAAATACATCCAAAGAAAAATTATCCTTTTCCAAATATATCCAAAAGACATATTTTTCCAAAATATATCCAAAGAAAAATCTGCCCATTATCTTTTTGTCAAAGAAAGGGATCAAGGACAAAAACCCCTACCTCATTCCAATGCTACAAAATTGTGATTTTATTTTTAACATATTAAAGATGAGAAATTTCAGAACTGTTGTCAAAAGGCTGTAAAAGTAAGAAAAGCAAAAAATTCTACAAGTCAGCTTGTGCAACAGGATTGCATTGTCCAATTTACAAGTAGATAGTGCACTAAAGGCCATGACCTAGGGGTTACAGAGGTGCTGGGGTGAGAGCTGGACCTGATGATCCTGGAGGTCCTTTCCAGCCATGAAGATTCTATGATCCATTGCAATAGTCAATTCAGTAAGTCTAATGACTATGAAGGAAGAAACAAAGTGACAAAAAAATCTGTTTCTAAGAAAAAAATTGTTGTTAGTCATGATTAAACATCCCTGATTAACTGTGCCACAGTTATTACTCCTTGTTCAATCTGGAGAGCAATACTGCGTCAGCCCGCATATTCTCTACATATTGTCTGAGTATTTTCTGATATCATTGCCTGTTTCTGGCTCCTAAAAAACTAAAGAACTCTAATCTTACTTCAACAGATTTTAGTTCTCAATCTATCAGTTGTGCCTGCAGTCTCATTGGTAAAAATACACAGTTTAATTCCAAGCTGAATCTATATGGAGTAAAAATGACACTCATGTTTCACTTCTTGACTACCCCCCCAGAGTACACCATGGTAATTATGCTACTACCAAGAGCCATCCTGAAAAAACATAGCTCATATTCTTTAATCAGACTCAGAAACATTTTCATAGTCTGAAGGAAGAGACAGTTCTATCAAAAATATGAATCTCACTGGGTCTCTAACACCAAATTTCTTCAAAGTCTTGATGTAGCAAACAAAGTCCTTAGGATTCATAATCTCTAGTTTCAGAATAAAATGTGTCATTAAAAGCTATAAAAGGGCAGCTTGTGAAATAATTTATGGAATATCATAATCAACAGAACCCCAAGGACACTGAGCCTGAAATGCAGAGAAGCAGCAAAAAATTCAGCCTCTTCTACTAATACCAGCTTCCCCATTCTCCCTTTGGCCGAGGTAAGCAATTCGTCTTCTTGAGGCTTTGAAATCGTACTCCAACACATCATACAACAGTACTCTGTTCTTAGGAAATAGAAGAACTGTGATGATGAAGCACAGTACAATAGAAACACACTTTTATAGAGAATGACACTGCCAAATACTCAAATACTCTTTAAAAGGCATAGAAAAGGATGGAAGAGCTGTTCAAGTAGTATGCACAGAGTATCAAACTCATGGTAATTACATGAGTTTTGGCTTGGTGCTTTCTTTGCTTTGCAGCGAGAAGGGCAGCTTAGAAAACCAGCTTCACTCTCTAAAGACGGTAATCTGGTATCATGTGGACTCCCTGCTAGGCATCACAGCATTTTAACACAAACATTCAGGAACTGTGAATTAAAATGAAAGCAAATTCTCTTAAAATATATATTTTTACAAGATAACCCTCAGAAAAGTAAATGACAAAATTTCTGGCTTGCCTTCCTCTTACAGAAGTGTTTCTGCAACACAGGATGTGACCAGCACCCCAGAACTAGTCCTGAAGAGAAAGATCTTGGAGTCATGGTAGACCTAAGCTGACCAGGAGACGTGTACCAGTGTTGCCCAGAAGGCCAATGGTACTTTGGGGTGCATTAAGAAGAGTGTGGCCAGTAGGTCTAGAGAGGTCATCCTTCCCATCTACTCTGCCCTGGTGAGACCACATCTGGAGTACTGTGTCCCGTTCTGGGCTCCTCAGCTCAAGAGAGACAGGGAACTACTAGAGAGTCCAACGGAGGGAAGCAAAGATGATTGGGAGCCTGGAGCAGCTATCCTATGAGGGAAGGTTGACAGAGCTGGGACTCAAAGCTGTTTAGCCTTGAGAAGACTGAGAAAAGACCTCATCCACACCTATAAGCATCTGCAAGATGGCTGTGGAGAGGATGGTGCCAGACTCTTTTCAGTGATCAGACAAGGATCAAGGGGCACAGGACAGAACACAAGAATCTTCACTCAGAAATAAAAACTTTTTTACAGGGCAAGTCACAGAGCCCGGAACAGGCTGCTCAGAGAGGTTGTGGAGTCTCCTTCTCTGGAGATATTCAAAATCTGCCTGGATGCAGCCTATGCAGCATGCTCTAAGCATTCCTGCTTTGGTGGGGAAGTTGGACTTGATCATCTCTTAAGGTCCCTTCCAACTCAGACAACTCTGTGAATCACACGTGGTGATGCCAAAACTTCTCTGCCTGGCTCCTGCAAAGGTTCTTCCATGTAGAAGAAACAGCAAGGCTGAAAACCCCACCTGGGTATGTTCCTATGCGACTTTGTCTAGGTGATCCTGCTGTGGCAGGGGGATTGGACTAGATGATCTGTTGAAGTCCCTTCCAATCCCTGATGTTCTGTGATTCTGTGAAGCACTGGCAAGCCAATAAGGTGGACAATAGCCAAAAATAATGGTTCAGCCTGCATAGTTCAAGACCAATAAGAAGTGAGCAACTAGGAGCATGGCTGTTAGGAAATTGCCCTAACACATTGGTTCTTGTGTTCAGGTATGTCCCCATGTCTCAGTGACTTTGCACTCAGTAAGTAATATTGCATTTAATTGCTAATATATTTCCTCACGATTTGCCTATTTTAGAGTTTTTGCTAAGACAGAATACACTTTGATTCCAGCAAAGTAGTAAGTCATTAATTCAACTGTCACTTCAATTAAACCATTACTAGTTCAACTGTATTGCCATTTTCCAGTTTGTGCAAGGTTTCTTACAGTGTAAGCAGTCCTACCTGTGAACTGGTTAATGTAAAAAAATCTCACTTGTAAAAGAGCTTGAAATTTTCTTCTTTACAAGGAGTGATTTTTACATAATTATCAAGCTATAATCAATTGATCAGTCTCTGTCACACACACGCTCTACAGAGAGGCTCCAAGCTCACAGAACTTGGCTCTTCAATACAGAGAGCTACACTGCACAAAATTTCACTGCATAGAGCACTGCATTTCAGCAGTTTAAGATGCCACATGTAGAGAAGGGCTTAGAGACCATGGCAAGTCATGCAAGAGAATCCAATCTTCCATGAGTTGCCCAGGCTTTATATAAAGAATGAGAAAGCCCACCTTACCAATGTATTAGCCTTAGTAATTTCTACAGGGCAGCAGTTCAAGTAACTTACCTACAGTCTGCACTAGCAGCAAACTCTGAATTTATGGTACTTCTTCAAACATGTGCCCTACAAAGGACTATAAAAGCATCTTATTTGTTACTCTCTAAATTTCTCCTAAGCATGTTTTGGCACAATGTTATCTCAAGAGAAATCAATGAGGCATAGATGAATATTTTTTCTAAGTTTCCAGAAGTATTCCTTGAAAGTTGTCTCTTGAGCAAATCATCAGTGATGTGATACCAACCCTCAGCAGAAAGTCCCCTGTGCAGCAGATGACCAGTCATGGTGGTTTCAGCCTGGGGGGGTGGGGGTGATTCAGCAGTGGGAGAAGGGGCTGCTAATTTGCCTCTGTAAGAAACTTTGTGAAAGTTGTCCCCAGATCATGTTCTGACCTGCCTCTGGCTAAGCTGAGCCAATCAGTGCATCTGCAATAACATATTTAAGAGGGGAACTCTGATGAGCATGTTTCTGTAGCATTTTTGTCTTTGGGTTAAGAGCTCCCCTTTGTTTGTGGAACAAAAAAGATGCCACACAGTCCCTGAGTTCAATGAGGAGGAAGATACACATGAGCAACCATTGCCCTTCAGACTGTGGAGAGCAGAGGAACCCATGTCATCTGGAGACCTCAGAGATCAGCAGAGAAGTATACCTGCAAAACCATGGAGAAGGAAATGGATCCTTAAAAATACTGTGACTCTGAGGAGGTAACCTGGGCTGCAGCAGTCAAATCCCACAGAAGATCCTCCATGGAGCCAGAGAAGCTCAAGGAGGACCTGTCTCCTGTGGAGGAGGATGCCATGTTGTCAGAGGATGAAAGGACTGCAAGGGGCTTTTCCTCCAAGTGAGGGGAGGTAGCCAAGCTGAGCTTTGAAGTATGTCAGAACATCTTCACATGTATCTCTCCTTTTACTTGGTGACGGGATTTTGTTTTTCCCCAAATTGAGCCTGTCCCTTTCTGCCTATGATTCATAACTGGTAAGCAAGCTCTCCTTTGTTTTGGCTCATTAACATTTTGCTAATTTGACCAACTTTGTCCTAGGGCTGGCCAGCAGGGCCAAAGGATGGCACCAGTGTTTGGCAGAACATGTGACATTATCCACACCAGCTTAGTTATCAGCCCCAAGACCTCTGACAGCTAAAGCTGCTGAAAGGGAGGTCTGAAAGCAGCAATATGGGGTGCAAGATGTGCCAAACTGCATCTTCAAGAAGATTGATCTTCCAGGAGCCCCTCAAGTTTTGACACAGTAAATACTGTGATTTATCACAATTCCAACATTACACCTGATTACAACTAAAGCTGGTTGAAAAACACACTTCAGCTGAGGTCAAGCAGAGCACCTACCTAGTAATAGGACAACTCTACAGCAAGGCACTCCTTCCACTTAATGCTTAAAGGAGCTCAAAGGGATCATACCTCATTGCTTCTTTGAATCATAAGGCAAGTTAACCTACTATCAATGCATTTTCCTGTTGTCATCCTCTTGCACCTCAGCCCAATTTTGAGAGGCATACCTAGGTGCTTCACTACTCCTCACACTGATGTACTGTCCTCAGAAGACTTAGTCACTTCATGTCCAGTTTCCATTTTTGTATCTATTTCCAGTTTTGTGGACACAGCAGACCATCATCTCCACACTACGCACCATGCTTCTGAGCTGTGGCTGAAGACTGCAGTGGTGATTTATTGCCAGCTGCCTCATCTGTCAAAATCCTAGTCTCTGCTATCTCCCAGATCTCTTCCTGAATTATGTTTTAAATTCCCCTTCTTAAAAAACAACTGCGTTTTTAATAATTCTACAGTGCAGGCCCAGTTTGTTAGTTTATTTTTATCCAAATGAAGTTAATTTCACTGTGAGCAATAGGGGCTATTGGCTTCCTCATGTGCTTCTTTCAATTTTTATTACTCACATATTTCTATAACAACCTTATTCTCATCTAGGTTATGAATGAAAAACATTACATGAAACAGGACTCAAATATTGCAGCAGTTAAAAACACCTTGCCCAGAACCCATTTGTACCATTTCAGTGTTGTCTTCACTGAAAGCCATTGGATTGACTGGATGGAAACATTACTATCAATACTTCATTTTTACATTTTTAGCAAGTATCATAAACAAAATGTAAACAAGGTTTAACCTGTGTTTTTTCAAAATAAATTAAACAACTACCCTCCAAAAGCAGTTACTTGGAGGTTATTTCACTAAAGTCAACATTAACTCACTGTTATGGATTGCAGCAAGAAGCATGTAGCATGAGGTACAGGCCTACTGGCAAACATCACAAGCCAGCAGTGTGCTATGTAGCAAACATGGCCAATGGCATCCCAGCTTGTATCAGAAACACTGTGACCAACAGGACTAGGTGATCTTCCCACTGTACTTGGCAGTGGTGAGGCGTAACCTTGAGTGCAGTGTTCAGTTTTCAGCACCTCAATACAACAAAGACACTGAGGTGCTGGAGTGGGTCTAAAGAAGGGCAACAAAGTTGGTGAAAGTTCTACAGCATGTCTTATCAGGAGGAAGGGTTCACAGAACTGGGACTATTCAGCTGGAAGAAAAGGAGGCTAAGGGGAGATGTTATTGCTACCTAAAAAGAGGTTGTAAAAAGGCGGGTGTTGGTCTCTTCTTACAAGTAACCACTAACAGGACAAGAGGAAGTGGCCTTAAGGTGAGCCAGGGGAAGTTTAGGCTAGACATTAGGAAATACTTCTTCAATGAAAGTGTCATTAGGCATTGGAACAGCTTGCCCCCATCCCTGGGCACTATGTAAAAGTGTAGATTTGGAGCCTAAGGACATAGTTTGGCCCTGGGTTTGGCAGAGGTAGGTCAGTGGTTAGACTCTATAATCTTAAAGGTCTTTTCCAACTTCAATGATCCTATGATTTTAGGCTCTTTGCAACTCCATATTCTGATTTAAATTTGGCAGCTATAGAAAAAAATATATCTTATGTCAACAGCGTTAACTTTAAATATCCTAGCTTGGCACTCATGGATTATGTCAGTACCACAAAAAAGGTTGATCTCAGCACCAAATACTCATAACACAGCCCCACTGTTCTGGAAGCTCACATAAACCTTTTCCCTGTGTGGTTCATTTATTCATTTTACTTAAAACTTCCCTCAGCAAATTTCGTCACTTTCGTATTTTTTATAGAAAGTCATGAGTTGCAGCAGTACACAGACAGTTCTTTACAGATGTCTCAAGGACAAAATTTAATAGATAGGGATATCACAATACATACTGCCAGACCATAGCTAAGAGTGACAGAAGGAAAGCAGTCTTTTTTAGAGCCCAGTTTCTTTAGAAACTTAGCAGCTGGTAAAGTGCCTGGGTATATCTTTTTATTTAGCAGCAAGATGTGGGGATTTTTACTGTAAATGTCACTTATTTTCCAGTAGCTGTGTCATTCCTGTACCTCCTCATTTTCATTCAGTGTTGCTCAGGTCTTAGAAGTGAGATCAGTCAGCAAAACCACTACTGGGCTGCAGTCTAGAGGCTTTCTGAAGACAGTGTATGTAATTCAATGGACCCTCTGTGCAACCCTTACCATTGAACAGAATTTGTTGCTAACTGGCAACCCCTTCCTCTGCAAACCTCCGATTTAGCTAAAGCTGCTGTAACATCTTGCCTGCTTTTCAAATGAATCCAGAAACCTTATCTCCTGCACCTCATCATCTAACCCATGGTGATCTGCCACTACCATTTATGGTGTGGTCTCACCTCTGGCTAATCCTTCTCTTCTGAGATCACCTCGAAAGTGGGTAATACAATCTAGTGCTCCATATGCCATCCAATAATCAGAAGTCAGAAGTCCTGTCCTATGTCAATACTTTTACACTTTGGCACACAGATGTCCCTGCTGCACTCTTCATCTGGGCCAATATCTATACTTCCCATCTTGTCACTTGTACTGTGATGTCTCAAGCTCAATCACTCCACTCAGCACCCAGTCCACACATCAAAAACTTCATAAAATACTACCTTTATGTGATACACAAATTAACAGAGTGTTTCTGACAGTTTCTTCTTCCTTTGAACCTCAGTCTTATTTAACCTACTTATTTTCAAACTATCCTACAGTTAGTAACATGACATGAAAATCCAGCCCAGACCACAGCCAAAGGAAAAGGATTTGTCTTTTCTAAGAAGCTGTTCAAAAGACCTATAAAGAGTCTTGGTGTTCCAGGGCTTCAGAAAACAGGCAACAGTGCTGTCATAAAACAACCATGCATAGCATCAAATGTACCACGGCCATCTAAAAATCCTTTCTTGGCAATTATTTTCTATTTTCAATGTGTTTTGCAATTCCACAGCAATTCCAGAAATAGATCACTGTACTTGAAATGAGAGACACAATACAGAAATTACAACTTTTACTCGTCCCAAGAGTTGTCCAGATTTCAACTACTTTAACATATTACAAGACACATTAAAGACGTTGAAAGTAACCTAGTTTTCTAAATATTGCTGCCTAAATGCTAAGGCATATTATTATAAAAATGTTAATATATTTGAAAGCCTCCTACATTTTCACAATTTTACAGTAAAAAGGAGCAAGTCTGTGAATGGCCTGATGGGTCCAGTATCATTACAATGCAGACCAAAACTGAAATACTACTTAGTGGTACTTCAGCAGCATGCTGTCTCAACACCAATTAGATTATATGCAATTTCATCCTCTTCTGCGTGTTCCATAACTCACTAAATAGCAAACTAATGGCCTGACTGATAGTCATCACAGCGTGTCTGTCCGCTGACTTCAAAATGCAATAGGTAAAATCTCAAATACCTCTTTTTTCTAGTCATTGCCTGATTTATACTTAGATTACAATGAAAGACAATGGAATTATTTCACAAGGCCAAACTGCAAATCTTGTCATTTTTTTCACTTTAAACTGAGATTTTTTTGTATTCAGTAATAGTTCACTTAATGACTGAAAGCTGCTGGTACTCATCTTTCCGACAAATGAGTTGCATTGGGTATTTTAAAGAGCCATATTTAAGATCATCATCTAATCAGCATTGCTTTCTTCAGCTGCTCAGTGCAATTTGTTCATCAAGACCTAGCCATGATAGACCACCACACTGTGCTCAGAGTAAAAATACACAGTAGGCTCTGATTCAGAGACACTTCACACAGATCTGCATTTACACATGGCACAAGACAGTGGAAAAACAGGCCCTGTCAGAGGAATGGCAGTCAGTGCATAGTTTTGTGATAGACTGTCCAAAACCAAACCAAACTAGAAACCACCCAAACTTAACTGATCACTTGGCAAGGAGAGCAGCTTCAGTGCACATCAGTCCGCCATTGGATAAGGAGGCAATTCTACAGAGAAACCAAAAAGCTCGTTTTAGGGTTTAAAAAAAAAAACCCCAACGCATAGCTACAACCTGTACCCCAGACCAGCAGTAAGGACTGGGCATCAGACGTGGCAGAGGCAGAGCCAGCACCCACAAGCAGCAGAACTAACCCAGCTGTAAATACCCCACTGTTCACTTGCTGGGAAATCTCTGACACACCATAGGCAGGGTCAAGAGTGAGGACAGCACAACCCCTGCAGGTACAAGAGACCCTCCTAGGGAGTGCAGTGACCCAAAAGCATGGCAAGCAGGACACAGTGTCAGAAGAGCATGTGGTGGTAGCTTGTGTAGTCAGAGTTCAGAACACTTCCTGGCTCAAGAGGCAAACTTAAGTAGTAGTTACTGTACTCCCAGTGACATAAGTATTGTTTTGACTTTGGACAAAAGCTGCTGTGAGAAGGAATGTGGCAACCCAGACAGAGCTGCCAGGCATACATGCAGCTGTTGAGACCTCCAGCTGAAGGAAGTGTCAGAGCCTCTCAGTTGCACTGGAGGGTGGCAGCAACATCTGTTTGCAATGTGAGGATATAGAATCATTATAGATTGGAAGGGACCTCAAAAAGATCATCCAGTCCAATACCCCTGCACATATGAAGTATCTGATCAGCATGGTGGCAGAACTAGAGGAGGAGGCAGAGAGTTTGAGAAGCATCAGGAGATAGACTGGTGGAGCTACACCCTACTATCCCTGAGGCAAAGGTGGCACATGAGGGCTTCACAAGAAGAACAGCATTCCCTAGAGTCCAGCCACTGGCTAGAAGGAGGGGACCCAGGTGTTAGAGAATGTAAAACAGGTGCATGCTCAGGGCAGCAGACAACCACCACCCAGCTTCCCTCACCTTCCTGACTGCCCTTATACAAATAGCTCTGGAACTTAAGGGGTATTAGACTAAGGTTCACCCAAGGGGTTGCCAAGGCCAAGATAGTAAACTCCACACAATAGAACACGCTCCAAGCACAAATATTGCTGAATGGTGAGTAGACTACAAGCAGTCCTGAAGAGAAAGACTTTCATGTCTTGGTAGGTGAGAAGTTCAACGTGACCTGGCACTGTGTGAGTGCAGCCCAGAAGGCCAACTGTATTCTGTGCTAGATCACAAGAAGTGTCACCAGCAGGTCAAGGGAAGTTATTTTACCCTTATGCTCTGCTTTTTTGAGACCTCATCTGGAGTTCCGTATTCAGTTCTGGAGTCCCCAGTATGAGGACACAGACCTGCTGGAACAAGTCCACACGAGGGCCCCAAGGATGATCAGAATGCTGGAGCACCTCCCCTGTGAAGACAGGCTGAGGGAGTTGGGCCGTGCAGCCTGGAAAAGGGAAGACTCCAAGTGGAACTTACAGCAGCCTTGCAGTATCCAGAGGGTGCCTACAGTAAAAGTAGAGAAGACATTTTTATGAAGGACTCTGGTGATGGAACAAGGGGGAATGTTTTAAAACTAAAGACAGTAGACTTAGGTTAGATCTTAGGAATAAATTCTTCATTGTATGGTGACGCACTGGAACAGGCTGCTCAGAGAAGTTGTGGATGATCCCTCACTGGAAGTTCAAGGCCAGGCTGGACAGCACCTTGAGAGGCAGGGGGTTCAAACTAGCTAATCTTTCACATTTCTTCCACCCTAAGCCATTCTAAGCATAATGTTTCCTTCTCTTCTGAATATGTCTTGACTGGGTTGTCCATAAGTTGTTCACTTTGGACACATCACTTTGCTTCCTAGATTAAAAAACAGTGCTCACAAACTACAGTCTAGAAGAGAGACTCATAATTGCTAGTTTACCCCAAATTATTTTTAAACATGATTTCCAGGTTAGAAAAATATTTCTCCATATTTCTACTATTTTAAATATTTTCTAATATTCCTGTGATGTATTTCACACGTTACAAAGAGCTGTAATGACACCTGAAGGAAAGTACAATGTAAAAGAGACTGCATTTAGATTCTCCTGTGTTCCAGGAACAGCAGTTTCGTAGGTAATAGTGATTTCAAAAGGCACTACATCTCAGCTGGCCTGGAGAAGTTGTTTTCAAGGCATTACATTTGTTTATTATCACTTCTGCATACAACCATACAAAATATCAGTACACTTATTATTACCAAAACTTGGAAATGACGACACACTGACCTCATCTCTGATAAAATCCAAGCTAATAAACAGTCTAGAAAGGTGGTTTAAAGATTAAGAAACCTCTTGGCACATCTGGGAATACCAACAAAAGATTAAAATCAGGTCTGAAAATTACACTGGTGTCTTATTGTTGTCTGAAGAGGCCACCACAAATGCTAATGCCCCTATGGTAGGTGGCACAATACATGAAATTCAGAAAGGTAAGTTTCTTCCAGAGGAGACAAATGTTGATTTATATGGCCTGTAAATAGCCAGAAACTACAGAGCAGTGGGAAAATGAAGAGGATGTCCTTCAGCCATGCTCCTACTTGTCTGCAGCAGTGGGTAAGACTCACAGACCCCAAGAGACCAGAAACAAGATGAACATCCATGCTTAGTTGGGAATGAGGCATTCAGTCTACAATGGTTGTTCCTCTATCCTGAATCTATTCAGTGTCAAAACCTTGAGCAGCACTCAGAAGAAGGAACCTAAACTTGTCTCGTTTCATTCTTGTTCCATTCAGGATCTCCCATCGCTGACTCACTACAGCAAATCCTCTTGTGAGACACACAAGAAGACCTCACCTTGGCCATACAAACCTCATGCTCTCCAGCAGCCAAGGAGAATAGGGAAAAATCACTAATGCAGCCTCATTTACAGACTAAGGGAAACGTAATAATTTGGATGTAATTTCGGCTCAAGTAATCCACAGGCCAGAAAAGTAAAGGCATACATGTACATGAGAATATCCCTTTATTCTCACCTCATCCTTAAGCCTCTTCTCCAACACAGGCCAGGGAAAACATTAGAACCATGGGACTGATCTAACTGCAGATCCGAACTTCCCAGCACAGCACTTCATGCTTAGTTTTAGGTCTTCATCGTTGCATCATCCCACACCATGGGGTCCTGGCTCAATTTAATCTTCTTTTATATTTATTCACCCATGTACTGACAAGGGTCTCCTGTAAAACTGAAGTAACTTTCAAACAGCAGCAATTATTTCCGTTTTGTAAAGGGTACAGCGTCAAAGGAGACTGCAAGAAATTTGTGATGTATAAAACACATTAACAAACATCTAGGAATTATTCAGTGGAGGTGGACAAGCCAACCTTTCAGTGACTTGGTCAGACCCCAGCAGTGCAAAAGGATGTCACAGTGACATATACATCATGGCACAAAAGCAAACCTTTTCTCCACATCACTTCACCACCACATCATCCTAAACTCTAAAAAAGGCCAGTGTTTGGTTTTATTCATTCATACTTACATTGTTTCTAGCCAGAAGATCCAGCTCTTAGAAACCATTGTTTTCTCCATACTCCGAGCTGTGATTTCTAAAGGAATTCTTGCCTCTTGCACACTAGAACCACTAGCATTTATACAGATGCACTGTTCTTGTCCTTCACAACATTCCTTGGCTTGTTTCCCCTGCGAGACAGCTATGCCCAAAAATTAGAGAAGTTGGCTTGATTTGTCCTTATTTATTGTCAACTTACGAGATGTGTCTCAAAACACTCACTAGGCACTTACACTAAACACTTGTCAAACAGCACGAGATCAGCTCCCTCTCACAGCAAGAGCCTGCACTACTTAGATAAGCCTTGAAGCATGCCTAGAAAGTCAAAACACACATTCCCCCCATTCCCACCCCAGACAGGACTCTTTTGAGGCACACTGTCTCAGTGGAAAGCATAAAGACTGTAATTTTTGCATCAGAATCAGCCAGAACTCCAACCAAGAATGCTTTTCATCAAAACTGAACAACTCCATGCCATTGGAAAAACCTGAATTTCAACTCTGGAGACAGGAAATAGTATGGAATGAAATATGGAGACCATAGAGAACTATTTACCAGGTGAGGAGGAATGCTGAAACATTAAAAAATAAGAAAACCAACCCACAAATACTATCCAAGACTGAAAACCCCCAACTCAGATTCAGATACTTACACGGCCCAAGTAGCCCTTAATTTAATCATGCAGTTTGTTGACGAAAAAAATAACACCGCTGACTCCTGTGGTGTATTCTGAGGCCCATTACGCACAGATGCACCAGAGATGAACACAAACTCACAGCACCTGCTATTCAATTTCCAAGTTATATCACTGCCTCCAGGAAATCTTCCACTCAAAACTCTGCTCTCTTTTTTTGTGGCTGAAGTTAACTGGTGAGTTTCTGTTTAAAACCAGCTTCATCCAGATATCCTCAGAACGCTGAGTAATGATTCAGTCTTCCTGCAGTGCAGTAAAGCACTAATGTAGTAGTCCTTGCTTTCCAGCAATGGAAAAACCAACTAACAGATGTCTTTGGCAGATTCAAAGTGATCTCCTGATCTGTCCATCATATACAGATGAAAAGCATCTCAAGGTTTTTATTATAGCAAGGTGCCCAAACATGAAAACAGTACTGAGGTGTGTTCACACCAGTGGCAAAAGAGACAGTCTCTTCCCTATTCCTGCTGGCCACAGTATTTCTGATACAAGCTGGGATGCCATTTGCCTTCCTGGCCACATAAGCACACTGGCTCATATTTAGCCAGTTGTCTATCAACCCCTCCATGTTTCATTCTACCAGGCAGCTTTCCAGCCACCCTCCCTCAAGCTTGTCGCATTGCATGGGGTTGTTGTAACCCAAGCACAGGACACAGCACATGGTCTTGTTGAACCTCATACAAGTGACCTCAACCCATCAACTTAGCCTGACAGGTCCCTCTGCAGAGACTGTTCAGTTGTTCCCTCAATCAGATCAATTTCATGTCATCTGCAAACTTACTGAGGGTACATTTGGTCCCCTTGTCCAGATCACCCTTACAAATGTGCCATGGATTGACATGCTGGTCAAATCTAGGACAAATTGGCTTAATTAGCAAAGTGCTAATAAACTAAGACAAAAGATACAGAGTGCCTAACTGGCCTCTTATTAGTTTGCAGACAAAAAAGAACATGGGAATTGACCTTTACCAGGTTTTTAACCAATAAAAAGCATAACCCACTCCATAAGCAGTCAGTTTCTCCAGACGACCACCATGGAAAAGTGTTCAATACTTTACCGAAGTCCAGAGACAACATCTGCACCCCTTCTCTCATTTGCAAGGGTCACCTTGTCTTAGAAGATCACGTTAGATCTTCTAAGGCAGGACCTGCCTTTCATAAATCCATGCTGTGCCTGATCACTTGGTGTCCTGTACACTTGATGGTACTCAAGGTGATATTCCCTGGCACCAAGGTTAGACTGACAGGCCTGCAGTTGCCTGCATCCTCCTTCCAGCCCTTCCTGTAGCTGGGTGTTCCCCAGAGGACGCCCTAAAGATTCCAGTTTCTGGCAGGCTACTTGAGAACAGCTAGCAAGTGTTTCATTGGACTTGTTCACAATGCTTTACCTCAGCATTTCAGCATTTCTTATTAGCTGATACTATACAGCTACTCCTAATAATGGAAAACAGAAGATTACACCAATATATGTTATAGTAGGTCAATCAAAAAGCTATTCAACTTTGCTGAAGTTTAGATTAAAATCCAAACTTTCAGATTTTGAAACATTTTTCTTCCAAATCATATTCTTTGCAGTGTCCCATGGCTTTACTGTTAGAAATGGACATGCAAATCCATTCATAAATTAAGCAATTCTGATTTGTACCTACTTTGAAGAAAGGATAAAATAGGCATGGAGACTTTTCTCTCTGGAACTCGCTCTTCTTCGAGCCAGAACTGTTAAATACAAATCTGTTTAGAAAAATCTGAAAAATATTAAAGATATTCAATTTCTAACTAAGTAAAGCTAAAATTTTGATCAAGAAGAGATGAAACAGCCATCTTAGGGGGCTTACAGTTATATTCTCCGTAACTTTGTCTAATTTACAACTGCAGTTTTAATTACTTGAACAGTTGAGTTGTCAGAACATCTTCAAACAAGCATAATTTTGTCGGAAAGTTGTACTATTACAGTAACTGTAAAAAGTTACCAACCATGGAACACACACCAAACCAAACATTAAAAACTTTCAGGAGGTAAGGGCAGTCAAGTTTTCAGCCAGGTGAAAAGAAGCAGCAATTCAACATGGTGGGAAGAGCAGAATAATTATAGATGGCAATAAAGCAATTTCCTCTGCAGTACCTGCCACACTGGCCAGATGCAAGGCTGGTCAGAGACGCTGCCAGCTCTGCTGGAACTAAGCTGCAGGGGACAGAGTGGACAGAGATTGCTGGATTAAATAAGTAGCTCCTGTTGGGAAATCAAGCAAAAACATTTTCAAATTACTTTTTCTAGCAGATGGGCAAAGTAACCAAAAGCTTGAACTGTTTTTATAGCTGTGTGAGGAACAAAACAGCTTTACTTTGTGCACGCTAGAAACATGGCACAGCAGGGTAAATTAATGGTGAATGCCACAAGAAAGTGCATCACACAGACATTTTACTGAAAGTGTGGGAAATGTCACATTATCATGTGCAGGGCTAGAGAGATAAAAGTCACTTTAATTTTTTTCAGATAAAAGTGGTGTACAAAGATGACCATGAATAAGGAAGAAGAGAGCCATCCTAAAACTGTTAGGTAGGCTTGTTATAAAGATCTTTGTTCATTTTCTGAACAGAAATAAAGTGCTTATTTCAGGTAGAAGAATATAGAAGTGGAGTACAGGCTATACTAAAAAACCAAACAATTCTTCCTGATATTTACGTGCATGTTGAAAGCTAATGGGCAACCTGCATTACAGATTTTTTTGACACGCTTACCTGCATCAAGAGTTTATGATTCTAAGTTAATTTTGTATAGATTCAGACCCTGGCAAGAGAAGCAGAGGTACTAGATAGACTGTTTGTCAACAAACAAGCATGAAACAGGTTCCAGGAACTTCCCAAAGATGTATTCTTCACTCTAAGACATATAATATTGGCTATTCAAGCTCAAAATTAAATCACAGAATCACAGAATATGAGGGATTGGAAGTGACTTTGAAAGATCATCTAGTCCAATCCCCCTGACACAGCAGGATCACCTAAAACAAGTCACACAGGTACTTATCCAGTCGAGTCTTGAATATCTCCAGTGAGGGAGACTCCACAACCCCCCTGGGCAGCCTGTTCCAGTGCTCCGTCACCCTCACTGGGAAGAAGTTCCTTCTCAGGTTGATGTAGAACCTTCTATATTCCATCTTACAACCATTGCCCCTTGTCCTATGACTAGATGACACCGAGAAAAGCCTGGTTCAATCTTCGTGATGCTCACTTGTCACATATTTATAGACTTTCATGAGGTCACCCTAATAACTTTTAAACAGTGAAGATGTGTGTTTGTGTAACCAAGAAAATATTTCTGGCTATTTTTATGATAAAAGAATTTCTCCGTGGAGCCAAGAAGGAAAAGGGTCTGCCCAAGAATTAACCATCTGAAAATTTGTGAGGAATTGCAAAAAAAATCAGGAATTTTAAATATCTGAAACAGAGCTGTTATGTTACCTCTGCAGTGCTGTCATACATAAAATGGCTAAAATACTCCAGCTACTACAGCACAATACATGAAGTCTTCACAGAATCACAGGTCATTAGGTATTGGAAAGGACCTCGAAAGATCATCTAGTCCAAGCCTCATGTCTTGGTCATTCTTTTCAAAGCAAGATGCTGGTGGGACAAAGGGGAAAATTTCAAGTATCAAAGCATCTTTCTGAGAATGGGTAGTGTAAAAAAATCCCATCTGGGAACAATTTCTTACTTAAAATGAATCCACTTTCTTCTGCTGCCTCTAGTAATTGCTCTCTGCCTGATGGATAAAGAACTTGGTAGGTCACAATACAAAAACTCTCAGCTCAGAAACAAAAGTAGCCAGTCGGGTCCTGTGCATTCCTCTTAAGGAACTACATTAATTAAAGAAATATTTTAGTACCAGCCAAGTTGGTATCACCATGAAAATAATTTTCCCCGAGAATTATGAAATTTCTCTAAGTGAATCCTCCAGTGACAAGGGCTCATATTGAGGCAGCAGGCTTCATCTGCTCAAAGCAGAAAACTCTATGAAACAAAAGCCTGAAAAGTTCCACATGTCAAAATTATGCA
The DNA here is from genome assembly GCA_013400115.1 of Rhinopomastus cyanomelas. Taxonomy (NCBI): domain Eukaryota; kingdom Metazoa; phylum Chordata; class Aves; order Bucerotiformes; family Rhinopomastidae; genus Rhinopomastus; species Rhinopomastus cyanomelas. The sequence goes on along the minus strand of VXBP01003416.1, from coordinate 34,790 downwards.
CTCAAACTATATATTGTGTCTCGAATTTTCAGGAGGGTTTTTTCCAGCCTAAACGATCCAATGATTTTATCTGTGCTATATTAAGGACATATCCCCAGCACATGAGTTGCTCATAAGACAGATGTTAGGCTACCACCAATTTCGGTGGAGGAATTAGTTACTTGAGGAAAAGGATAGAACTATAGAATCAGTAGGGCTGTAAAAGACCTCAGAATCATCAAATCCAACCATTAACCAAACTGCACCAAGCCCACTTCTAAACCATGAAAACACTTTTTTTCTGTCATATCATGTTCCTACAGACTTCCCAGAGGCTTGGAATATCAGTATCAATGGAAAAGGCAGCACATATTTACACACAGTATTAGAACAAAAACTCAGACATGAAAAACTAGATATGTATTTACAGATTTTCTGTAAGTAATTGACGAGTAAGTGGGTTAATTCATAAGGAAATGCTGCCTACTGATGTCTATTTAACTTCACTGCACATAGCTCATATCCTCAATCTGGGTTAAGAAAAGAGCATTAACACAGCAGAACATATACACTTTCTACATCTCTCATTTTACTCTCAGCCTGGGAGCTCAAAGATTTCTGTTCTATAAACACACATTATCTACCCAAGAAAGAATCCAAAAAAGAAGGTAACTAAGAAGAGATGTGTGCAGATTATTAATTCCTGGTCAATGTTTTTATTCTGATCAAAGAGCCACAAAACTACATTTTACAAACTGCCACAACACCACAATCTTCCTTCTTTACGGACAGACTGTTGCGAGTTTAGCCAGAGAGATCTTTTAGCATAAGAGGCAGTTCACAAACAACAGGAGACATATATCTTGGGCTGAAATACTAAGAACATATACCTTTGTTCTAATTGTCACAACAATAGAAGATTACACCTGTGGGGTATTTTCTGGATGCTAAGAGATTACTTTATTTCCAAAGACTGTATATTATTATTATTATTATTTGCTAGTAGTGTTCTTCAGGGAAATCTGCAGCACAAGAGAACACAGGGATAAACAGCACAATGGAAGAAGAAGCCATCATGATAAAACACATCTTTCTCATATTTTGAAGAAGTCCAAATGGAACATTTTCTGACTGACAACACCAGCACAAGCTATACTAAAGATTTCAGTCTCACCTAGTCACTTCCTGGTCTCAGGAAAACAAAAGTACCTAGCTTGAACTGCAGAGAATGAAGTTAATACCTCAATGTACTACAGTACCAGCAAAATCCATCACTGACCACAGGAGCATACATAGTTATAAACACTATAAATTTGGTCCTGCATAAGCCTAACAACTGACCAAATTTAAAAAAACAAGCATATGATGAATCATGGTGTTAAACAAAATCCTAACATTTCATACCTTCAACAACACTTTTAAATACAATCATGACAGGATACTGTGGGCAGTTTGTGCTTCTCTTTGAAACTGTTAAAAATATATGAAATGCATATCTGTGCAAAAGTAACACAGCGAATCATTTCAATGCAAAGCACTCCTTCTAAAAAATGAGAAATTTATTGATGACTTTTAATAAAACATAATTTTTCCCCTAACATAGTGAATGTCCTGTGTATTGGATAAGTGATGATACATTCATTTGGAAAATTAGTTCTAACATGTTCAAGTAAATTGTTTTCTTCAACATTAGCACTGGACTGTTGCACTGGCTCCATAAAAAGAATCCTATTCTGCTGAATTACGGTAAAAATCAGATTTTCTACTATTTACATCCTGCTAGGGAAAAACACAAAGTACTGTTAACTTTTTTTCAGTAAGGGGGAAAAAAACAATTTAAACAAAACATTGTTTATGAGATAAAGCAGTAATTCTATAAGCAAATTAGTAATTAAGTGTTAACTTACAAAGCACTTAAAAATTCACAAGTGAAAACTACAAAGACTTGATCTAGGAGGTTTTAGATTCTACACATTCTTTGCATTAACTACTTAAATAGCAGATATTGTTATGGGCATATAGCATTAATGTTCATTAACAATCATACAGGAGGAAACTTCCAAATAAACATTATGAGTGTCTTAACGGTTACTTCTCAAAGGATGAAATTAATCTCATGATTGTTTTCATACTAATATTGTATATTTCCACATTAGATGGTCAATATAATAATAAAGCTACTGTGAGAAGACAGCAATTACGTAAGATTGATACCTACAGCCTGTGTGCCAGGCTCCCTAACTGACAAAATCATATTAAATATATTGTCCTGTAAGGCTCTATTGCCAAAGCTGGCATTTTAAACACGAGATACACAGGTAAGTGAGGCTTGTGTCAACTCACAACGACAGAAGGGTAAATTTCAAAAGTCTTAACACTATGCCACTCAAGTCATAATAGTTTTGCTGCTGATTTCACAAAAATGAAGACTTTGCACATGGCTGTTACATGAATAAAACCCTTCTGCCAATCTAACTGGTCAATCTTTGCATTTAGAGGCTGCAGAACTTGACTACTGCTGGGGTTAACTGTTGCTTGCAGCCTACAGAAGGGTTTGTTCAATTTGTATTTTTTAAAATATGTTCGTACATTAAAGCTTGCTACTGTCAAAGCTCTGAAAAATGTCCACTGTGAAGAACTGTACTAGATATTACACAGACGCTATGAGAAAGTAACAAAGACCTTGGGAAGACAGACGAGTAAGTAGCAGCATTGTGATGCTTCAGCCAAGGCATGCAGTTAAAGATGATGCATATCAAAGGCAATTTCTTACATCTGCAACCAAGTGAGTTCTATAACCACCTACTCCAAAACAAAACATTTAACCTGTAAAAACTCAATGGATGGCAAATAGCATCATTTCTTCTCATAGCAAATACTCTGCAAGAACATTTAACAGCTTGTGGGGTAATGAAAAATTATTAATACCAAATGCTCCAACACAATTCCTAGAGACACAACTTTAAATAGGGAATATTCAACTGATTTTTTTAATTTTGCTTTTTTTTGCTGTAGTAAGTGAAATACTAGACATAGCTTGTATAAACTGTAAGAAACACAATTTTAAAAGGGCAGAAGCATATTTTAATGAAACTATAGAAAACATATGCTAGCAAACAGCTGCTGCAATAACATTGTCTTTAAAAACTACCTTTGACAACTGTTATAAAAAATGCTGTAACTCAAGCAGCTGCTGCACAGAACTTACAAGCGAATATTTCTCGTAAAGAGCTTAAGATACTGCACCTTCAGCATCACTGAAACCTCGTTCCTGTTGCACATCTCGGAGGAGACAGGATGCTCATAAACGAGGTCTTGCTCCCTCAAACCAGAAATCATCGAATCAATTACTAAATGGGATCCTGGTAAGTATTTTAGGCAAGTCTACAGTATAGTACAATAGTATAATATAAAACACTACCAAAAAAATTGCAGAAAGCACAGGAAAGAAAGAGCCCCCACACAGCACCATGACCTGCTATTTCTTATCTTGTTGAACTAGCGTTGTGAACGAACGTTTTCTGCAGGCAACAAGCCATAAAGTGGCACAGTCTGCCTGTCCTGCACGCATCCTCGCATTCCTCCCCTGCGCCCACACCCGACCTCACCACACGGACTTGCGAGGTACGGGCACGACACGGCATGTCGGCGGCACCGTGTCCGCTGGACGGGCAGTGCAGGCACACCTCCCTCTCGCAATAAACAGAACAGACCAGAGCCGTTGCGCTCTGCCGCTTCCTCAGACTTGTGCCCGCACTGCGTCCTGCGGGCACCTCCCTGCCCACCTGTCCCGTCTGCACCTGGGCATCAACAGGTATCTTGGGGGGACAGCCAGGGGTCACAGCCTGGGGCTCGCCGCCTTCTCGGGGCATGCGAAGGCGAAACGCGCCGAACAGTCCACAGCCCGCGGGGAAGGAGGGCAGCGGGCAGCACCTACCCGGGATGGCCAGGTTGGTGAGCGGGCTGCGATGGATGCTGCTGGGCAGAGCCGCCATCCAGTCGGCGAACCGCAGCTCGTTCTTCCCTTGCGACGAAGCCATACTGCTGCTCCTCTTGCTGCTGCTGCTGCCGCNCCGCCTGCCAGATCCGGAACTCCCTCGGCCGCCTCCCCGCGGCTCCTGTGAGACCCGTGGGACCGCTATCCCTTCAGCGGCCTGTGCGGTGCTCGGGGAGGGAAGAGTGTTGGGCAGGAGTTGCGTCTGCAACGGCTCCTATGCCCCGTTCCGACCGACTGAGTCCATCCGAGGGCTCGACTGCGGCCAGGGAGTGACAAGGCACCTGCTCCCGGGATGGCATTTGGGACGCTCTATGTATGCAACACGTTGTGTTGCGCTGTGTGGCCTAAGACTTGGAAAAACCTCCATGACCTTGGCAATCCGATGGTCAGGTGCCGATTCCACTGGGATCTGGGCCTGTCTCGCAGCAGATTCTTACAGCAGGCTTGACTGCCTCTGATAAAACTTCTGCTGTGATGGTTTGCTGACATTCGAGAAACAACAATCCTTACTTGAACACTCTTTGGAGACCTGAAATTTTTTTTCACAATACTTTTTATTGTCCTTTGAGAATGATCCAAAGTGTTCCATTTTCATTGCCAACATTGCCAACTGTGTTTGGAAAAGCAAACACAGAATCACAGAGTATGTTTGGTTGTAAGAGACCTTTAAGCTCATCAAGTCCAAACTTCAACCCAGCTCTGCCATATCACCCCTGAACCACGTCACTTGGACGCATCACTCAAATACCTCCAGGGAGAGTAACTGCACCACTGCCTCGGACAGCCTGTGTTCCAATGCTTTACAACCCTTTCAGTGAATAAATTCTTCCTAACATTCAACCTAAAACTCGACTTCTGCAACTTGCAGTCATTCCAGGACGCTTGTTACTACCTCCACACTGTGGAATGAATGAACCTAGTAAGTCTTTGTGAGCCCTCTTAAACTGTGAACTGTTGAAACAAGCAGCAGTTGACCTCTTGACTTCAACAGGGCATTATCAAAGTTGCTAATACACATGTAAAAGCACACTGGTAGACCTGCAGTCCCGTAGCTTGCATTTTCACTCTGTACACTCTCTGTAACAGCTGGCTTTTAAAATCAACTAACTAATAGTAGCTCATTTTTCTGTTCAAGTTTCTAGAGCAAATATGAAGAAAAGCTTTTATTTCAACCACAAAATAAAGGAAAAAAAATTGGAAAATGAGCTAATATTTCTGAGGTATTTGCATAAAGGAAATTTTGCTGACTCACTTTTGGCAATAGAAATAGCTTTTAAGGTGGGATTTGACTGGGGAAATGTGAGCGGGTATTACCTCAGGGTAATGTTGAATCTGAATTCAGTCATATGTGAAAAAGGGGAGTAAGTGAATAGTCACTAAGACAGGTTTACAATTTTTGAAGTACTACATCCTGTCTAATAGATGCTGATCTACTCATTTCAAAACCTCTGGTGTTAGTAAATATGGAAAAAAAGTAATATGTATGAATTTGCATTTTGGATATGAAGACATAAAACCCACTAATGACCTGAAGATGGAAGACTTTACTTCACATTGTCTTCAAAGGACAGGAAAAAAGTAAAGCAATAATAAGAAGAAATAATTATTGTTAAGTATTACAGTTATTATAAATTACTATATGATAGTTAATATAATTATAATTTATAAAACTAGTTATAATAGTAGTAACCATCAAGAATTCTAAAAACCATTAAAGTGAGGCATCATGAATGTTTTTAGCAACCTGATTGGAACCAATAAGTGGCAAATTTATTAATGGCTGGCACTACTTACATGGAAAACTGCTGCTGAATTTTTATCCACTCTGCTATGTGTTCTGTTGTTTCTAAGATAAAACAAAAGTATGCAGCTTTTTGAAAGATTAAACATGGTGTTAATACTGTTGTAAATCTCTTCCTGTTTCTAAAGTTTTAGGTGTAGCTCAGAGCAAAACAAATAAAACCAATTTAATTTAAAAATTTCCAATTTTGTATAATAATGCATAAGCTATCTCATATCATACCAGGTCTCTTCGTATTGCTTGCTACTTTAATGGAGAACTGTAAACATCCATCTGACACTTGTTTGCCTTTGTTTTCACAAGTAATTACAGCTTTTAAATCTTTTTTTTTAATGCCCAAATTAAGATTCATGTTAGGCCAGATGGACTCGTGAGAGGTGTCCCTGCTCATGGCAGAGAAGCTGGGACTAGATGATCTCTGAGGTCCCTTCCAAGCATTGTATGATTCTGCAATTTTTATACCATGTTTTGTAAAAGCCAGTCCCCTCTAACATGCCTCACACTAACTATGTTTGAGGAGGTTTACCTCTGTTTCTAATGCAGGCTTAAAATCTGTCACTGGACCTCTACACACTTGTAGCAATGCAAGCTTAAATAGCCTGGAGCAAAGTGGGGTAGCAGAGAAAGCTTTTATGGGGACATAAAGTAGGAAACATTTCTACAGCAGCCTGAAGAAACACTTATGTGAATGCTTTGACATAAGTAAACCAAAAAAAGAAAGATTTTGGAGCTTTCCAGTGATTTGAAACTTCAGCATTTGTCCGTTTAGCTGGTTAGAGAGAATGTAATAAAAAACAGAGTGAAATACTCTCTTCTCTTGATTGAAGAGCAGCTTACTGTGGTTACAGGTTGAACCTGACTAATTTTACTAATGTTTACTAATTTTAACTGAGTTATAAATAATGGCAGCCTCCAAATCAAAATCAGAGCATCCTTACAAACCTTTGTTCCTATTTAAAAAGCGTGAAAAAAACCACCTCGCATTTTTTGTGAAGATACTGAAATCCGTACATGTAAGAAGCCTGAATTGTCAAATTTCATTGCAGGAATCAAATACTGTAAGAGCTTAAAAAGAGACCAGGTACAATGACAATGAAAGGCAGTACCAAGGTAGTGAAAAATACCTTCTTTGCTCTCTTATTCACAGCTATGCTGAGCTCACTGAACATGCCATGAAGACAAGGAAAATTGAAATCATACTATCAGTTTTTCATGTATTGTCTTCTCTCTGTTGTGCAGCTATGAAAGCAAGGATGAATAGTGACACCTCTGCTTCCACTGAATAGAAAAAGACTAATTTAGCCATTAGGAATGTAGCTTCATACTCAAAATTAATTGTTTAAAAAGGCTCTCTATTGTTTTTATTCTCTTACAAAAACCCCAAAATATTTCAATGATAAACACTCAGTGTTAGACTTTGTCATTTTACTGGTCAGATGTTCTGTCTTTTCATAAATCCTTGGCATCTGTTTTAGTCATGTGAATAACAAAGGAGTAACATGATATTTTTCTCTAAATTACATCAAGTACATTTCACTCGAAAAGGTAAAAGAAAAAGTGGGGCTTAATGGGGCATTGTCTTTGTAATTTTCTTATCATACCAGATTTATTTACATGCTACTCTAAACCTGTTGTTAATTAATTCAAAATGAGGCTTTGAACAAAATTACCATTGTTTAAAGTTTTTCAGTGCTTTCTGCTTCTGAGGTTTGGTCCCTTCCTCTCTCTTACTCTCCATATCTATTAATAGAAGTTTTCCACAACAGATCTTGGCTGTCATCCTATGTTTGCTGCTCGTATGGCTTTAAATGACGCCACCATCCCAGATGTCACATCTGGGTAGCAAAACCTCTGCATCTGAGTTTCCAGTTACCTGGTATCCACATGATTCTCATCTTTGTTACTTCTCATTGCTAAAAGCTGTAAAAAGCCAATTCTGTGCATACAGGCTCTAAGAGAAGAACATAAAACCCTAAAGAGTACAAGTATATTGAATGAGAAAAGATAATTCTTTTCATGATTGTATGGTGAATGAAGAGGCGACAGGTACTTTTGTAGTCTTTTCATACTACTTTGGCAATCTCACCTTGCATTCATCTTTACACAATAATCTTTATTGAACAGCATTGGCCCTATGAGAAAAGCTTACAGGATTCCTGAGTGCACAGAATAAAAGTCTTGTAGAAACAGGACAAAGCATTTTTTCTTCATTTAATGGGAAAGAATATGTCTGTTTCTGCTTTGCAAACAAAAAAGCAAATGAGATTTATTCAGCACTCTGATTACCAAGAAAATGTGATCATCCTTGCTGGTGCTGACATTGAATCTGAGGTACCGTATTTGTCTGGGCATGTGACATATGTCTGGATGTTAATGTTATCTCCACTTTTTGTGGTGAGCTGCAGAGACTGTGACCGTGAATACAAAGATCAAACATGGTTTTGCTTGCATACTTTGTAACAAAAGCAGAGGTTAGAATAATTTGTAGAGGACTCAAGGAGTACATTTTTCTTAATGGAACTAATTATTAAGTCTGAAATGCACACTATACCTACAAATAGAACAGGATAAAGTAATTAAGGTGACTAACAAGTCACTTTGTCATAGTTAACAACATCTGGGAAATAGGTTAGGAGATGAGTGATAATATTTGTATCCAGTTCTCAGGTGTAAATCAATTTCACTATATTTAGTCCTCTCTGAAGAGTATTTATCAGTTTTCTGGTAGACTTGTTTTTGTTTTTTGTTTTCTAAATTTGTCATGCAGAATAATGCTGTATCTCAGCTGTGGTATCAGCAGTGTCTACTTTTTAAAGTGGTTATAAAGCAAAAAAGTGTGGCTGTAAGGACATGACTGAGATAAGCCATGGCAGAACATGAAAAGCCTTGTTTTCTAGCCAGTGCCGTAAGAAAACAGCACAGTGTGCTACTTCGGTACAGAGGATGAGACAGAGGTTGCTTTTATTTCTAAACAGACCTGACTATGTTTAAATTTTTTTTATACAGACTCATGAGTATTAGGTAGTTAACAAGTGTCTCTGGGACTTGAAGCCTCCCATGGTGAGTTTATAGGTAAAGAACTTGCAGAGAAAGCTCAGTTTGAGCATTGTGAAGGTAGAAAACCCTGTTTTGACAAAAGAACTAAGCTAGCTATAGAATGGTGAAGTTACCACAGGCACTGCAGAAGCAAGCTATACTGCTGATCATAATCCATGTAGCCACTCAAGTAATGTACTTCATCAGTATGAAAATGTCTAGCTTTGCTTTTAAAATAAAAGAGAGTTGAAAGCCACAAACCAACCTCTTCTCTCCTAACTTTTACGTTTTCCAGAAGCAACAAAAAAGAATAAAATTTCAAGGAAGTCAGACAGTCCCATGACTCTGCTTAGTTTTGTCAGTAAGCAGACCCCTTTGCATGAATGTAAAGTTCTTAGTGGCCTAACTCACTTCTTCACTAAATAGCAGTCTAATGATAGATTACACACCCCAGAAGAATCCAGATTGTCTGGATGCTGAGATCTTAGCTATGTGGTTCTTCCTATCATAAACACAAATGTTCAAGGTAAAACATTTAGGATAAAAAGCATTTAAAAATGGAAGACAAAACCAAACATAGGAAAAAAAGCATTTTACTTGACAGTATTTATTATGTTATCACATAGTGGTAAGAAAAGATAAACCCATACATGCACAAAAATCAGTGAAGGTAGCCAGAATGAAATGGATAAAATAACCAGAAGTGGATAGTACTTTCAGGATTTTATAGTGGACCACCAGAAAGAGAAGATGCAATCAGTTTTTCATGTGTCAGCCATTTAGGATGTAGTTCAGACCTAGTGGGCAGGGTATTTAGCTATTGAGACAAAACCAGTCTTTCTAAAGGGATAGTAAAGTATTTCTTATTTTGTTCAAAGTATGGAAATAAAGTCCAATAAAAAGGGACTCTGAGACTTGACAACTATTTACCATCAAGCTGGGGTGACATCTTGCAACTGATCTTGGCTATGACTGAGCTGTATATATGCACTATAATTTCCCTTGCTTTCCTATAGGATTATTTTTAGAAGAGCAACATTCATGTTTCATAGTAAATGTTGTTTAAAAGAGGGCAAAATAAATAGGAACTTCATTAAATGCGAATATAGTGAAAGCAAGTAAACATATAATGGCCGCTTAAGCAATTAATATTAAGCAATAATAAACACTATTATTTCTGCACCAGTGGGAGAATAGTCCAAAATCAGTGAAAATTATGAAAATACTCCTCTGAGTTCAGTGGGGTTTGGATCCCCTGGATGGAAAACTAGTATCAGCTGGTTAATAGTTAATGCATCTACTGTTCTTATATCCTAAGCCATTGGAGATAAGAAGTCTTTTCTATTTTTAAACAAAAGGCATGATGGATGACACAGTCTTTCTAACAGGAACTACTGAGTGTTAACTGTGGTCAGTTCCACTCTTGGCAACTGGACTAATGTTTCATGAAAGATGCATTTCTGCATCCTGGATGAAGCATTACAAACCAGCTCTTGCTGTTTTCATGGTAATGAAGAAATCCCAAAAGGTGTTGAAAAGAGTCAGGAGGAGTAATGAGATATTATCATACTACTCAAATCGGTATGCTAGCCACATTTCACAGGCTGCAGTCAGTGCCTGCTGAGGACAATGAGAGATAATGTTCCGTTTTAATTACACACATCCCAGGATTGGTAGGAGCAGTGCAGTTGTTCAAACTTGGCACTTGTAGACAAGGTAATACAGGATGAGGAATGGTGACTTAGCCTCAGAGAAATGGGTGGTACTTCTGGCTTCAGGNCCTTCCAATTCCTAATGATTCTATGATTCTATAAGTAGGAAATGGCCAGCAGGAATACTAGAGAAGTAGAGGTGACAACTAGTTGATGAAAGCATTTCTGTGGTGTGCCCCTCTCCATCTTGTGATAACTAATCCTATGCAAACACTGCTCAAAGTTGAAACCCTGTGTAGCAACACAATACTTACTACATGAAACCAGAGCCAAAGAAAATAAAGTGACAGAGTATAAAGTATTGAAGAAGACAATTCATGACTGACTTTATAATTATGTGAAAAAAGTGGATGGAAAAGAGAGAGAAATAATCCTCCAAGGGAATAGAGAAAGTAGATACACAAAGGTGGAGGCATCACCAAAGATGCCAAGTTGTGGGGGATGGGATGGCCTTGCCTTTCCTTCAGGGATCATCTGTCTCCCTGCCATCAGGCTCCTCCTGATTTCTGTGAACTCAGAACCACTTCTCTCTTTTTTGAATTGCTGGTCAGTCCTGACCTACATGACAAATTAGTTTGCAAACCTAAGGCCTTAATTGTCGAATGGCATTGTACCTAATGAACCATTCCAAACAGCTGTAAATATTTCTAGCTAGAGCTTGGAACTCAGTCACCAGTCTCTGATTCTGCTTGCAGGATTGGGTTCTAAGTGCTGTACATACTGACTTGCTACCAGAATAGAAAACTTATTAAAAACATTTTCATTAAATGCAGTGTAGCTCCAGATTATAAAGATAATTAAGTTTGAAAATGTAATGATCCATATGACACCAAGCAAATAAAAGATGTGAGGAATGCCTAATAAAAATGCAATCCTCTTAAGATTAAAACTCATTATTTTTTGCAATATAAAATCACATGTTTAACCACTGAACTATAAAATATTTGTCTAATCCTCTTGGGAAGGACTAAAGTTAAAAAGACCACCAGAGACTTCTCCGCACATACAGATACAGATGGCAGAAGCGGCAGTCTGGCCCTGACCAGCCTCCTCTCACTGCTACTGAGCAGGAAGGGAAGCCTGCAAACTACCCTCTAATGCACTCACAATGTTGCATGTGTCCAGCAGCTCATGCTGGCTGCAGCTTTAGTACAGTGCCCCTCACTGTCTGCCAGTATTTTAGCAGTGCTTTCCCATTTCACTTATTTTTAACTACTTTTTTCATTGGATGCATTAGCTTGGAAATCAGAACAAGGCCCTGATCCACTGAAGCAGTCATAGTCTAACAAAGAGGGTTTCAGTACCCACTTTGTTGGATTCAAGAACTTAAAAATGTGGTTGCATTTTCCTGGCATCCAGAGCCCTCTTCGAAAACACAATTTGGCTAAATCAAAATTATCCTTCAAAGGCTGGCTTTTGTGATCAACTAAATAAAATAGTAGGCAGGGAAGATAGTGCCCAGCAGGACAGTGGTGGGAGGGTGGGTCTGTTTGTGATGAGCAACTGGAGAGAAAGACTGTGTCTGTATCTTTGTAAGCAGGACCAAGGCTTGAAGCGTGGCTGTTCAGACCTGTGCCCCACAGCTCCTGTGGCAAGGACTAGACATGGAACTAGGAGATTTTAGGGACAGAAGGATGTCCCTTTGAAAGTTGAGTCTAAATTTGAAGTGTCACTTGCAAATCCAGAGCATTGCTGATGACAAAGCCCCATTACATCCCACAACAGTATTGGGCAGCTCCTTTCCTTGACCCATAGCCTGAAATCAGTGTATCCTGTTTTGACTCAATATTCTGATGTTTTAGTTCGGCTTTTTTTCAGATAAGCACTCTTCTCATAATGTTTCAGGTTGGGAAAAGCAATCCTTTACATCAGTAAGTATTCCCTGTCCTTTCAACAAAAGAGTTGCTTTCAAAACATGTTTTTGAAAGGACTAAGCAGGTTAGATCATGACTGTGTTATAATGTGCAGCAATTGTTCTTCCTCTATTCCAACCCTGTAGAGGTCAGTGCAGGCTCCTACATACCAGACAGTGAAAGAATTCTGCAGTAATCTTTACACGGACGTGAAAACATCACTGAAAAACCCTGTTGCACAGAAAATGCAAAGCAAAAGTCTTCCAACTGCTGCTGCTGTGGAAAGTAAAAGCTTAATCCAGTTAGTGCACATGTTGTTTTATTTTACCTACCAGGAGATTCAGGGTGTCTTCCTTCGTGGCAATTACAGATCTGTGAATCTCGCACACCTGAGGGTGAGACTAAACTAGCCTTGCAAAGGATGCAGTAGTGCCGAGAATGTTGGCGTCAGTGGGCTGTGGTGCAGAGAAGGCTCCTCGAGTGCTGAGGCTGACTTGGAGCCTGCGACTGAAAAGCTAGGCTAGTTTGTGTCCACAGCTGCCGGCAAAGGCACCATGAAAGAAGCAAGACACAGATCCTTGGGTAAGAGGAAGAAGCTGGAGAGGAAAAAAAAAGCCTCACGTTTGGTTTCATCACTCCTTGGACAAGTGAAAACAAAGATCTTACTATGCAGAGCAGAGGCAGAACACAGCAAAGTGTTTATGTAGGCAACCTTCTGTTTTAACAAGTTTGTTTCTGATGGAAGTGCAATGAGATGCGGTTCTATGTAAATCTATAGATTTATGCAAGTGTCCATCTGTAAGCATATAAAAATCAGACAATACATATTTATGAATGGAAGAAAATGTAAATTGATTCAGGTTGTAAGTATCTTGTCAAACTTTTCTTTGTGGAAATGGTGCCGCATATGCAGAAGCAGTGAAATTGTAAAGGTAGACTGATAATGTCTCCTCACCACAGCATTCAGCATTTACCATCTGAATATTAGGAGTGTCAGTGTGTTGTTCCACTAACCATACAAAGTGAAAAAGCCAGCAAAATTCAGCCCCATATTTAGAATTTCAGTTTTGAATAATTTTCCACTGCTGAGAGGGAAGCAGCAGCAGGAGCTTTCTGGATGGTCTGGATGATAAACAGCTTGAATCACACACAGAACGAGGAGACACAGTGGGCAAAATCCTCACTCCTTTCGAAGTTACTGGGAGGCTCCGTGCCAAGCACAAGGGAGCCTCCCAGCTTCTCAAGCTTCACAAGCACTGTTTTGGCTTTCCCTGGGATATTGCAAGAACTCTGCACGTCACACTTGTGGGTAAACACCCAGAATGTTGTGGAAGGAGGAATAAAAGCAGGAACTACTTTTCCCATTGCAAATGAGAAACAAAAACATGCACTGATCTTCTGCAATGTGCTTCTTTCCTGGAAACAAACTTGGGATGCCAAATCAAAAAATTTCTTGACCCATATGGAAGCATCCTTAATCCCCTAAAGTAAAGGCATCCCAGAGAGAAAATGAAGTAATTCTGCCTCTGGGAAGAGCAAAGCCATTTTGACAATCATGCACATGCACTTGTAGCTGGAAGTCTGGCTGGGACATAGTTCACCACCTGCACTTTGAAAGAATATATCTTAGTCATAATTCCAACTTTCTTCTCCAAGACTTTTCACTAAAAAATTATAGAAATTCTCTTTGTCGCTAGAAGCAACAAAGCAACTTTAAGTAGTTACAGAAATTCAGCTGAGATTGAATTACAACCGTCTTTCTGCTGCACAGAGAAGAAGTCTAGAACAATGAAGAAGGATAATTAAGAAAAAAAGGATTTCAGAAGCTGTGTGTATGCCAGCAGTGGATAAATGGCTTGCCAGCCAAAGAATAATACCTTCAGAAAAAAATTCTCATGAAAGTGTATTGGTATAATGCTATTATCTGAATGTCCTTTAAGTGTGCACCCAGTCCTTGAAAAAAGGAAGTCATGCTAGATACAAAAGGGACTTTGGGCATTTCATGTACAGACATAAAGAAAATATTACAAAGTGCAAGTATGAAAAGGCAGTGAATCTTTCTGCTAAAACTGCCTGGTCTGTGAGAGATAAGAGAGCAGGAGAAAGAAGAAAGAACAGTAATTTCTTCTACATTCTTCTTGTTATCCATTTACAGCACACCAACTGAAAAAACACCTTGCTCTGCTTCAGCAGGGGTTCTGGCAGGATTGCATACTACTTTGACTATCACTTTTCCATGCTTTTCCCCTCTCCTCACAATTCAGTTTCTTTACTACAGCAGTAAATTATTCAGCTTAGGTGTTCTGAGTGAGATGCTAATAAGGACCTCTGCTCACTAATGCAATACAATTTAATAACCTGAAGGAATTGTTATCATACTAGTACTCAAGTGGTTAAGTGTAGGTGTATCACTGATTGATGTGATCAATCAGTTCCAAAATGAGATCAACCAATTAATTTAGTTAATGGGCCAAAATGAAAACAAAGCAAGGGGAGTTCAAAATCACTTAGAAAGGCACAGACAAAAACAAGATGAGCTCAATTTGGGGAAAAGAAATGAAGCAAAATGTTTAATTCACACAACATGAAAACCTGAACACAAAGACATACAAAGATGAATCACATGTTTGCACTTAACTGGAGGAACATTATGCCCTTTAGGTCTGTGCATATCTCTCTCAGCACCAGCAGGTCTTTTAAGGTGCAGTTCCCTGTTCCATGTGCCTCCTAGCGAGACTTCTGCTTCCAGCATGCTGATTCCAATGGGCCTTGAACAGGGAAAACTCTCTCCAAAACAACAGCAAACAGTGGGCTGCAGGCAAATCCTTTCTCTGCTCATCTCTGAGGTGCTAAACTTCTCACTCTCTTCATTCACCATATTCCAAGGGCAAGAGGGCCCACATGCAACTCCAGTGACCTACGCTCCTCTCCAAAGACCAGGCAAGCAACAAAAAGCAGGAATCCAGAAACAGGACACCCCAAACTAGTCATACTGGTTTCACAGATTTGCAAAACTCAGCTTGATATTCCAAGCTGCTTATCACAAGTTGCCATAGTAACTGCCCAATCCCTCAGAGTAAAAAAACCCACCCAAATTCAAGCTACTACATATGAAATGCTGTATGATTTTTTGCTTTGGCATTTCTACAGCTTGCTTCTGTGTACCCACAGCTCCAAACTCTCCCATGGTGGGAAAAAATGTGCAGGACCCACCATCTACCTGACCCTCTGCCAATCAGTACCAGGACCAGCCATTCATGCAGTCAGCCTTGCACTGCATCAGAGGGGAGGAATTCCTGGAAAAGATTTGCATTGGCTGACATTTTTGTTTCAGCTTTGTTTCCCGAATTTCAAAGGCAAAACTTCTGAAGAGGATAAAATTGGGTCTTTAAAAGATTCATAAGAGGGAATAGATGTTACTTGTTTCACTGTTTGAATTGTTAAACTTAGGAAGTTTAAAACACATCTCAAAAGTCAGGAGGATTGCTTTAGGCAGGGACAGATTCTTCTTTTATTTGCTACATAAATCAAAGTAACTAAATGAGACATGAAGAAATAATTACTAGATCTGCAAATTAGTGCCAGTACTGCTAACAGTCTCCTAAAGTTTAAGTACCTCTAAACCTTTTAATACATCTCACGAGTAAAATTTCAAATTTTTCCCTGTAGTGATGAATTTTATTTCCAAGACCGGGCAACACATATGCTGTGCTGATAGAAGACTTACATGGATATTGTCAAGAATAAAATATGAGGAAGTTTGCCTTATTTGCAAAAGAGCAAAATAACATATGCTGCAAATTTTGAAATTGTGTCTACAAAAAGAGAGCTTTTTGCATGCCGGTTTCACCTAGTGAGCAGAGGCAGCTTTACTCTTTCCTTCTGCTGTGAGGGAACAGCAGCAGCAGTATGTCCATCTGAGTAGCCTTCACACTCACACCTTTTTCCAGTTTCTTCTCATGAAAGAAGCTTAAGGGAAAGCTGTGAGAGACTGTGAAATGTATTTATAAATTTTCTGTTGTTCCCCAAATATATTTTCTTAGCTAACTCCTTAATGGGTATTTTGTCAAGGACAACTAAGTGTGCATCTGTGATTCTTCATGAGCTTGACAAACTAATTTCTTTCACAGTCTTCCTGAAGGAAAAACTAGCTTCTCAAGTTCAATTTTGATTTTTATAGTCAAGATTCTGATAGCAAAATTTTCTTGTTGTTTTCTTTGAGACTCTATAAATGTTAGGGTGAACAGAAAGCACTACTCTGCGAGTTTAAAAACCCTCACAAAAATTTGAGGTTTTACGTCCCGAATCCAGATTGTGTCTAATTATTCTCCTCCATGACATAGTGTGTTCAAGTCCTACACTTATGTACTTAACAAGGTATTTGTTAACCAGGAAAGCTGCTACAGATATGCATTATGTACTTCCCTTTTCTCTTTCATTAGATTACAGTGGTTTTTTATGTCTCTTTACAAGGCCTGAAGGAAAAGGCAATGGTCTGTGTTATTTCCTTAGCAACAGAGTCAGGTGTGATTTACACCACTGTGTGTCCTTGCATCTGTCTCTAAGCAACAAGCCAAACGGCAGTGTCAACTCTTGTATGCACAATACATGGAAGGGACCGAAGGAAAACTGGAGCCCAAATACCTATCCCTGGAACTAAACAGGAGGCAAGAAAACAAATACAGGATTATCATAGAAACACAAATCAGTCAAATACTCTAAACATCTCATTTCAGCCTGCCAAATTCACAGTATACACGGAATAATCTATTTTAAATCAGTCAGTGTTTAGGTGACAGCTGGAGATGTGTATTAATACCGTACCAAGGTTTTACTGTAGTTAAGAAAGTGGTACCACAGTGTCTGTTGTTGCCAAGCTGACTCCTCAGGAGTTCTCATGGAAAACAGAGTAACTGTGTAGCAAAAAAATAATGGCAGTAATAACTATTACAATAATTGCCAAAATTTGCCAAACTTCATTTGCCATTGCAGAACTGTTTCCTCTTTGAAGTAAGGATATTTGCATCTACAGTTATGTCGCACGGGCAAACACTGTGTTTTTAAATAACAGCTACAAAACTAGTGAGGCTTACAAATGCAAGCACTGTCTTCCTGGGGAAAAAAAAAAAAAGGTTGTTTTAGTTAAGCTGAAGTCTGCTTTAGAAGGAGAGCTTTGTTGTTTTTTTTTTCTCCAAGTGAAAGCTTGCATAAGTTTCCATAAGTCAATGCTTTTTAGGTGCTCTTCCAGTGCGTTTTCAGGCGCTGTTACAAGAAGCAAGCAAGCAAGCATTTCCTCTTGAGACCATTTAATCTCTAACTCCAGTTTACTCTTACTGGAAATCCATAAAACCTCTGAAATGCCAGCATTCATTTCACTGCTGAAAATGCAGTGATTTCTGTAGGGAGCCTTGGATCGTCTAACACCGAAATCAAAGAAGACCTGCTGACCAGCAGGTGAGGACAGTGTATGGAAATATTTGGAGACCCCCAGGGGTCACCACCTGTTAGTGCTGAAACCAATCCACACATTTCACGCACCTGACAAAATGCTTCCATTGGCAGGACTGATGCAGAAGAAGAGCAAACAGAAAGCATCACCTCTCCCTGGTCTTTCCCCACTTAAGAATGAATTTCTGTCCTGTGAAGAGGGTTTTCCTGTGGTGCATTGCAAGGTGGAAAACTCCCACAGGCCATCACATCCCACCCACATGACTTGGATGCAATGTCAGCATCTACAGCCTGGAAATACCAGTAAACACTACTGGTAATAAAGACCATCCCTCACTTTTAGAGATGAGCTCTGAAATTGCAGCAATTAAGTGGGTGCACAAAGCGTCACTCTTTTGGAAAAATAACAGTAAAGTCTTACTGCAAAGCATTTCCTGCTTGTCAGGCCAATCCCTTTTACCTAATAGAGGGGTTTTTTTCTGATTTTAGAAGTTATTTTTCTGTAGAGCTTCTCTAGGAGAGTTCTTAATGCTTTTAATGGTTATCTACCAAAATTTCCATCAGCTGGCAGCTGTTCCATAATTCTAAAAGAGCATAAAACTGTAAGGCACAATGTTAAAAATTCTTTCATTAACAGTTTTTCCTGAGGTAGTAAATTCTAGCAGTAGTGTAAGCATTGATTTATGCTAAATACAATTTGAGTATTTGTTATCTGACTGTAGATAAACACACTTGTTGACACTGCTTCTGTAGATCAGGTCTCGCTGCAGCTTCGAATATTTGAAAAGAAAACATAACTTATCTCTGCCATCTAATGTGCTGTCAAAATCAGGCTTCTTGTCCAGTTCCCCTTTTTAAATTGTCACAGGTTCAAACCAAACAGAAATAGAAGGAAAGGCAGCCAGGCCTCGAGGTGGTGTCTCGAGTAAAATTTACCACACAATGGAGCAAGTTAGAGAAAAACAAAGGGGTTTATTAAATCTATAACTATGTACAGAAAGAAGAAAAAGCCCAAGCAAGTTAGAACACACAAACCAGAAACCTCTGTCGTAATGCCATTCCATACAACTCTGAGAAAAATAGGCAAAGGATTATGTAAGCAATCCTTGTCTTGCCGCTGGGGTCCCCGGGGCCGTGCACACCTTACGCAAGCACACACTTAACAGCGCAACCGCTATCCATAACTTACCAGAAGTCGTGGATCACAGGGGAGGTCCCGGATTGGAAGTTGGCAAATGTGACCCCCATACACAAGAAAGGTCGGAAGGATGATCCAGGAAACTACAGACTTGTTAGCCTCACCTCAGTTCCAGGCAAAGTTATGGAACAGATCGTGCTGAGTGCTATCATGAAACATCTGCATGACAGCCAAGAGATTAAGCCAAGTCAATACGGATTTAGGAGAGGTAGGTCTTGCTTGACCAACCTGATCTCTTTTTATGATTAAGTAACTCAACTGGTTGATGAGAGGAAGGCTGTGGATGTGGTGTACCTGGGTTTCAGTAAAGCATTTGACACAGTCTCCCATGACGTACTCCTGGCGAAGATGGCAGCAAGGGGCTTTGACAGGAATATTCTGTGTTGGGTCAGGAACTGGTTGGATGGACGAGCCCAAAGAGTGGTAGTAAAAGGTGTCGCATCTAGTTGGCGACCAGTTACTAGTGGTGTCCCCCAAGGGTCGGTGTTGGTTCGGTCCTGTTCAACATCTTCATTGATGATATTGATGATGGGATGGAGTCAATCATGACCAAATTTGCAGATGACACCAAGCTCGGAGCTCGTGTTGATCTGTTGGAAAGTAGGAAGGCCCTGCAGAGGGACCTGGACAGACTGGAGAGATGGGCAGACTCCAATAGGATGAGTTTTAACAAGTTTAAGTGTCGGGTTCTGCATTTTGGTTATAACAATCCCAGGCAGAACTACAGGCTGAGAATGGACTTCTTAGAGAGTTCTCAGGTAGAGAGAGACTTGGAGGTGTTAGTGGATAGCAAACTTAACATGAGTCAGCAGTGTGCCCAGGCAGCCAGGAGGGCCAGTGGCATCCTGGCCTGCATTAAGTATGGTGTGGCCAGCAGGTCAAGGGAGGTTATCCTTCCCCTGTATTCGGCACTGCTTAGACCACACCTGGAGTATTGTGTTCAGTTCTGGGCCCCTCAGTTTAAGAGGGATGTCGAGGTGCTGGAACAAGTCCAAAGAAGAGCAACTGGAATGGTAAAGGGGCTGGAAGATAAGCCCTACGAGGAGAGGCTAAGGAGCTGTGTTTGTTTAGTCTGGAGAAGAGGAGGCTCAGACGTGATCTTATCGCTGTTTATAACTATCTGAAAGGTGGCTGTAGTCAGACAGGGGTTGGTCTTTTCTCCCTGGCCACTGGAGACAAGACAAGGCGTCATAGTCTTGAGCTCCATCAGGGGAGGTTTAGACTTGACATTAAGAAAAAATTTTTCACTGAAAGAGTGATCTGGTTTTGGAATGGGCTGCCCACGGAGGCGGTTGAGTCACCATCCCTGGAGGTATTCAAGGTTAGGCTGGATGAGGTTCTGAGTGGCGTGATCTAGATGTTAGATGTTAGGATTACTGGGGGTTTTTTTTTATTTAGGTTGGACTGGATGATCTTTAAGGTCTTTTCCAACCTTATAATTACTGTGATACAAGGGGAAAAGCCACTCGCTGACATTTCAGCTCTCCCATTTTTCCCAAGCAATTTGCTAAAGATTTAAGAGTTACAAGGCTTTTCAGCTCAATTCTCCCACTTACACAAAACATCCCAAATTTTCTCAGCAGCAAAGTGACTGTTGCTTCTCTGGCTGTTTAATCAGTCAAGATGGCGACGGCCGCATGGCTATCCGCATACTGAGCATACAACGGTAGCAGCTGCATGGCCCGGTCCAGCAGGCACCTTCCTCCTCGTGCTCTGGGCTTTGGACTCTCCCTTTCTAAAGTTATCTCTAGGCTTGTTTCACTTCACTTCAGCTCAGCAGGGAGTAATGGCCATCGGTGGTTT
This sequence comes from Rhinopomastus cyanomelas, assembly GCA_013400115.1. Classification (NCBI taxonomy): domain Eukaryota; kingdom Metazoa; phylum Chordata; class Aves; order Bucerotiformes; family Rhinopomastidae; genus Rhinopomastus; species Rhinopomastus cyanomelas. Next base: position 13,963 of record VXBP01003416.1, on the reverse strand, counting down.
CCTCACAGCAGCAGCGGGGGAAGGGCTTTCCATCAGCACGGCTCAGCTAGGCACAGCTTGGAAGCAAAACAGAGCATGCTGCCACCATCCTTTGCATGCCGCCGCAGTTGGTGCAGTGTTCCAGCCTGGCCAGTGCCCAGTGGCACATCCAGAGCTGCCCTATGCAAGGCTGCCCTGTGCCAGCCGGGACTCCAAGGAAGCAAGCGGAAGGAAAAGAGAAAAAACCCCACCACCCGACCCATCTCGTACAGGCATGCAGGGCAACCCCCTCTGAACCAAGCACAAACCCCCTTCCAAAATTCTGCCAACCGAATCTTAGGTTTCAGCCCTGGAGTGCTCATAGCTCCTTGCAGCCTGGTGGAGGGCTTTGTCTACACATAGCCCACATTAAGGAGACAGATAGCTCTTAATTACTTGGCTGCCCTGAGCCTAGTGAGGGGTTTCTTTCTGACTTCTTTAGAGCTTAAAATGTACTGCATTGTTTTTGGGAGAAGAAAAGGAAAGGAAAGGTGATAACCATACCTGTTTTCCTAACCTAGCACAAACCCGCATAATCAACACATTTTTTACATCAAACAGCAATCCCTCAGGAGTTATCTCACTCATCAAAGAACTTTTATTGTATGAATATTATAAGATTGGGAAATAAACAGGAAGAACTGGAGTTCTGCATGCAGTTGCAGGGCTGTAATTTCATTGTATGTACTGAGACGTGGTAAGATAGCACACACCACTGCAGTACTCTCATGGATGCCTATATTCTGTTCAAGAAAGACAGGACAGCAAGGTGAGGTAGTAGAGCTGCTCTTTTTGTGAAAGGCGAACTAGAATGTCTCAAGGTCTGTCTAGTGGGGCATAAGAAATATGTGGAAAGCTTATCAGGAAGAATTAAGGGGCACATTAATATGAGTGACACTGTTGTGCATGTTTACTACAGGCCATGTGAACAGGAAGAGGCAACTGAGGAGACCTTGCAACGATAGCGGAAAGTAGCCTCATTTTTACCAGGAACTTACATCACTGTGGTACTTACTAGAACGTCTATGCAGATAGGCACACACAACTCAGGAGGTTCCTGCAATACATTTATGATAACATTCTGACACAGGTGGTGGACGAGTCAACAAGGAAAGGTATGCTGCTGCATCTTGTGCAAACAAAGGTCTAGATGGGGATGTGAAGGTTATGAATAGCCTTGGCTACAGTGACCCCAGGATGGTATAGTTCAGGATCAGACAAGAAAGAAGCAGGACAGTAAGTAGGATTGCAAACCTAAATTCAGGAGAGCTGACTTTTTGACACAGTATGCTCTTCAAGGATGTACTCGGAGCAATCCTATGGATTAAGACTCTAGAAGATAAGGGTACCCAAGAGATCTGGTTAGTATTCAAGCACTGTGTGCTCAAAGCTCATGATTGGTGCATCCCTATGAGTGAAAAAAAAACAATAATAGAATCATTAGGGATTGGAAGGAACCTTGAAAGATGATCTAGACCAATCCCCCTGCAACACAGCAGGATCACCTAGACCAAGTCTCACAGGAACATGTCCAAGCCGGTTTTAAATGTTTCAAGAGAAAGACACTCCACAACCCGTCTGGGAAGCTTGTTCCAATGCTCCATCATCCTCACTGGCAAAAAGTTCCTTCTCATATTTATATGAAACCTCCTATGTTCCAGCTTACAACCATTGCCCTCGTCCCATCACTAGATTACACTGAGAAGAGCCTGGGTCCATCCTCCTGACACCCACCCTTCAAATATTTATAAGCATTAATGAGGTCACCCCTCAGTCACGTCTTCTCCAAACTAAAGAGACCCAGCTCCCTCAGCCTCTCCTCATAAGTGGAAGCTCCACTTCCTTCATCATCTTCGTTGCTCTGTGCTGAACGTCTCAAGCAGCTCTATGTCCTTCTTGAACTGAGGGGCCCAGACCTGGACACAATAATTCAGATGTGGTCTCACTAGGGCAGACTAGACAAGGAGGAAAACCTCTCTCCATCTGCTAAGCACCCCAATTCTGATCCATCCCAGGATGCTGTTGGCCCTCAGAGAATGTCCTAATGCCCTAAGGTCTTTCTTCATTCTCTGAAGACTGTTGAATATGGCTTCNCTCCGCCTGTCTTCATCGGTTTCAACCTCACTAGTTCTCCTGAGCCTTCCTAGTTCAGCCTGTGGCCTTTCAACCTCATCTTGCAGCTGTGCCACCCAGTCAAGCAGATAATCTACCTGCTCACACTGAATGTAGCCAGGAAGGTGAAAGAAGGCTCTGCATTCGTGACAGCCCATCATCTGCACAACCTCATCTTTTAGGGGGACCTTTGTTTGGGTTCCCACCTCCATGTGCAGTTGTGACCAAAGCCTGGTCTTCCTCTGCTGCCGTGTTGTTACCTTTTTTTTTTTAGTCTAGTAGCTGATAAAACAGACCGCCCGGGTACGTCACCACTCACATAGCCACGCCCACCTGCAGCGCTGAGCTAGCCATGGTTAGTCGCCCGAACGCAAAGTTTACCACCATGCTTCCCTCTGCTTCCGCAGCAGTACCGGCAATCTCCGCCCCGGTATGTCACCGCTCACAAAGGCACGCCCAGGACTTCAGGAGGACCAACTTTGGCCTTTTCAAGCAACTGCTACGTGAAATCCCATGGGACAGGGTACTGGCAGTCAAAGGAGCTCAGGATAGCTGATCAACATTCAAACACTACTGAGTATCCCAACAAGGAAAAAGTCAAGACCTGCCTGGTAAACCAGGGAACTGCTAGGCAAACTGAAGAGGAAAAAGAAAGCCTATAGGTCATGGAAGGAGGGGGTGGCCACTTAGGGTCATTATAAGGCTCTGGTAAGAGAATGTAGGGATGCAACTAGAAAGGCCAAGGCCTCTTTTGAATTAAGCCTTGCAAGAGAGGTCAAAGGCAACAAAAAGGGCTTCTTCAAATACATTGCGGGTAAAAGTAAAACTAGAGGCACCATAGGCCCCCTGCTGAATGAGGTGGGTGCCCTGGAGACAGATGATGCAGAGAAAGCAGAGATACTCAATGCGTTCTTTGCCTCTGTCTATACTTCTGAGGGCAGTCTTGATATTAAGCCCCAGACTGCAGAGGAGGTTGAGGCAAGAGATGAGCCTGCCTTGGTTGATGAGGACTGGGTTAGGGATAAGTTGGACAAGCTGGATGTAAAAAAATCCATGGGCCCAGATGGGATGCACCTGCG